>WAAB01017477.1:12888-66925 GCA_013389865.1 Piaya cayana | reverse complement strand
AACCCGTGTTGACTGGGCCTGATCACCCAGTTCTCTTGCAAGTGCTTCATGCTAGCACTCAAGATCACTTGTTCCATGACTTTCCCGGGCACGGAGGTCAGACTGACAGGCCTGTAGTTCCCTGGATCCTCCCTGCGACCCTTCTTGTAGATGGGCACAACATCAGCCAGCCTCCAGTCCAGTGGAACCTCCCCAGTCTTCCAGGACTGTTGGAAGATGATGGAAAGGGGTTTGGCTAGCACATCCGCCAGCTCCCTCAATACCCTTGGGTGAATCCCGTCTGGCCCTATAGACTTGTGGGTGTCCAGTTGGGCAAGCATGCAGTTAACTACAACTTTAACCCAGCTAGAGAAGTAAGAAACTTTCCAGAAAAAGAAACAGTTTTTCTCTCTACCTCTTTCCAAACTATTTATTTAAAATTAGTCAGTATCGTTTTCCTTCTGGTTTCCAGCCTGAAGGAGAGAGAATCCTAATCTAAAATTCAAGCCTAAACCTGAACTCATTCACCTCTTTTCAACCCTGATGTAAAATTGGTTGTTTCATCAGATTAGGTTTTAAAACTATGCAAGCAAGACCAATCTCTGAGACAAGCAGGAACTTAGAGTACAGAGTTCCTCAGACAGTAGTTTCCTTATGTCCATCCACAGAGGAGTAACAAATCAAGGGTAAAACTATTTCATAGTCTTGGGCTCCTCTCAAGTGTGCTTAGGCTGTCTGAGTTGGAAATTTCTCTGAAAATTCAAAATGGGCTCATTTTTCATTAGTTACATATTAAAAATTGACCTCCTTTAAAAATATTGCTTCTACTGATTTTCATACAAAAGTTTTCTGTTTAGTATATGCTTTCAGCCTTACTACTTCTTTCTTAGGATTGATTAAGTCATAAGGTGTATAAAAAAAAAAAACCCTGTGAAAATTAAATTGACTAAATTAAATTTCATTTAACTGTGCAATTGCCAATTCTAATTCACTACTATATCTAAAAGGCTAAATCAAGCCTCAAACTATCACTGAAAACAAAGTCAAGATCCTAAGTGTACTGAAGTTCATCTCAAACACATGACACCTGTACTGTATTTCCTACTGAGTACTTCTGTTTGCAGACATATAAACTGCTGTCCCTAATGGCAGCAAGGAAACCTAATTGTGCAAATTATTTAAGAAAACAGGAAGTTTATTAAACAGGTTCAGAGCACGAATGAGGGAAGTTCATTTGGTGGGAAGTAATTAAACTGAAATTGAGGTCAAAGTCAAGCAGCAGAAACAGCATTTTATTAGGTATTGTCAAGCAAATGAAGTGAAAAAACTTCAAAAAGGCCAATAACCATATAGTGATTAATATTCAAGCTTATCCCTTCAGCTATTATCTCCAGATAGAGCCTGAGTTCCTGATCAGAAGTAACATCATCAATGCAATCCTACAAATGCAAGTAAATCTTGCAACTTTTTAATGCTTTCTATATTCTGAGTGAGGTTTCAGAGAAGATCTGTGACAGGAGTAAATTTGACAAAGCTTCACTTTTATAGAAAAAATTGTATAATACATGTGCTACCTAAGAAATTTTTTGCTATGAGGTTGATGAGGCAGTGGAACAGATTGCCCAGAGGACTCATGGAATCCCCACCCCTGGAAGTGTTCCAGGTAAGCTTGGATGAGGCTTTGAGGAACCTGTTCTAGTGGAAGGTGTCCCTGCTCATGGCAGAGCTGTTGGAACTAGATGATCTTTAAGGGCCTTCCAACCCAAACCATTCTATGATTCTATCAGTCCTCTCCCATGTTACTCTTGACCTGCTCTATGTATATCACACAACTTTGCACTAATGGCACTATTTCATAAAACCATTGTTGAAGATATCTTAAAGCAAAGCAGGCAATTTGGAATTATATAAGATTGTGTCTGAATTTACTTTTTATATTAGAGAAGACAGTCCCAAAGGGAAGATATATTCAGCTGAAGGTTGGATGTCCAGGTTTCAGAGTCAAGTTGTCAGATTCAGGAGGCTGCTGTAAGTCAAAATTTCTTAAAGAACATGACACAAGGTCTTTATCAAAGGCAGGAGAGGTGACATTGTTCATCTCGCATTACCCCTTTGAAAGCTGCTGTTGCTTATCACTTCAGCTGTCTAGCGGCTGCCCTTCGGTGCAGCAGATGTGTAAAATCTGACAGGGTAAATGTACATAGAGTATGTATGCAGGCTGTGTACCATGCCCTCTGTGCAGCCTCCTGAAGGGAAAGAATTTCAGCTCTATCACTGCAGTCATTTAGAGCTCCCCTGGATTATGCCCTGATAAATACCTCATATAGAAACCCCATATTGAATATGATGAGTGGACAGGTCCTCCACACCTCCAGCTTCTAAGTACAGTCAGATAAGAAAGGGTAAGGCGAAAATGGCTGAAGATTGGAGCCTTAAACTGTGGCAATGCATGAGACGCAGCAGAACTGATGCAATTTTATTATTCAAGGCTCATGCAGAGACTAGTCTAGGGAGTATGAACCAGCCTGAGAGCACCTTCATAAACATCTCAAACAGCCCTAAAAACCATGTAAAAAGTGGTAATAATTGTTTCATGGTCTCCACTATATGATTTCTTGCCTTTATCAAGAAGTTTACTACAGACTCACTGTGGTACAAAGGTTCTGTGAAAAAACATCTGGTGAGTGACTTCTCCTTGGCTCCTGTTGTTTTTGTGAAAAAAGCTGCTCACATACTTGAATGGAGGAGGATAGGAGAGGCCAGGTCAAATATGCATATTTTGTCTGTGGAGTTCATTATAAGGAGGTTAATAAAACTGGATTTTATCCACAGGTCTCCCCACCTGTATTTGAATAAATTTCCGTCTGTATCTCAAATTAGGATCCTAAGAATAGCTATCCATTCCCTAACGATTAAATTCACCTCTGTGCAGAGAATCAGCACACTGACTCTGTCTTACTTGTACCTATTCTCGATGACTTAGGGTATCAGTCAACGCATGCCAGTTGTTTGCAAAGGGATGCATATCATGCCTAAAAGGTACATCTCACAGGGAATTTACCAACAAGCAGTTGTGTCTTGAACAGCTCAACAATTCAATAAAGTAAATTACAATTATTTTTACATGTTCCATATGTGGAAGATCTAGAAGTAATTTGAAAAGTATTTTCCTTCAAGCAAAAAAAACCACAAACATTTTACTTCTCCTTCTCTCATATTGTTTAAGAATCTAAGAATGCCATAGTTAAAGCCTTTTTTCATTGCTTCTTCTGAGCCAGTAGAGTTTAGTAAGATCTAGGAAATACATTGTTAGACCTTACATTCAATTTTTGTAGTCATTCCCAATATACTTCTATTACATTGATAGAAATATGTCTTCTCTTTCTCTATTGCCAAATACTGCGCAGTAGATCAAATGCCTGTTCTATATGTAGAAATAACTGAAAGTGCTAAACAGAAAGGTTGCTGTTTCCACCAGCCTAATTTCAAGGCAGAACAAGAGAAAAACTATTCACAGCAAGACTTCAGCCCACCTTTTCCCTCCCTTGAAGAACAGATTCACTGTAATAAACCACATCTTAAGCCTTCATTAACAGAGTGTTGCCTGTATCCCACAGAAAGGGCAGAGGTACACTTTATAACTTATGCCAAGGTGTGTTCTGGGGTGTTAGCTGCAGCTTGTCTCATTTTGTTTGCCTTGCCTTCATGGATGGAAAAGTAGGATCCCTCTGGTGGGCAGCACTCCACTGTATGGAGCCATACACCCAGAAATGTCCAGATTTGGAGCACAGAGCTCAGGTTGGGCTGTAGAGGTGTTGGGATTGCCCACTTCACATGAAAAATTCACTAATAACCCTTCTTCTATGACTGAAATGTAATAGGAAGAAAACATATCCAAACCTCTTTCCAGCATTCCCAAAGGGAGAGGTGCCAGCAGGGCTCAGTGACCCATGTCGTGCCATGCACGCTGGCATTAGCAGTGTAGGACCTTGTAGCACGAGACAGGAGAGAACTGGGAGACCTCTGCCAAAGAGAGTCTGTGCCTGGGGGGCAAGGCATCAGGATGCTCCTGAGAGCATATACCACTGTGAAGAAAGCTGTCTAAACTGCACCCAAGCAAAGATCAGTGATGAGCACAAACATGACATTCACACATTCCTCTTCCTTCACTGAACCTTGCTTAACATGGAGATGGGAAGATTCATGGTGGATTATGTCCCATTTTGTGTGAGAAATGATTAAGGACTTGGCTTTCCATGGGAGGGAAAGAGTGGAGATAACATCCTTCTCCAACATGTGCTGGTACCATACAAGCAATGTAGCATACAATAGTACACTTAAAGTGTCAGGAGAAGTTCCTGACAATTTCAGTTTTAATTTATTTTAACAGTGACAAGGCTGCCTGGGATGAGAGATCAAAAGCTTTGTAAAATTAAGTTGTGTGAGTACTTGGCTCAAGGCGTCTGCATATCTTTAAATAGCTGTTTAGGACTGTGACCACCACTGAAAAATTCCTGAGCTGAATTAAGATCAAGTTCAAGCTCCATTCCAAGAGCAGCCAAACCTATGCCTTCAGAAACTGGCTTTCCTCTATAAAGTGACAAGAAGAGCCAGGGTGCTCTGACCTGCATTATATTCCTTCTGGTTTGAAAAGGCTGGGGTCTGCAGTATGCAGCTTGATATTTCAAAAAACAAGAGGGAGATAAAAAAAATAACCAAAGCTCTTACAGAGAAAGCCAGCAAACCACACAGTGACCTCATGTGCCTCTGTTGAAGCATCCTTAAGTTATAAAAGTCATATATTGGTAGAGCAGAAAATAAAAAAGAGGAAAGAAAAATGCAATCTGCATTACAAAAAAAAAAAAAAAAAAAAAAAAAAAAAAAAAAAAAAAAAAAAAAAAAAAAAAAAAAAAAAAAAAAAGAACAAAAAAAATCCCCCAAAACCAAACCAAACTTAAGAATAAGGAACAAAAATCTTAATCATAAGAGGAAATGAATATCTTAGGGAAAGTGTTCTTACAGATAATATTCTTTCATCTTTCTGTTGTACCTTTTCCATCTGCCTGTTTTCCCCCAGATAACTTAGCCAATTGGTAAATTAAATCCAACAGGCAGACAGAAGCCTTTGAAGTACAAAGAAACTACAAATGCCACAAAAAAACAGCAACTGGGAAGAAGAGTCGTTATTTTTGTCCTTGATGAGAGCAAGTTCTTCATTGTTATCTCACAAAGTACAAACATAAATGCCTCATCACAGGAAAGACGTTAGCTGGAAGTTGCTCCTTTCCAGGTACTCAAGTCAAATGATCCCTAGGAGCAGCACCACTGTATACAAGGATCTGGTATGCATGCAACTCACAAACTATTTTTTCTGCTTTCTGGAATATCCTTGTGTATTATGAAAATCTTCTAAGCAGGAAAATAAATCTATGTATCGCAGAGACAAATGCATCAGCAGATGAAAACTATCTGTTCAAGATACAAGACCCCAGACAGAATTAGATTTTTGACCTGAATCACCAAAACTGCTTCAGTTGGTGTGATGGCAAATCATGTGAGCTGAAACTTCTTGTGTATAAGCCATGGGACCTCTGAGAGATTAAAGTAAATAGTGTATAAAATATGATTTTATGACCCTAGCAAGAAAGTGCTGCAGAAATAAAAAAATCATGACTTTGTAATGCATTTTAAAACATAAGATCCATGTTTTCTTTAAACTTTTAACTAGAAGTAGTGCTAGGTGAAGGTTCTGAAAAAAACAGTGTATGCTATAAGGACTAATATACTGAAAACAAATCTTTCTGCATTTCTTCTCGAACATCACAGTGTTTGCTTAAATACTGTCCCTTGCTTTTGTCATTTGAGCAGCCATTTTAACCTCAAAAGTGTTGCAGTACTCTGAGAAAGACAAATAAAAGAAGGTGTTTGTGTTCCATCTACAGGAGGAGTTGGATTTCACTACAAGAAGCAGAGCCGGTACCATTACACATAAGTCACTGCAGATACTAGTGCGATACCGAATCACAGACTGTCCCTCTTCTTGCTTTCCTGTTATTTCTGATGTATACATGGGAACTGTTGACCTCTTTAGTTTCCAGCATCAAGAATAGACTTCATGTGCAAGCCTTTAAGAAGAATCATAGTCTTACAAGCTGAACACATCATTAGTAGGCTTCAATATTCAAAAGGCCATCATGGAAGTTGAGCTGTGCTGCCCTCCAGCCCCCTGTTCTACCAGGCTCTTAACTGACTGATAGCTCTTTAAGGCAGTCTGCAGCCTACATACTGCAGAAGAAACCAACTCATCAATAATAGACCCTGCACTTCAAAGTCTGTAAAGGACAAACAAATAAATAAAGCCATTTCCTTCATTAAAGAAAATGGCAGTTATGGCCTAAGACATGAATTAATATGTGTGGACACAAATCTTTGTAAATAGGAGCTATTTTCTCTTTTCTATAATAGGGGTTATTATGTAAATGAAGGCTATTTTCTGGGTTTGGATGTGGCAATGCTCATCTCCCAATAAGACCAGGATTTAGTAAAGCTTTTCAGCCACAAGGAGCTCTGATGATCCTTCTTGGAATGACAGTCTAATGGGTAACCAGTCCCCAAAGATGCAGCACAAAATCATGGAGTTTCTGGTACTACCATGTTCACGGGGCACTTAGTACCACAGCATTGTTCAGTTTAGCATCAAACTGTCATAAGCGGTAAATTATCTGAGTAGAGGAACTATTTACAGAGGCTTATAAGACCCTATTTACAGCCCCTTCTCACTGCCACAAAATGAAAAGAAACTTTATCTTGTGCACTTCATTTTGTGCTGCAGAATTTGATGTATAAAGCTAATTTTTATTTTTGGCAAGTACTCTGCACTTTGTGAACAAAATGTGATTGTTTAGCCTCTGATTGAGAAGATTTCTATTTTATCTTTAGATTTTATGCACTGTGTTTAGTCTCAATTTATATTTTTCTGTTAACACACAAACTTTAATTTCTTGCAGTTACAGCCAATATCTAATGTCATCCTGCCTCCTTTATATTAGTGTCTGACCTTCCCTTATTCTATTCATAACAAAGCAGGGTTTTATGCCACCTGTGCAGCAGTCAGTTTAGAGGAACTTTAAATTAAGCAAAATATTAAAACATAAAATAACAAGACTTTAATACATAAACATGAAAATAAAAGAGAGACAGAATTCTTTCATAAAAATTCCAAAGAAGTGGAAAAAATGAACAGGTGCCTGAAAACGAGGAGGTATCTGTGAGGGTCTTGCAGCTGCCCAGTTGACAGGTAGTAGGGTCAGTGGTAACAAAATACCACTGGAGCAGAACTTGGCAAGGGATGCAAAGAATAAAAAGAAGGGCTGTTAGAGCCTGCTCCCAACACTAGTAGTGTTAGAGCCTACCCTAACCTACACAGTCAAAGAGGGAGGGTGTTTTGACATCTGCATAGCAAATTAAAGACTGGTGAATCTCCCTGGGGCAAATTCAAATGCAGTATTTATTTTGGACACAGTCAAAATATCAAACCAGTTACTCATGTGCACTCAAAGTCACAATTTCTCAAAGCTTCAAAAAACAGATCCCAATCTGTTCACGTCACTATCTAATGCCCTGAACACAGTCAAGGTCACTAAACAAACCACAACACAACTCGGATTTGATCTGATACACCATAATGCCAAGGAAAAAAAGAAGGTACAGTAAGATAAGTAAGAAAGAGAGAGAAACAAGTAGCAGGGGGGAAAAAACCAAAACAGTCAATACTCCTGAGGGGCATGGTAGTTCCTCAGGAAAACACGGTCCAACTGACAGCAACTCCTCCGTCAGCAGTTTTCAAGGAACATGTGGTCCTCAGGTTTTTCAGGTCAGTCAGGGAGAGCCTTCTCAGGACAGTTCCATGGGTTGGTGGGCACGTGCACCGTGCCTTCTTGGCAGGCTTTTTTTAAAGAGCAAGTCCCTGCCCCCATTAGCATGTGAGGGGTTACCTTGCTGTGGAAAGTTCTCAAATAGAGGCATGTGTAGAAGTTCCTTTGGGGAGGTTCTGGAATTGGGGTTGTGGGGGCTCCAGGGTCACTGGCAGTTCAATAGACCCTTGCCAGAACAACCTTTGTGTGAACCCTTTGGTTACACACGTGCAGTCAGGGTTAGGGGTGCAACACCTGCTGCTGCATCTCCTCCCCATCTCATTGTTAACAAGCTACAGAAAAACTCAAGCACATACAGCCCTGCACTCAGACAATGTTTAAGACACTACAAAAATAAATCAGTCTTTACAAATGCTTCTACAGGTATGTAAATCCGAAAAGAATGATTAAAGAGAATGTACCTGCCCTTAGAACAAAACTGCCAAGCTGGTAACAGCAGGTGAGGAGAAAGCTGAAGTATTCAACAACACTTTTGTCTCAGTCTTCACTAGCAACCTTTCTTCCTACATCTCTCAAGGGGTTGGGATACAAGACACAGACTGGAAGAGCAAAGTCTCTCCTGCTGTAAAAGATCAGGGTTGTGATCACTTGAAGAACCTCGATGTACATACATCCATGGGACCAGACGAGATGCATCTAAGAGTTCTCAGGGAATTGGCTGATGTAGTTGCCAAAACACTCTCCATGACATTTAAAAAGTTATGGAGCTGAAGATTAAGTCCCTGGTGACTAGAAGAAGGGACACATTGTCCCAGTTTTNACAGGTATGTAAATCCGAAAAGAATGATTAAAGAGAGTGTACCTGCCCTTAGAACAAAACTGCCAAGTTGGTAACAGCAGGTGAGGAGAAAGCTGAAGTACTCAACAACACTTTTGTCTCAGTCTTCACTAACAACCTTTCTTCCTACATCTCTCAAGGAGTTGGGCTGCAAGACACAGACTGCAAGAGCAAAGTCTCTCCTGCTGTAAAAGATCAGGGTTGTGATCACTTGAGGAACCTCGATGTACATACGTCCATGGGACCAGACGAGATGCATCTAAGAGTTCTCAGGGAATTGGCTGATGTAGTTGCCAAAACACTTTCCATGACATTTAAAAAGTTATGGAGCTGAAGATTAAGTCCCTGGTGACTAGAAGAAGGGAAACATTGCCCCAGTTTTATAAAAAGGGTAGAAAGAAGGACACTGGGAGCTACAAAGCTGTCAGCCTCACTTCTGTACCTGTGAAGATCATGAAACAGATTCTCCTGGAAGCTATGAAAAGACAGCCAGCTTAACTTTATCAGAGGTAAACCTGCCTCACCAACTTAAGTGGCCTTCTACAAGGGAATGACTGCATCAGTGGACAAAGGAAGACCCACAGATGTCATCTATCTGGATATCTGAGACCTTTGACATGGGCCCCCACAACATACTTCCTTCTAAATTGGAGAGGTATGAATTCGAAAGATGTACTATCCTGTGAATAAGAAATGGATTGGATGGTTGCACCCAGAGGGTAGTGGTCAATGGCTCAAAATTTAGATGGAAACCTGTGATGATTGGTATCTGTTCTGGTGGTTNTGTTCTCGTGGTTTTCAATATCTTCATCAATGACATAGATGATGGGATTTGAGTGCACCCTCAGCAAGTTTGCGGATGATACCAAGACACTCCCAAGGGACGGGATACCACCCAGACAGACCTTGACAAGCTGGAGAAGGAGGCTTGTGAATACCTCATATGGTTCAACATAGCTAAGCGCGGGCTCCTGCACCTGGGTCAGGGCAACCTTCAATATTGATACAGACTGGGGGATGAAGAGATTTAAAACAGAACCACAGAGAATGACCTGGGGTTCCTGGTGGATTAGAAGCTGGACATGAGCTGGCTATGTGTGCTTGTAACCAGAAGGCAAACTGTATCTCAGGGTGCATCAAAAGAAGTGTGGCCAGGAGAGCGAGGGAGGTGATTCTGCCCCCTACTCTACTCTTAGACCACACCTGGAACATTGTATCCATCTCTAGAGCCCTCAGCACAGGAGGGACCTGTTGGAGAAGGTCCAGAGGAAGGCCACTAAAATGATCAAAGGCCTGGAAGAACTCCCGAACGAAGAGAGTCTGAGAGAGTTTGGGTCGTTGAATTTCTCTGAGTTCAAGACTCTGGAGAGACTTCATTGTGGCCTTTCAATACTTAAAGGGAGCCTATAAGAAACATAGGGAAAAATCTTTTAGCAGGACCCGCAGCAATAAGACTAGGGGTAGTGATTTTAAACCGAAAGAGGAGAGACTGGATATTAGGTTGAAATTTTTTATTCTGAGAGTGGTGAAACATTGAATTGCATTGCCTGGAGAGGTGGTAGATGCCTCATCTCTGGAAACATTTCAGGATCAGGATGGATGGGGCTCTGAGCAGCCTGATCTAGTTGAAGATGACCCTCCTCACTGCAGGGGAGCTGGACCAGATGACATTTATTGTCCCTTCCAACACAAACCATTCCATGATTTTATGTAGGTCTTCACATGGAAGCATTATTCATTCAAGGAGATGTGTAGCTGTTCCAGTTTTTCTGAGCCATTTATTTAAGAGGTCAGTAGGCTTTTTTTTTCTCGCACTAATAATGCAGACACCAAAAGAACTAGAAGAAAGTCTTCCCCACTATTCAGAACAATGGCCAGTCCAGTAAGCTCACTAAATAGTAAAAAAATCTTTGAAAGGATTTGTTTGCAGAGAATGGTCAACTAATATGCAATTTTATTTTAAAAAATATTAATTTAATAATCTTTTGTCATTCAGTTCCAGCCATTCTAAAGAACATTTCCAAGTGTAAAAATCTCATAATCGATATGCAAAACCTTTTGGGTAGCCTGTATTGAGAAAAGTGAATTTTTCAAAAGTTTTGAAATAATATTCCTCATTAAGGAAACAGTCCTGGGTAAGAAAAATTGTTTTTTCTATTTAATCAGAACATGTGAGATATGTACTACAGGACTATTCTGGGAGAAACTCACATGAAAGTAACATAAACCCAGAGAAAACAAAATACTGAAAATTATGTGACGTGGCAAAAATTTCAGCACCTGAGGAATACAAGAAAAGGGACTCAAAAATCTTAGAATGGCAAAATAGGACATAACAGTCCACTTAGAAGGAAATCAATATGTCAAAACATGAAACTGGAAAAGGGATCTATCCACTAGCAGAACACTTTGGATTTCAAAATGAACTGACTGTGGTGGGAAAAGAAGGCTTATATATTCAAGGCATACCATTAAATATGGAGCTACTGTTCAAAACTCAAGCACTTTCAGCCTGTAACATTTGTATTAATATATTAATCTTAGTTTCAAGATGTAGAGTCTTGACTTACATTCTGTGGCATAATATGTTGCTGGGCTAAGGCACCCATTAAATAAATATGAAATTGTCAAAAGTAATAGGCTAGTTTTGTCTGCAATCTTACTTCTAACAAGTACATATGACAATAGCTTTGAAACATTAATTGAGGAGAGAATAGCTATAAAGTTTTGTAAATAACTCTTTTTTTGTTTCTAGGCAAAATCATTCTGAGTAAAAGTAAAATGAGCAATTGTTTTCAATTCCTTTGATACAGGAGAGTTTCAGTTTTATGCAAGTTCATTTTAGAATGAAATTTGCAACAAATTTACTTAGAAGGCTAAATGAAATATTAATAAATGGTATTGTCATCCAGAATTATTTCTATAAGTTTCTACCCTTTCACTAGAATAAATTTTACATTTCATAGAATCATAGAATCACCAGGTTGGAAGAGACCCATCGGATCATCGAGTCTGACCATTCCTATCAAACACTAAACCTCAGGACCTTGTCTACTCGTGCCTTAAACACCTCCAGGGGAGGCAAATCAATTTCACCACTACTATCAGAGAACTTTCTCTAGGTTGAGGTGCAAAAACTTTCACTAAAAAACCCAAAACATACAAGGATACACATGGATTTAGTTGAGAAAGCACTAGGTAACCTCTATCAGCTCAAGTTAGAATTAAGACAATTGAAAAAAATAGGTTTTTTTCTGGTTCTTTTCTACACTTGCATCTATTCCACTTAATCAATCTTTTTTTAAAAAATGATTTCTTAGAAGAATATCTGGACCATCAGTAAAATTTATGTTTTTCTGCTCTATCTGATAAGAGACTATTTTAAGAAATGAGCACTAAAAAGGCAGAAATTATATGTTTACACCAGTACTGGTTCATTTGAGAAATAACTAATCTTTCCAGAGAACTGCAGGAAGAAAGTGGTTATACTATTATGCTCCATGTCTTGTTGCAGTAGGTTTAGATGGTCTCCAAACTTGTGCTCAAGATCTCTGACACAGCAGAGAAACAGGATCTAGTCCTTCAGGCTGGATGGAAAAGGACACAAATAGCTTTGCCTTAAACCATAAGACTGGTAACAGACAAGATACAACCCTGTCTATTGGGGTATGTGCACAATGTAGGAACAGGATGAAAACTGAATGTCTCTATTATGTTTATAGATGAACTCAAGAAGGCTGTTTACACTTTTCCATATTGTTCTTCACAGAATTAAAAAAAATAAAATTACTTGAAAATTTGATCTTTGGCCCCTAGTCAACAGAATAACAAGTGTTGATGCTAGGACTTCTCCAGGGATGAGAAATGTAGTTCTCTCAACAGTTCCACTTCACAGACATCTCTACACACTATTTGTTCACATCAAATATGGTCATGGTAATATCTTCTGAACAAAAGAGGTCCCTAGTTGCACTGTATCAGGTCTGTTTGTAAGTCACATTCAGGAAAGTGGGAAGGACAATTGGTAGTCACTTGAGAGAAGACACAAGGAAACAGCAGAGGCTGCTTCTCTCCAGTATGGTGCTCACCTCCCACATGATGGATTGAAAAGGACAAAGAAGGTGATCAGAAAGCTGGTAAATGACAATGAAAGATTCTCAACGGATGAAAATTAAGAAAATTAATAATGAAATTTTAGAGAGGTCACAAGGTCAGCTGGTGATACTTCATGCACACAATAATTGGCAGGAGGAAGTGCAAATATTTCTCAGTCTTATTTTCTCTCTTTTCCCTCTTCTTTACCTTGGTCCTGCTACCATTTTGGGTTTCACAGTAACAGCCCAAACATATTTCCCATATTGCGAAAGGAAGTGATAAATCAAGAATAAATCATAAAGAAGATGAGACAAATCTATTCCTCTAATCCTACTAAGCATCTAAAACTAGGACTGACTAATACAGCTATACAGCAGTCAGTACATCCACAGGGGAAATGAGGTAGCCTTCTAATGACCATCTTTTGTTCTTTTCTAAAGAAAGTAAAAAATTTAGTCAAATGTCAGTCTAAAATCCTAAATTAGGCTCCACAGAAAGAGATTTAGAAGAGTCAGTACATGAGTGGAAAAGTCGTTTTAAGTGGGGCCCTGGGGAAGCATGGGAGTTAGTTGTCTAATTGTAAAGTAGGGGGAGGCTTCTAAATCCAATGAGAAACTACAAATTTGTGTGTCACAGTGTCTAATAAATTTCTTGGGAAAAAAAACCACAAAAGAAGGCCTCAAAGTTGGAGGCAGTATTGAAATCCTCCTTAGCTCACCATTTTGTACAGAAATAAGAGCAACTCTCCTTCATTTAAGGTCTGGCCCTGCAGATGAGTAGGAAGCTAGCTTGGCAAGCTGAACATATGCAGGGTCAGTAGGAGAAAAAAAAGCTGTAGTGGGTTTTGCTAACACCTATTGAGTTATTCAGGGCAGAAAAGAATAGAGACCCAAGTTGGCACAAGAACATTAAGGGAACATAGGAAAGATGCACCCTTTAATGAACACTAAATACTTATGAAATTGTATTTAGACAAAGATCCAACTTAAAATCATTGGCATTTAAGGCTGAATTCTTAGGAATACTGTACATGAAGGTGGAACTGTACTGTTGTAGCTGACAGAACAGGGTGAACAGAGGGTACAGAAGATGTTTGCAAAGTGAAAGAGGCAGGGTGGATCCCAGTTCTCCACTGATGGCAGTTCACTGAAAACTTTACCTCAAAGACACTGTTTGAAGTAACCCAATAGTTGTGTCAAGACTTGAGGCCATGTTTTACTCCCTGTTTGCATTCTGCTCCCTCCCCAGCCTTACAGCTATGAAAACCATGTCACCAGGGAAAGACTTATTAGCTGCTACAGGGACAGTTTTATATGACACAAGCATCAACCAACAGCTCCCATGTTTATGTCTCTCCAGAATGAGCAAGTAAGACTTGAAAAGTGGTCAGTGGAGATGCTCTAAAAAAGGGAAAAATAAGGCCGCTGCTGTCATAAAGCAACCACGGCAGGTTCAACAAATGGTACACGGAGCTGAACTGAAGAGATTGATGCCTGCACTGTGGTGAATAGGCAGTAGAAAATTTAAACCACACTGGGAAAGACTGAGGGGTTAGATAAAGCCAGATTTCTCATTAAAACTTGTAAGATCCTGCAGCAGCAAGAAGAAAAGAGAAAATTGAACACAAAAGAAATTTGATCCAGCTCTGCTTTCTGTGGAGGGTAGCATTAAGCATGAAAATCGCTGGATGTGTGAGGAAGATCTTTACTTGTGTGGAAAGAAGAAAAAAATCTTCAGAATCTGGTTGGGTAAAAATATAACCCATCATTTTCCTTTTCTTGATTTCCCCATAAAAATTGCCCAGTACTTATTTTGCCTCATCTCTTTTATAATGAAGGAAAAAAACCCCAAAGCTGTTGTAAGAACTAAATTGAAGAATTCAAGCAGTTTTGTTTTGTGAGCCTATTAGAGCTCTGTGAAGAAAAAAGTACTAATGAAAAACACAGAAGGGAACTAAAAGTTAAAAGACCATTCTGGCTCACCAACAAATGAATATTAGCCAGCACAGGTTAATTGAAGAAAAATTTAAAAGTTTTGTAACCAATGGAGATTTGATGATCTGGGAAGTTAAGGAATTTAGTAGGCTTCTGAATGAGTTGAAAAGTTGTGATTGTTGCAGCAAAATGATTTTGATTGGCCAGGAAATCAAGTGGTTACCTTCCAATGTTTTTATTGTCATATCTTCATCTAGTGCTAAATTAAGACAGGTGTTAGACTCTTCAAGGGCTTCAACAGAAAGACAGGGACACACTTGCTACATTGGAAGCCACATGTCTCCTGCTTTTCACTCTTTCACACATTTGGTGCCTCTGACACCCTAAGTCACATCCCTGCCTGTGGTTTAAGGAGAATGTGGGTATAGAGTTGCTCAGTGCACTGAACCATACCCTTTTGAAGCAAGGAGGGAGTAGGCATATAGGATCTGTCCTTCAAGTTCATCTCATTCAGAGTTTGAGGAAAGAAGAAGAAAACAGCAAATAAAAATCATAGTCCTCGTCCCCATTCAATTTTGTGATTTCTTTTTTTCTGTCCAGCATAAGAACAAACTGATGAAATAAAAGTTAGGTAAAATCCATTTCCTTGTCCTCAATCAAATCTTCACTAAGTCTTCATTTTTACATATTTTCTTTACTTATTTATCAAATCACCTGTGTGCTTATTAACCTCTCCCCCAAAATCTCTAATGCAGACACAATGAAGCATCCAGATCACTTCAAGACAAACACGCATCCATGGCAGTATCTAAATCCCATTGCCCTGTGTTTGACATGCCACCTTTCCTGTCCCTTCAGTCTTTTCATCTCTGACATTTTCATTCTGCAAACTCGCACTTGCTCAGGGTAGGGATCTACCTGTCTTCCTAAAATGCCTCATTCATGCATAATGCAGACCAAGTACACAGCATACATATTCACATATGTATTCACAGTGATAACTATATGAGGGTCCCTGCTGGGGAGAGATTTAAACTATGATTATATCAGAGATGAATACAATTCTGCTCCATCTGAACACTCACAAGACTTTGTGTTGGGGCAGCAGTTAGAAGCAACAGGCAGGGAGCAGAACCGAGGTTCTTCAGCTAAAGGAGCCAGAAAATGGTAAACATAAACCCAATACTGATGAAGCAGCTCAAGTCTGAATCCATTCATTAAACACATTTGGTTGGTACTGAACCCTATGACAAACTTACCCCATCTCTCCTGTTGTAGCTGTGCAATTAGAAGAAAGCTACAGAAAACATGATCACTGCACTCAGTTAGGATGATATTCTTTTGGGAGATGGTTGTCTGGATAGCAGCCTTGTTCCCTGAAATATTTTTTGCATTTTTAGTTATTATTCAGTACAATATGGGGATGTGGACCACAGTTCAGGACTCAGCTCTCTCAGCTCAGACCTTCGCAGCATTATTCAATGAGCAAAATCAGTTGTGACTACTGTGATTTTTGCAGTGTTCAGAGTGGTTAAGATGCTTTAGGTGTGCTTATCAGGAACACAGTCAGAAGAACATTTAAGTTCTGAGATTTCAAATTGCTTCAGCAAGCGACATGTACTGAGAGATACGGCTCTGTAAAAACTGATGCAGATCTCAACATGCAAAAGAAAAGAGCACTTTGCATCTTAGCAGACCTAGTGGTAGAGAGAGCTAGACATTAAACAAAAGTTTTCTGGGTCACCTTGCTGATTTTAGATGTCCAAATCTTTTTCTTAATCTAAGTAAATGCTGTTTTCAGAGGTAGAAACTTGTGGAGGGCATTAAGATGGATGTTCTGAAGTCATGAAAATTGCTTTGAAATAATATTATTTTGAAAACTGTACTACAACTATTATTGTGACCTCTCACTCTTCTCCTTGCTCCCCAGCATTTCAAATATCTAGGCAAGCATATAGTCTTTGCAATGCACCTGAAGGACATATCTTCTTTTCAAATATGCTGGAGTAATCTAATATTAATGCAACATATAGACACTGCAACAACAAAGCTGGGTTCTAAAGCAATGTCCACATTAAAAGAAAATAAAAAAGGAAGAAGAGAGAAGAAATTAAGCAAGACTTTCCCAGGACTTACTAGTTCATGATTTGCTGATGAATTATAATGTAACACAATGTCCCAGTAGAGGAGAGAGATCCTCAGCTAGGATGGTTACAATCCTCAGCTACTCAGTTGCTTCTTCAAAAACAGCAGCAATACTCCTCTAGGTACCTATGGGATCAGGATCAAAGCTGTTGTCATCATGATGACTCTTATATTATTTTCTTCTTTTAATTTTTGGTTCATATATAAAGAAAGATGACTCAGACTTCCCAAATCAATTCCACATTTCCATGTTTGCTAGGACATCTGGTCTGCACAGTGGTCTTTCCATTTGAACACCTGTTGCAGATCTGTGGCCTGGATCCATCTGTCAGACTCCACAGCCCCAACCTCAAAGACTGCAGTCAGGTAAACTGCATGAAAGAGAAATATCATAGAAATCTGTGGTGGCAGGAGCAAGTGAACCTCATGACAAATCAATTTGCTTTCAGTTGAAGTCCTTTATTTTGGGTTAACTGGCTGCTTATACAGACCAAGCTAGCCAAACATGAGGTAAACATTGATTTGTTGTTTCTGCCCTAGTATTAAGTCTTCATTGGCCACCGCCCAACCACATAACTATGTTGCTATGTTGCATCTCCTGCCCCCCACCCTCAGGTTCTTCATTAACATAACACAACAGAGTCATCACCACCTTTTGTGACTTTACCAACTCCACCCACCCATGGTGCTTGGAGAAGCTCATTGTACTTTGCTGCCCAATAGAAATCTGCCTCTTCTCTTATCACGACATTGATATAAGCCTCGAATATTTCCTGGTCAGTGAAATTACAGTAGTGGCACTTAGCAGGGTGAAGGAAATAAAATTTCATCACTCTGTAATTCTGTCATCTACTGTTTCCAGGCTAAAATATTTATTCACTGTAAGACTTGTCCTTAGGCTATATAATTTCAGAAAACTGTATTAACCAACTTTATAGGTTTTTTCCTAAAACAATCAAATGAAAGCTTTAATTTCCTCATCTTGTTTTTAAAACTGAGAAAGTTTCTGTTGCAAACTGGGTAAAAAAAAAATAAAAAAGGAACTACAGCTCATAATTGCATCATCAAAGGGACAAATCCATAGTCCCCAGTCCAAAATTCTTACTTTTTCACAGCTTCAGATTTCCCTGAGAAAGGAGCTCTTATTTGTCCTGCACGCATACATAAGGATCAATTCACTTGCTCCTTGGTAAGAGATCTCAGTTGCATGGTTTTACCTTCTGAGACAGCTAACAAACTTTGGTGGGTGGATCCTGGTGGGGTGCCAAGTGCCCACCAAAAGGTACTCTATTATTTTTCTTCCTCAGCTGCACTGGGGAAGAAAATATATCAAAAATGCTCCTGGATCAATATATGAACAATGAGAGATGGTTCAGCAATTACTGTAATGGGCAAAACAAACAAGACTTGGGAAAATTAATTTAATCAATTATCAATCAAATCAATAGGGCAATAAGAACAAAAATCAAATCTTAAAACACCTTTCTTTCTCCCAGGTTTAAGTTTTCTACTGCTATAGCTACCTCCTCCCTCTGAGCATCTCAGTGGGACAAACAATGGGGGCTGCAGTCAGTCCATCACACTTTTTTTGGTGCTCCTTCCTCTTCAGAGGAGGATTCCTCACACTCTTCCCCTGCTCCAGCATGCACCCATTCCACAAAGTCTAGTTTTTCAGGAATAGACTGCTCCAACATGAGCTCCCCCTTCCATACGTTCACAGGTCTTGCCAGTACCCTGATCCAACACAGGCGTCCTACAAGGTAACATAGTCGTTTGTGCATCCACCTTCTCTGTTGTGGGATCGTCCATGGGCTGCAGGTGGATATCTGCTCCACTGTTAATTTCTATGGGACACAGGTGCACAGCCTGCAGTACGGGCTGCAGGGAAATCTATGCTCCCATGCCTGTAGCACCTACTCCCCTTCTATCTTCACTGACCTTGGTGCCAGCAGAATTGTTTCTCTCACATGTTCTCACTCCTATCCCTAGCAGCAACTGCTGTGCCCAGGGTATTTTTCCCTTTTCTTAAATGTTATCAGAGAGGTGCTGCCACTGCTACTGGTGGATTTGGCCTTGGCCAGTATCACAGTCATTTTGGAGCCTCTGGCAGCTTCTCACAAAATTCACCCTTGTAGCAGCTCTGCTAACAAAACCTTGCCATACAAACCAAATAAAAAAAGGCATGTGAAAATTGCAATGAGAATGTGAGGTGAAATTTTCAAAACTGATTAGTAACAGTTAAAGTTTGCTTTCATTGAAAGTATGATTTTATAAATGATTTCAATGGGAGGGGAACTGCACCCAGGTCAAACCTTGTAAAAAGTTGTTCCCTATGCAAATGCTCATACTTTCATATTTTTTTACAGAAATGCTTCACTGATTGTCAACATCACAAATATCACAGAAGTTCACTTAGAATTTCACCACAAACAGCTTTTCTTAAACATGATATACGAGAGTTTTACTGTGATTTGCCTTCCCCACAGACAGAAGCAGAATCAGAGGCTTGTTCACTAAGGTACTTCAGCATACCAAGAAATTGTTGGATTGAGGTCCTTACTTCAAATACAGGCTTCAAGTAACATTTTATCATGTGATTACATAGTATGTTACAGACCACTAAAAAACCTTTGGCTAGAGGAACCTTTAGTTTCAAAACCACAGTCAAATACTAATTAAACTGATATGGACCACTTACCTGCCACTATAAGTCACCTCTGCTGTAGATCTTTGTATGTGCCCATTATGTTATACAAAATACATGGAAACACTCCGGTGTTCAGAGCACTCACCAATTAAAACCCTGAGATTAAACTGTCAGCATTATTACAGGAAACATAGGTTTAGGTCCCTGGGCTCCAAAATGTTTAATTTAAAAAAAACTGAGAAGATTGTCTCTGCAATAATGTTATATTATTATGTTTATTACCTTCTCTGTCTCTCCAGTAACAACTTTTCCTATAACCACACATCTCAAACTACTCACATTACTGTGATGATATAATTTGCAATGTTTAGCCATAGGGTAAGCACAATTTCCTTTATGAATTACATACTTAATTTCATACAGTAAGTTCTTTCTTTTAAAGGCTTGTTTAGATTTTACCAATACACCTGCAGTTCATGGACATTCTGAAAATATAAACCAAATTGTCTGTCTTAAATAATTAAACCTCTTATTTAAAATCTCTTCTGTAGGTGGAAATAATGATACTTAAAGATTATGTAATAATGGCTATGCTGACTTCAGGCAGAAATAAAAATACAGACTTGGAAGCTTGAGCATGCATCCTGGAAGAACTGTATTCACTGAGGAGCCCTTCTGCTTATCATATTTCAATAATTTAAGATTTTATTTAAAAGCATTTACTATTCAATTAGCATTGGTTTGTTTATTTTTTTATAGTCATGAATCCTAAAACTGTGAATTAATTGGAATTAGCCTGGTACCATCAACCCAATTAAACATATGACTGAGAATAGTAGAATAGCTCAGTCCCTTAGGAGCTATTTATTATAACAGGCTTCTGACAGTGAAATACATGGAAAACATTTACCTGACTCTGTTCCTGATCTGAATAGACATTGAAAAATCAAGAGAGAAAACTTTATCATATAATCTCAAAATGCTGAACTCCACTGCAGTGTGCCATCCTCTGCATTCAACCCTAGATATCAAAATCCACATT
Source organism: Piaya cayana (assembly GCA_013389865.1). Taxonomy (NCBI): domain Eukaryota; kingdom Metazoa; phylum Chordata; class Aves; order Cuculiformes; family Coccyzidae; genus Piaya; species Piaya cayana. The sequence continues at coordinate 46,371 of WAAB01017477.1, read as the reverse complement.
TTCTTAACATAACTACAATGTGTAAGTTATAACTGATATTTATACTGAGAACTGAATATGGAAACTGTAGGCATATTTTCAATCCAACTTGAAAATAAACACAGGATTTAGAGTACTGAACATATAGTTCAGTTTTGTAATGATTATGTCTACAAAAATCTTGTCTGTAAAACCAGTAACTCTCAAAACTGTAGTCTGCCATAACAAGATGTTAAGAAGTTTCAGGTGCAGAATAAAAATGTGATGTGATATGGAAAACAGGGACTGCAACAAATGGATCTGATATATAGGTTGCCATACAGTTTTCTCTGTGCTTTAGAAAACTCCTCCAAGTGCAGTGTCAAGACAAGATGGGAAGGGCAGGGCTTGTTTCTTCCCCAGGTATGAGCTCAATGACAGAGCCTGGAGCAAATCCTGAAGTTGTCCAGAGTGGCTTCCATCCAAGTGCTGNTTGTTAACAAGATGTCAAGAAGTTTCAGGTGCAGAATAAAAATGTGATGTGATATGGAAAATAGGGACTGCAACAAATGGATCTGATATATAGGTTGCCATACGGTTTTCTCTGTGATTTAGAAAACTCCTTCAAGTGCAGTGTCAAGAGAAGACAGGAAGAGCAGGACTTTTTTCTTCCCCAGGTATGAGCTCAATGACAGCCTGGAGCAAATCCTGAAGTTGCCCAGAGTGGCTTCCATCCAAGTGCTGCTACTCTGCTCATGCTGGGCCCCTAAATTGTGAGGAATTGATGCCAAGGCTGATAAAGGGAGTGTACAGTAGTGGTGATGACAGATGAACTTTTCTTGCATTTAGTCACCAGCTGTCAGCCCTGCATTTAAAGGACACTTGCAGATGCTTTCTTACAGTAGCAAAATGCTATACTGTTCAATACCAAACTAAACAGAACTAAAGAGCTGAGGCATGATTTCTTGACTGCTTTTAGTAAAATGACATGTTACACACAACAATTGATATTACTGGATGAGAACATCTCTAATTCAGACCATTGACAAGAAAGTAGTTAAAAAATTTTACTAAAACTAACATTTGGCAAGGCATGCCAGATGACTTAGTGTTCTGGTTTGAGTTAAAGCAGTATCAGTTTTCTAAATTTTCAAGTAAGTATTGTCTAAGTAACTTCACTTTCTGAAATTTAACTGCATGTTTTTCGAACAATGTTTCTCTCTAGAAGAGATAACACAGGGCACTAGCATGTAGAAAGGATATTATTTACATCTATCCCTAAANTACCAAACTAAACAGAACTAAAGAACTGAGGCATTTCTCTATTTAATGTAAAATCCAAATGATTTCTTGACTGCTTTTAATAAAATGACATGTTACACACAACAATTGATATTACTGGATGAGAACATCTCTAATTCAGACCATTGACAAGAAAGTAGTTAAAAAATTTTACTAAAACTAACATTTGGCAAGGCATGCCAGATGACTTAGTGTTCTGGTTTGAGTTAAAGCAGTATCAGTTTTCTAAATTTTCAAGTAAGTATTGTCTAAGTAACTTCACTTTCTGAAATTTAACTGCATGTTTTTCGAACAATGTTTCTCTCTAGAAGAGATAACACAGGGCACTAGCATGTAGAAAGGATATTATTTACATCTATCCCTAAAGAGATGAAGGTCATGCTCAAGCTGGTTGAATGCCCTAAATGAAAGAGGTGAAAAACAGTCACATCTGCAGAGAGGGGTGTACAGGACAAGTGATCAAACCTGATCAACAGAGTATTCCATTCTATATTTGTTATACTTGGAATAAAACTAAGGGGGTCACAAGTCTCTTCTTCAATGGCCGACATCCAGAATGAACTACATCTGACTTTTTGTCCCTGATCCCAGATTTGTGTGTTCCTGAATCCATTATCCGAGTCTCACTTGCCACTGAGTTCAGCCAAGCACCTTTTGTCTGTGTCTGCTCTGCAGATGTAGTCCTTGATGAGGCACTTACTTATTTTGTATTTGCATATATTTCTTTTATTTTAATGTTAATAATTTCCTTAGTAATATTATTGCTTAATTAAAGCTGGTTTAGTCTTAGTTTCCAACCCACAAGGCTCTATCTCTCTTTTTCTTGACTTTTTCTTGTACAGTGCGTATTGATGAGGCACAACAAGCTGGAGCTTTTGTTGAAGTCACTATTAATAAAGATATTTTTCATTTAAAATTAATGACAGGCTCAAGTTCTTACACCTGTCAACATGGAGAATGCTTACCTGTTATAATTAAGGTTGAACACATGTGTAGATTTACTCATAATGTCTAATTCCTGAGAATAAATACACGCCTTCAGCAAGAAGATCCAATTGCTAAGCCATTAGCTGCATTTTGGTTGGAACCACAGCTTGCAAAATATGGCTCCTATCTTAAGTATCTTTTAATTTCCAACAAATATAGAGCAATATTTTAAATATAATTTATATATAACTGAGTACAATAACTGAGTACAATAACTGAATACAACAACATTCAATCCTATGACTAATTAAAGGATCTAGTTATGCTGACTATGCTGTCCCAGGTAAGGAAAATCACACGAGACACTGTTTCAAGAGGGTGCAATCTAAACAGTGAAAAACTAGGATATACCGACAGGAAAAACTAAGATATACAAACACAAAATTAAGGATTAAGGTAGAGCGAGGTCTCAGTAAACCCTAAGACCTACAATATAAACCAGAAGTAAAACTCTAGCTTTTGAACTCTTACCTGCAAGGGTTGAGGGGAAGAAAATTATAGTCTATGTACCAGACAGAAAAACAGAAAAACATAGTCTAGGCATATACACATATAGTCCTAGAGTCATGCAAGACTGTGGTTATGTAACAGATTTTAATCAATGGTCACAAGAAATACAGGTTGGATACTTTTCCGCGTTCCCTTCCCCATGCCCAAAGCAAACTCATTTTCATACAGATGTATCTACTTTGGACATTTAAAATTTTGAGTATGTAACACGAAATACCTCGTTCTGCTCAGGTTTTGGATCAGACTTCTGAAGAATTTGTTTGTGGAGAGAAAATTAGGTTCTGAAAAGATTAACATAATTTAACAGCCTCTGAGCAGATAAACCCCTCACTTCAATTATGATTAGCAGTCTTACAGGAAATGTAACTGAAAAATCCCTTAATTTGACCACTAGTATGCTTCCATGGGGCCAACAAACACCTCCAAATAAAATTTCATCTACCATGGGACAGGAGCACTCAATTTTCAGGCAAATAACACCCAGTACATGCCAAATACTAACTGATCGCTTGTTTTCTTTGTGTCATCTCTTGCAAATGTGAAACTTAGTAATATGGTTCAGCATTTTGAATACAGCTACCAAAGATAATATAGTGCAAGGTAAATCTGCTTATGTTTGCTATGTACAGCACTACTGCTTGTGATTTGCAGTTTCATTAAGGGGTCTACTGATTTACTGTAATATATAATAAGTTTCGGAGAGGTTTAATCCAACTCATAACAGTATCTAGAAGTAATTTTACTTGGCTGTGGGAGTGCTACTTCAGAAACTGTTCTTCAGTGTGATTCAGCTGTTCTTTCTTCCTCTCTCAATCCCAAAAGCAGAAAAGGTTAATGATGGCAACTTTGGTGGATGATCATTTTCCTTTTCTTAAAGTAGTGTCTGTGAAAGTGATTCAGCTGCAATTACTGTCTGTTCTGAGCCCTGTGTGCAGAACAGTTTTTTAGATTTTATCTCACAAAAAGTCAGTGCAAAATAACTAAGCACTTCAGGCAGTAGGGACAGCACTAGAACTCACACTTCCCCTACTGCCCACTAGTCCACAGTCATTAAACTTTTTGCACTGTCATAGTTAATGAAGCATAATTTGCAAGGAGGAGTGGAGTGAGTCACTGAAAAATAAGCATAGTGATAAACAGACACAGGGGAGGTAGGAAGTGTGTGTTGGAGTGTTGGAATTGTTCTTTAAGTGCCCTGGCAGGGTGGAGTTGGGAAATTCACAAAGATTTTGGATGACTCTGTTGTGTTATGTTAATGAAGTGGTTTCCAGGTGGGAGCAGGAGCTTTTCAGGCTAGTTACAGGAGAGGTTAGTTGCTAGGGCAGAGTGACCAATGAGAATTTACCTGATGTTTTGACCTGCTTGCCCTATATAAATGAGTGAACCCTAAATAAAGGTGACTTCATCTGAGATCATATTAATTTGTTCGTGAAATTCATTTGGCCCCCACCACGTTATTGGAGTTAGCTGAAGCCAAACAAATATTTGCACCCAACTATCCTTTTTCTTAGGCAAAAAGTCTTACAAAAAAAGTGACAATATATAAGAAAGGTAAACACTAGTCTGGTGTTTGTGTATTCAAGAAGGATAGGAACAGTGTAATGTCCTGAAATAACTTTTCCAGGATTTTCACACTGAGGACATTCAAATGGACAGAAGTGCCTAAAAACTGGAACAGCAAGGTAGAACAGGAGGAACTTTTTCCTCAACAGAGTTGATTAACACCCCACCCAGGGCCTTCTTCAACTCGCCTTTCCAGATCTTACTCAATTCCTCTCCTTTCACAGCAACTGGATCTCCTACAGGACTGGCATGGTCACTCATTGCAAAATTCAGCTTTTATATACTGAAGTCTGTCACTGGTTCCACTTCTCACAGATCCCTGGCAAAACCCATCTCACAGGCTGCAGGATCCCATCGATGATAATGATTTGATTGCCTTCATGGTACAAGCACCCCCAAAGAAAACCTGTTCATGATCACCAAGGAAAATGCGGACACTATTTCCTCTAGTACAGAAGACTGTATGTTATCGAGGTATAATAATAGTTAAAGAAAAGGTAAAAGATGTTATTAGAATCAAGGTCCATGTGGCAGAAGAGTTCAGCTGAATCACCTTTTGACCTGTGATATTCTAATAACACTTTATGATCTAAAAGATTTTTCTATTAATACAAATTTGTACTGTGGCCTTACAGTGTATTTTGTGCTCAAACTGGTCAGAGTCATATTTTCCTCTGGATCTTCTGTGCACTTGCAGCAGAAAAGCAAGAAATAGGACAGGGAACAAAGGAAAAATAAAACCACAGATCTTTGCAGTTATGGAGTCTATAAATATACTTATGACATAAGTGCCAAACAAGATTGTATGTGAGCTACCACACATTCATCTGTTTTGTCCTGCTGGTTGAAACCTTTCTTCAGGTAAATCCAGTGTAGCTGAAAGGTACAAAAATAAAGAAGCAGGGAATTTTAATTATCTGTAGGAGCTACCATATGAATATCTGTACTGTGCATCTCTTCAATGTTGCCCATTCTTACCTGCTGACAAGTTAAGCATACAAAGCAGAGAATATCTAGGGAGAGGAATAGGATCTCAGTAGGTATAAATCTGCACTGGTCCTTTCAAATGACGGAATATTTTAAGCTCATTTTGATGAAAAGTACTGAAGTTATACAAAATCATATTAAATTTCTTGGGTTTGGAATTCTCTTTTAGAATCCCAGCCATTGTTCTAGTGATGGCTGTTCTGCTTGAACAGATTTTCCCTTTGCTCTCAAAATCAGAGGCAAAGAAGAAAGAGACCAAATTGCCTTTCTACCTAATAACTCCTAAAGAAAGGTTGAAGTAGGAAACTACACAAATAAGGAAATGAGTTGCAGCTTTTCTCTGCCTCTATTAGGCACAAGATTTGAATGAACTTAGGCCTGACAGGGAATGTAAGTCTATTGCACCTCAGATAAGAGTCTGGCTTCTTTGTCTAAAACCTGAAGAATTTCCAGATGAGGTCAGCCCTCCGACAGTATAGAAGTACTTACCATACTGGAAAGAAAAATAATGGGAGAGACAAAGAAGAACATAGAGGCAATTGCTGAGATACCTTCCTCAGGGTATTGTTCTATAAGTGTGTTGTAACTAGAAAGAAAAAAGAATAAAAGATGGACAATTAATAAATGCATGGGACTTAATTTTGGGGCATGATGAATGTCTTCATATCAATCCCCAACGCATACCACACTCAGCCATACAAGTAATCTCTCACTATTTATTTGTCTTCTGGTATCTTCCAAAAGACTCAAATGAAAATCTGTTGTTATTATAAGGTCCCTGGTCCAAAGAAGGACTCTGCCCTAATTAGGGCCCAAATTCTGTGCAAAAGAAATGTAGAACAGTTTCAAGTACACCTCTTGTACAGAGATGCATGTTTCCATTTCTTAAGATTTAATAACCTTCCAGGTCACAGCTCACAAAAAAAATACGGCAAACTCTTGTTTTAAATTTTCTACCTGGTCATTTTGCCAGTTTTCCATTACTTCTTCAGTTACGAGATGGAAAGTTTACTCATTATTTTCCATATTTTCTCTGTCATTTATGACTATATAGGTCTATACTCCAGTCATTTCTTTTGTAACCTAAAGCATCCTTTTCCAATCTGCATAATGCTATGCAGTATTGAAAATGTGGGAATAAAGATATAGAATAATGGAATAATAAAGCTATGGAAGAGTGATGTATTCTGGGTTTTTTTTCTCTGTTTCCTTCCCAATCATTCCCATCTTTCTATTTGCCTTTACAACTGGTGTTGCATACAAAGATATTTTATATGAAACTTTTTGTAAATGTTCCTATATTTCTTTTCCATTTTTGTATAGCTGTGTAGATGGAGTTACCTCCTTCCTCAGTCTCCTCACTCACATTTTCATTTGCAAATATCAGCATTGAACTTAGCCTGATGATTCTCATCCACTTATTCAACACCACTCTGTCTTTTCATAGCTCTCCTAATCCATCTTTATTTTCTTATTTAAAAAAAAATCTGAAAACCACTGTATCATCAGCAAATGTTATCATATCATTGTTCATTTCTTTGTGGAGATAGCATAGGAATTTGTTAAACAGTTCTAATCCCGGCACATATCCTAGCAGAAAGCATTAGAAAAGTCTCTCAGCTATAGAACCTGGCCATTATTCAGCCTACATAAGTCATAGCTGATTAGATCATCCACATCTTTGACTTCATCTGAGAACTCAAATATACACGTCTAAGACACGGCCTCCATATATAAAATACATGGCAGGTCTTTCCCAATATGCCACATTAATTCATATTTGTTCTGCTAGAATAACAGTTACAACTTGTGCATAAGGCAGATAACAATCAATTTAGATCAGATCCATGGCAGTTATTAAAAAATATTTTATTTGTTACATATTCAGTCCTCTGATAATAGAACACATTTAAATGATAAACTATATACGGCATCTAATAGTTTGAATTCTTGAATAGGTCATTACTAAAAAGTAAGCCCAGAACAGAAAAGAATCTTCAACAGCCATATCTCTAGCTCCTTTTTTCTTATTTTTCATTATATTTTTACAATGACCATACCTGCTGTTTACTTCCATTAAATCACTCAAGGAATAAAGTAGTCATTATCCTGAAAAAAAGAATCACATTCTTGTCTCTAACAGGGCTCATGTCTATCCAATATGAAGCATATTTATGATCCTAGCTTTTTAATACTAGAAACTCCAATCCCTTTCCAGTGATTTTTCTGAACTCTGTCTTTGACCCTATCTGGACTTTCTTGTTAGGGAAAAAAGGTAACAAACTGGAGGATTCTGTCTGATGCTCAAAGTCAACAGTACTTGCTTGTTCATACTGGGAAGAAGAGAAACTCAAAGAACCTGAAAGGTCCCAAAATGAAAATTGGAAATTTAATGGGGGTTTGGAGCTGTCAGCTTGTTTTTATCAGCCCTCAAACTTATTGCAGGCTGAATCAGCTGTGTCAGATTGATTAAGGTAGTAAATTACATCTTTGTTATATGAGACAGGCTTAACATCTCCCTAGTTAAACTTTCGTGACTTACAAGTCTCTTTCTGCAGAAAATAAAGCTGCTCACTGCAGCAACTGGAGAATGAGAACAATAGTGATCATCGTTTTGGGAGCTGTTAGGCAAGAACATGCATGGGAGTCTTGCATGAAGCACCAGGAGGTGCACGAGCAAAATGAAGATCACTGGATAGTCAAGTCATTTTTCCATTCCTGTCAATATCCTTTCCATGAAGGATGGTGAACAGCAGTGTGAATGAGGACAGTAGTGCCTGTTTTCATCTAATGAGGTGAGAGACTGTAATTTATTCAGAAACATGAATAGGCTGTGCCTGTTAGTCAACCATTTCCCAGGAGAAAGAGTGGTTTTATTGCATGGGAGTAAGAAAATAGGAGGTTTCTATACACAGTCATAAAACCCTCATAAGTTTTGTAGCTGAGTAATTCTTCAATGTGCTGACCAACTTGATCATTCTTGTGTCTCTGTATTCATTGACCATTTTAGTTGTGCTAGTGATCTAATCCTCATATTGTCAGACTACAAATATTAGACTACCAAGCATTACTCTATCAGTATTAATTTCTTACAAGTAGCAAAATTCAATTTGACACAAGGGAGTATTTGCCATTTTATACTGAACCATGTAAACATCCTGTAGAACAAACCAAGCATCATTTCCAAGCATTAGTTTGCAAAGCAGGTAACAGAGCCCAGAACAATGAGTAAATCTTTACCGTAGCTTTAGCTTATATAGAAACTTGCCCTTTATAAAAACAAAACACTGTTCTTTCTGTAGATTCTCAGTAACCATGGAGGCATTTGGGGAAAAAACCCACCCAAACCCAATGCCAAAACAAAAAACTGTGCTACTTTGTAGTCTTTTCTGTGACAAGAATTACTTATATGTCTTCATTAACACATCTTAATGATCGCTTTTATCTTTAAATGCTAAATAATACCTGCTTTTTATTTTCATTGTGTCTATCCTCTTTTTCACTGTGTTAGAATTTTCTCCTCCCTCCCAGGTTTATCTTTACAGAGTCAAGCCATTTATACCAGAAACTGCACAGAAGCAATAATAAAAAGTTCATCACTTACCATCTCACAAAATTCAGCCAGCAGGATTTTCTAACACATAGTGCAGAATAAATGCTGAGCACTTAAATATCTTTACAATTAGAAAGTTTTAATTAACTGCTTGACAAGGATATTTCCTTCCATGATATATGAGGTGAATAATTACCTTTTTTTCAGTACATATTATACATGCAATTGACCATATCAGTCAATAGTCTACCATCAATACAAATATGGGCCGTATGATAAAAATCAGAGTGATTCCTTGATGCAACAACCTGTGTTCCGAGAGTTGAAATAGCTGAACCATTTCCCAGTGAATAAGGAAATGGACAAAGTAACAAAATAAAACATTTTTCCTTCATTATCATGATTCTGTTCATCCACTTGTGCTAACATCTTATTTACTTGCTCTTCTGAAGTTTTAAAGGACATTTAGAATACATTCAATGGTGTTTCCTAAATCATTTCAGTCTTCATTGGAGAAAAATTTGACCATCAAAGCTGATCAAAATTCCCATGCATTGTAATGTTAGCAATTCATTCAGTGCAGAGGGGATTTACACCAGGAGGAGAATGGCTTGGATGTCAGTGAATTACTTTTCAGATTGTCTTTCTCCTTAAGTAATGCATTGGTGCATTACTGTTAGCCTGCCATTGACCTTCCAGAGAAAACAGTTACAATTACTACTGATCTATTTGTCAAGTTCTACATATGCAGGGTTTAGCTGCAACTTGTGAATCAAGCTGTGTGGGAAAGAGGTGTAGAGGCAGGTGTGTGGTGAAGGGTAGATAAGGATACAGTATGAGACATTGTTGAAAGCAATCAATAGCTGTCATCCCAACATAGATGCCCTTCTACAGTCACTCTCCGCATTCATTTCCCCACTGTGAAACACGCATGCAGTGTGCAACAAGCATGACAACTGTCTAGTACTAACTTGCCTTTGTCAGCCCACCATGTGGCCATGCAGTAAGATAACTTTGTCATATATACAGCCTTGTCTCACACAAGTATTGAAAGATACATGCATGAAGTTGTATTTAACATAATCCACAGGGCACAAGGAGTTTGCTAGATGGTCATTACGTGTATTTACCTCATATTCTTTTATTTATCAGCTTCCTAGCATCCAACTGTTGTCAGATAATTCTACACTTTAGGTTAACAGTACAAACCTTGTGTGTAATCAAAGACTTTCTTTGCAGAAGAACCACCTGGCTCTCTTGATTTTTTCTTTGCCATTGACAGCATTAACATCTTGAAGGAAAACACTGCATGCTCCCATAACATAGTCACTAGTTTTTCTTTGACTTCTAATTCCTTGAGTACAGACCTTTAGAACCAGCATCTTGATTCTAATTTCAGTTCCATTAATTTCATGATCCAGTAGCCAGGTATGGCATTACTCCTGTGCAGTAAAGTCAGGATTTTTTTTCTAAAGGACACAGTGCTCCTGAGAAGGGCAGACAATTTCCAGATATGCCTGTTAGAATTACAAAACCAAAAGTTGTTCAGAAACAACCGGGGTTCTCTTTGTATTTCTGAAATTTAAACTTGGCTGACCCTGCTTTGGGGTTTGGATTTGTGTGTTTGTGATTTTTTAGCATTCAGAGTCATCACTTTTCTCTAGAAACCTGTATATTAACAAACAACTTGAGCACAAATCTGTCCCTCTGGAAACAGAGTAAGGAAGTACTGGTGATAGGGCAGTCAAATCTCTTCTCTTTTGTGAGGTCCATGTTGGCTTGTAAGCATTTACTTGAGCAGCATCTTCTTTGTTGCATCTTCCATGTTTGTATAATTTTTCAGTGTTTTTATTGAAAAGCAGCTACTGTCCAATAGAGAAGGAAACAAAGGGAATTTGCCTTAGCAGAGGAGATTAGGTAATGCCTGAGTTTACTCAAACATATCCATCCTAATCATCACATAGCTGTGAACTCATGATAGATAAATAGCCCTTCTACAGATACCACCCTTACTGTAAGGTCATGATTTCATGTTTTATTGCCATTTGTACAAGCATAGTCAAAAAGATAACAAAATATGAGCTCCACAGTCTTGAAAGGCCACTCAGGACAGTTGAGGAAAGCAAAACTCTAATTTGCTTGTCCTGGAAAAGACTCCAGTGTCTACAATAGCTGCAAGCTCCAGGATATGAATACAGGATGTTTTAAAAAAAAACCCAAGTTCTCAGTATGGTAAAACCAACTACCTACTCCAGAGATCTATTGAGAATTTTTGTTTTAGCAGTTGAGGTTGAAAATCCAAAGGGGATTCAGCATGAATCCCAAATAAGCAGTTCACAAGTGACAAAGAAATAAGTAGTATTTCTTTTTGTTGTTGTTTTAAGTAGTTTAAAATATATTTGTTAGATGTCTGTCATGACAGTAGATCCATCAAGTCAGGGTTGATCTGCTAGAGCTGAGTGACAGCTGGAGGGGACAGTAGGAGTAGAGGGAAAATTTCAGGGACATCAGGAGATCAGTTGGGGACCACACATCACCATTATAATCGTCACTGTGGTTTCAAAGCACTGTGTTGACTATTCACAGTTGATCTGAAGGTGATTACTGCTCAGATGTAAAAAGCTGTGGCAAAACAGCAGATGCTGATGGGTTACTGTTGGCTAAACCTTACAACTAAGGTTAATTAACAAAGCTTTCATCACACCTGTCCACATGATACCTGCCTCTAATGCTGCTACTAACCACTCACAGGCAGAAGTGATACATTTCCTGAACAGAAGAGACAGAAAGTTATTATGAAATGCTAAATTCTGCCTTTAGCAATCTTTGTGAGGTTGTAACTGTTCCCAAGCAAAGTTTAGCCTAGCATAGAGGATCCTTTCCACTTTAAGAGGTACATCACTGCAGTAGAAGCAGCTTTCTCTAAACTCCAGCAAGCGGCACTCAAGCAAGCATAAGTGGCAACTTATTTTCTGTAGCAAAGCAGATACTAAGAGATCAGGATGAAACACGGATGAAAGAATAGTATGTTAATAATAAGAAGTATTTTAAAAGATCTATTTCTTTATCTGTGCCATCTTAGAAGAGAGACTTCAAGCCTACTCTGCTGATGCTTGTCAGTAAGCACAATAATGCTTTGCACTGACATGTCATACTGAAAGTCACCCTAGTTTTATGTTCGCCATCGCAAATTCCCCCTGTAGTTTCAGCTACAGAAGTTATTTTAACTTACTCATCTGAATGAGAATACAACATTTGCTCTTAAACTACAGTATAGAAATTGGAGTGGCAGTAGGTCCAGGTGACAGACAGATAGGAGGGACTAATGATATATCATACATAGGATTACACAAAAGTAATACAGACAGGAAAGGGCAAAAAAAATTACTAAGAATGAACAGGTCATAACTGTAATTGATCGCTCAATCCCCACCACTTGTTACTTCATCAATGAAACCTTAACTTTAAATGGTAAGGAGTGCTGAGGCGAAGTCAAAGTAAAGACACATATAAGTTGAAAAGGTGTATGTAACCAAAATGTAACTTAAAGTATAATGATACTTTAAATCATCCAACATGACTATTTAATTTTAAAATATGACTTGGAGGTACTGAAGCCAGAAAACAAGAAAGAAATTTGCTTGAACAGCCAGGCGTAGAAGCCTAGAATACAGGATGTCTTGACTAGCTCCAAATTCAAGAACTCCATAAAATTCAACCTCTAGATTTCAAGAACAGCTGAGGATATCTTGTAGCCTCTTGGTGCAGGTTGCTTATAGAGAGTGGACAAAATTGGCAAACGCCAAGATCTCAACACTGAGTTTTCTTCTGAGTTGAGAGTAGCTACTAAACTCATTGCAAACACCCTTCTGAAGGCAACTTAGTAACACCGAAGAAGCAAGAGGAACCCTCTGGGGCCATGTTTCCCCATTTGCTCTACAAGTTCCCAGTGAGGATCACAAGAGAGTTAGCAGTTTTAAGCCCTGAAAAGGGGTTTATTTCATTCCAGCAGAGTATTATGTGGATTACTGGGATACTTATTTACTACGGTTTTAGTGCTTAACAGCTTATATACTGACCAAAAGCATACCAAGATAGTCACTGCATCGGCACAGCAGAAACAGAGCATGGTTTTAGGTATATAGTACATCTATGAGTGGGAAATATATCATGTTCATTTGCATTAACTTAGGCCCACATTTTCCTCATTTCCTTGAATGAAATAATTCACATTATTAATAAAAATACAGCTGGGAACAAAACTGGTTTTGGAACTACTGAAATGTACTTTTATTTCCTCTAAAAGAGATGGTTCTCTGAAGCTACGGTGGCCTTTGTCTGACAGAATGAACCAGGATCATTCAAACAGTTACTGCTGAAAGAAGTGTAAATATACAACAGATATACCCACCAATGGCGACTACACTGGTCATGTGGCACTGTTTTCCATGGTTAGCTGACAGAAAGAAGTGGGCACCTAATAGTAGTGGTTTTGTGGTTCTGATGCTATAAAAGGTGAAGTTTGTGGTAATTTTTTGTTGTTGTTGTTTTGATTTTATTTTCTAGCTAGAGCCTCTGGTTTAATGAAAATAAACAACCCTTCAGAGATAAAAGCCCTTCTTCAAGAAGAACACCTTTTAACCAGCCCATCCATCTATGCCTATTTGCACTCAGATTCTTTTCAAAGAGTGAGTCAGATATTCACTATCACATTTCAGCTGTTCCCCCTGGCTTTGTGCTCTATTTCTTACCTCTGTTGTTATTGTTTTCCTCTTTAGGAAGATCTCAGTCTTACTTATCAGACTATTATTTCATGTTGTTTCCTTCACTGCTACATAATCTCTGTGGTAAATTGTTCTGTTGACTTGAATGTGAGTGGTGGCCCGGGCTAACATCTGCTTGCCCTGATCTTTCCAAGATCCAGCCTCCACATACTCTTCCAGTTTAATCTTTTTGGATGGATTTTAACTGAATTCAGCCAAGCAGCAAGTGATGTACACTGCGGGAGACCAAAGTTATCTAGTTACCTGCCTAACAAGCGTTGTGCATCTGGGGCAGCAGAAGAGTGCTGCAGTCCCTTCTGGCAGAGGGGACTCACCTCTGGTCAGACCAGGTTCAAATATGGCTCATTCAGCCCCTGTTTCTCTCCAGAGCTTGTCAGCACAAAGCCATTAGAAGTCCTGGATGAACTGTAGTAAACTCCAGCTAGACATCATTGAAAGAGAGGGTCACTCACCTCTGACTGTCAGCATTTTTCCATGCTCCGCTATCAAGTGATAATGCACAGAAGCAAGCACTAAGAGTCAAAATTCCCCATGTATTTCTACTGCTTTAAAGGCTTGATTTATTTCTGGTAATATGACTCCTCATCCCTAAAATATAATTTATCTATATTTTTGTTATTTTTTTAGCAAGTTGTAACTTTTTTCTATGTTTTTTAAGAGCACTTTAGCATAAATAATTGGATAGTCAAGATTTTAACAGAAACCATTTCTGGAAACCTTTAATAAACATTTAGGTGCAGTAACCTTGTCATATTCTTATTGCATCTATCAGAAAGCCACAAATACTCATGAAGAAAATAAAAAGAAATTTTTACATCAATTTAAATTTTCTCTCTTTGCATTTTTCCCAGTGACAAAGCAGTCAATCACTTTATTATCTATAGCAAGGCCACTCTGTTCTACTATTCTCAACATTTTAAGCTCATTCTCTTTTCTTACACGTGCACTTGCACATTATTTTTCAAGCCTGTTCTACCGATACATCAAGTACAAAAAATTGCAAAATGTCAAAATACATACCCATGCATTCTGAGAAGACACTGAATATAGAAACTACCATTTCCTCTAGCCCAGTTGAAATTAACTGCATAAAGAAACAAAGATGGTGATAAGAGCGTTTAACTTTCGTCATGGATATTTATCATACCAGATACTCCCAGCTTATGCATCTCTAAAACACGCTGCACTTCCTAGTGAACCCTTGCTAGCCTTGATCACTTTATTCCTCATGTTTTTCAGCCAACAAACATTTAGCTTTTATATTTGCTTCACTATAATAGTATGACTAAGCCCGGTCGCGTTTGGCTCATGATCTACATCAGATCCCAGATCCCTAGTTTCCACTGAGCTGCTTCCTGGCTAGTGCCCCCTTACCACCTCACTGGTTTAAAAAAAAATAATTTCTTTCAAAATTTCATGGTTTGATTTGCAGTTCTCTCCATCCCCTGAAGCCCATTAATGGACATATGTAACTCCATTACCTTCTGCAGTAAAATCTGCTTTCCCAAGGACTTAAGCCATATTTTTCATAAATTCCTTCTCAGCAGAATTAGAATTTTCTCACTCTACTCATTTTGGCAGGAGGTCACAGGGCTTTGCTTGCTTCCAGTACTCTTCATCCTCCCTCCCTTTCTCTTAGAGCTACTCATCCTGTGCATTTGGCAGTAATGTCAAACCCTTTAAATTTGCCCATCACCCAGCTTTCCTACACATAACAATATCCCTGTGGACTACGGAAGATCATACTGTCACCTCTCCCCTGGGTGCTGGCAGCTCTTGAGGAGGGGTTGCCAGTTGCAGCCAGGTGCATACATCTCTCCTCACCCTCCTACCTGTGATAGTATAACATCACATCTCTTCTCACACACTGCCTGATCCACTGAACAATGTGGCACAGAGCACCTGACAGTCTCACCACCTCCCTACCTGGACAGCTTTGGCTGGTGGGCCAGACACTGGCTTTAGTGGTATGAAACTCCGCAAGTTTCCCAGACCTTCCTGTTTCTTACGCGACTTCCTAAATCTTCACCTAATCTGTTTACCAAATATTGTTTGCAAGGTGATTTTAGGAACAGAATGCTGCCTGAGGGTAAAGGTATTTTAAAGGCATCCTCAAGATAAAAAGTAATTGGTTTGAAAAGTACAAGCCCTGTACTATTTTTGAGTTTCATCTTGCTGTCTTCCTCAACTGCGCTACTGGAAAGGTATTTATACTCCAATTAGCAGGTAATATTGTCACACTTATTTTGTAGTGAACACATACTATGCTCTGTAGTATTAAACTTAACACAGGCCACCATTCTCTGAAGTGAACATCCTAGGAGAGATTGAAAAGGACTATGACTTCAGCCAGAATACTCTTTGTTCTTTCCTCTCTCACTAGTTCCTAATTCAGTGCCTACGTATGCAGAACAGAAGTTTTTGACAAGGTAGGTATTGACCAGCATAACCTAAACAATATTTTTCCTGCTTGCAATAGATGTGGATCTGAAGTTTATCCCAGGGAAAAACATCTCTTTGGTGATGACACTGTTGAAGGGAAGTGCTTTGTGAATGGTCTGATGGACATTTGATTTGTGGAATAAAGGTGTTCAATGAATAAAACTAGAAGGCCAGGCTGAATGGGATGGAAACATATACTGTCGTCTTTCCTCCTAGCAGATAGTTCTGCTGTCTAGAGACAAGGATGTTATTGTGCCTCCAGGACCAAATAGACAGAGGTGTTTTAACTAGAAGAACATGCTTTAAAGTCAATGAGACATCAGTTCAAGAGGCATGGGAGTAGGTGAAAGAGAATCCAGTTAAGTGGATGATTTCATTCTAGCTGAGAAAATGAAAGACTTGGATAAGCTGCTGCAGGGTAGGTGGGGAAAAAATAGAAAGTTACAGTAAGGCTTTATCTAGATAATTGGGAAACAACAAAGATCTGAATAGATTTTTTTTTCTTATGGGAGGGGTTATGAAGGAAGAGGGATGCAGACATGAGGAATCTGAAGTTCAAAAACATTTATACAGACAGTCTATATTAATCTGAAGATGACTGTAAAATATCAGGATAACTTTTGTGAAGTCAACACAGCAGGAAAACTGGATGACATCTAGTTACAGCACAGGAAGAAAAGGACATTGAATCACAGAAGTGGAATATTCCAACCTAAAACAATGGGTTTTGCCACAGTTTGAATTTAGAAAATTTAATTATCTACCTCAAGATATCATGAAGGATATAAAGCTTTACCCCTCAGGAGATAAGCTAACAACTCATTAAGAGGAAAGAATATTTTTTTAACTGCTTTACCCATTTTTTTGTCCTCTCAGCAAAATGTATTAAAGGAGTATTTTTAGTACACTGAGTTTTCACTCAATAACTGAAAGAACTCCAAAACTAAGAGGTATCTAAATTCTAGGTATATTAGGACAGAGGAGTGAAGAAGCCTGAATTTATCTTTTAAAGTTCTACATGAGTTCTTCACTTAGTTATGAAGCTTGTCCCCATTGAATAAAAAGGTATGGTATAGATCAGAGCTATTTAAAGTCCTCAAGGTCTAACTAAACCTCCTGATATAGGAATGTGAAATGACATGATTATCTTAGAAGAATAAAAACTTAACTTTTAAACAAAAGAATATTATAAAACAAGTAAACTGTAACAGATCTCTCATTTGTCATCATATCGGTAAAGCAAAGCTACACAGAAAGTGAAGATACAAAACTACTAGCAGTCTAATTCAGGGAGGCTATTCCAAATAACTTATTATCAGTTCTGAACAAGTCCTGTGGAAAAGACTCTGTAGAATAAAACAAAATCTGGTCATAGATTTGTAATGTTTCTGATGTATTTTATGATATTTATTAGAAATAAGTTTTTGTTTTAACTGACACTAGATAGAGGAAGAAAAACCAATACAGAGTATAGAGTGATAGACACTCAAAAGTTTTGTGTCTCTTTTATCTCAACTAGCTAGAGAACAGAGTTCATTTCAGTCATCTTTGGTCCCATTTAATTTACAAACCCACACAGTTCGGGAGTGATTTCCAAATCCTAAGAACAAGTGTTTAGACAGACACAAGTGTTTAATCGGAATGAAATGCCAAGCATCAAGTAGTCCATCTGTGAGTAATCGGTACATGTCCACAGAAGAAAGATTAAGAATATGCTGTTGGATGCTGCATGAGGGAAAGTATTACATTCATTTGGCGCAACATCTCCAACATGGAAACACTAAAGCAGGATCAGGCAGTTTTGCCTGTACCCTATCAGTTCTGTATAGAAAAAAAATGGACTTCTTTGGCCCTAACTATCACAACATAAGCTTCCTTTACCACCAAAACCACATCACAGTTTTGTCAGTAGTCAAGGTTACAATTCCTCCCCCCTCAAGACAATATAAGCAGAATCTTTTCAAACCTCTTTTTAAATGAGTTGCTTGTTTCCTTTTCAAATGAACAATCTTGCAGTGGAATAATCAGAAGTTGTGTTTTACATAACAATAGCCTCTCTCGCCATATGCAAAACATGCACAGATTAGTTGCTGGAAGTACAAGTACCTTCTCTACTACACAAAACTACTTTTTACCTCCATCTGCCAATGAAGTCATCATCCTGATATGCTTAGTCAAACCCTAAAACAGTAAATTACATATATTCATAATATCTGACAGAGTCTGATGTGTCAGTGGCAACTGACAAAATGCATGAGATGCCAGTAATGTGCAATTTGTCATTAATGGACCCCACTTGATTGATAGTATTTATGACCAGTTTAAGAAACTTAACTCAAAACAAATTCATTCATAGAAATGTGACAATCAAGGAAGTCAATATCTCCTGTGCTAAGTGAGGAATGAAAAGATTATTTAAATATGAGTTCCTGTGAGAATATAGGTTTGGCATAGAGTGCTCAGCTCTGGAGAATAAAAACTTGTTTATCCACTCAAAAGAATCACACCAGGAGAGGCAGCTTCTCCAAAACTGTGTTTATTTGACATGCCCCTACAATGAACCAGAGAAAATATTTTCAGAACTGAGGGAAGCTTGTTGTTTTTACTCTGACAATGCTGTTTAAAAAAAGGTAGTTACTGAATCTTGTCATAATAGTTGATGTTTAGGTCCCCCATCCTTAAGAAAAATAGCATAATCATACATATTATACAGCATTATAAACAGAAATATCTCAAGTTTGAGATGTGTTTAGTTATTACTTGAATGAGGTACCTGAAACAGAAATGTTCATTCCTGCACTTCACACTTTGGAACACGTTCATAATCCTGAAAGGACTGTGGATTGTCACTGCTGCTGGACCTGTTCCTATGGAGAAAGAAAGTATTTCTCTGAGACCATATGATACCAGCAGGCCACGCAGCACTGCTAAACTCCTTCCTTTAACAGTAGTGATATGTTTTTACTGATATACACCTACTTCCCTTCAAACAATATTACTCATATTCTGGATTATTCAGAGATGGAGAAGAGAATGGAGATGAAGAAGAAATTACTTCTAATGTATTTTGCATGTTTATACATCACCCTGAATAGTGAAAAGAGCCATCAAGTTACATCAACATCCCACTCCTTGGTCATTTTCCTGGTAGCAAACCATATCTTATAGGATGTTTGTAATAGACAATAGTAATATTGAAAATGCAAACATATTTGTGGAGCCCAAGATGTATTACCTAGAGGAACAGCAAAGGAGAGATGCAACAGGGCCCTGGAAGTTTACTCAGAGGTGAAAATTCTCAATTACCATCAAAAACTTCGCATTTATTCTGAAGACAGCAGTTGCCTGTCTGCGTTAGGTCAAAGACATGAGGCAGCAAAGTGGCAATAGGTCATCTGCAAATGGCAGTTCCTAATTATTAAGTTACATTGTTGCAGGCTGATTCATAGTGTAATTAAGACAGTATGTCTAATTTACACTTTCATGGCTAGTAGATATATATGTTCACCACATGGTTGCCTAAATCTGGAAGGCAGTGTTGAATTTATTCACAAGATGCTCACTGGTACAATGCTTATTGAAGAAGCATCAATAAAGAGAAGAAGGGAAGAAATGGGAAAGAGTCTTCATTTTAAATAGTTAGGAACGCAAAGCTTCTACCATGACAGCTGATTTTTTTTAATGAATATCTGACATAGTTAATGCTAAACAATATAAAGTTTAATATACAGTGAATACACAATTTTATATTACATGAGGCCTTTAAAATAAGATACTAATTTATATGTATTCTAATAACTATGAAAATTTTGTTCATTCCCTTGCCTTGTGAATTCTCAGCTCATTTTTTCATTCATCTACAGATTCCTACCTACAATTCACAGTTTACTTTTCACTTCAACCTCTTGTTAATCACTCAGGCAACAGAGCTATCAAATAGTCAACAAATATCTAACAAGCAAAAAGAGTCTAAAGACTTTTGTAGATAAATATCTACATGTAGGTTGTTTGTCAATATATTGACATAGAACCAGTGGTAGATTTGGAACTTTGACTAAAAAAAACAAGAATGCACCTACAGCAAATATGATTTAAAAGTAATAGTTCAGTGAATTGTAGTCTGCAGGGTAATAGTAGATGCACTAAATGATTAATGTTATGTCTCCTCGTTTAATCCTCCTAAACCATTTTCCCTTACTTCCTATGGTCATCCATTCTAAAGATGACAGTAAACACAGTTTCCCATACTGAAAACTGAAAAGTTTATCTATGTCTGTGACGTATTTGAAATTGTTTAACATGTATGAAATAACATTCTTTAAAGATTATGTTTAATTCTGTCTCTAGCCATATGAAATGGAAATCACATAAAACTTCACTGCTAGTTTACCTCAGGATTACATTTCAAGGCCTGTTAAAGCTATAAAGGACTGGGAAGCAGGATTTCCAGATTCTGTTCTTGACAGTTAGCATTTCAATCCTTAACCATATGCAATTTTCCTAACCTTTACAAACTTCATATCTCCTCCTGAAAATTAGAAGAGGAAGAGGAAGGGGAAGGGGAAGGGGAAGAGGAATTTAATAATGCTTGGAAGCCAATTTAAGATCTTCTAGTGAAAAAGTTCTACTGCAGATTTGTACAAGAAAATGTGAAGTGAATCATAGAATCATAGAATAACCAGATTNGCCTCAGCCCACTACCACAGCATAGCGATAGCAGGGGGTTTCCCTGCCCTCCAGCCCTCCTGGAAGAAGGATGCCCCACTGACTTCCGACTTCCCTCTTTATATCTTTGCTTACGTAAAGAAATGAGATGGAATACTTCCTTAGTTATGACCTTAGTTACCAGGAAGGTAAACTAAAACCACTACAAGAGGTCAGCACCTACTGCATCTAGTCTAAAATCTTCCAAGACACACAATGATTCAGTAGAAAGAAAAAGAAAGATCTCTTAGCCTGAAAAAGTATGGTAGTGGTAGATATTAAGTAGGGGGTGCTGAGGAAACTGTGGGCATGTTTTGGCCATGCCCTTAGCCACAGCTTCCTGTTTTGTAGTCAGGTTTCAGCTTGGAACTACTAAAGCCAGGTCACATCTTACTAACATAGATATAGACTTGCCAGCTCCTACCTCTTATCCAGGTTATCTTTACCCATGCCTTAAAGGGTTTCTTCAGTTGACTTAACACTACAAATTTTGTAATTACACATGTAACCTTAACTTCAATTCAGAACAAAACCATGGAAGAAGTTTTTCCCTTGCAATGAGAAGACTGGGCACTCAGTCCATTGGAAGTCAGAACAAAATGAACCTAGGTAAACTGTTTTCTTGGGAAAGGAAACTGAGAGGGGGTTCAGTCTTCTGAGCCTGGATAATTTTAACATGGGTTATGGAAACATGTAGAAAGTGCTGAAAAGTTAATGGTGAAGGACAGGAATCCAAGGGACATCCTAATGCAAAAGAACAGCTACAGAGGGTAAAGTTTCTGTGGAATGGAAAATGGTTCTGTACCAAGCAATAAGTAGGAAGGAAGTGTTTGGCACTTAGAAAAGGAAACCTTAATGAAGGTGATAAATTCTGTTCTTTTACTTTGTCCTTGAGTAAAACTGAGGCTTAATAAAAAAAGGTAACAACAATTTCTTTATCTTTTAACCTCTTTTATTCCTTTATCTGTGTTCTGTCTGCCTAAATATTCTATGAGCAATCAAGTAGTTTATTAGATTCACATGGAGAAATAATTTCAGTTTCCCGAAAGATTTAGGAAAACTATTTCCACCAGAAGCCTTACAAGATGTTCTGGTACCAGCAGCAATTGTGAATGCAGTAGAAAATGTAGCATGGAACTATTTTCCCTTTTCAAGGTTCTTGTAACTCGAAAGGGAGAAACAAACCCCCAAAATGTTCTGATACATCATCTGACAAAAATACAACTACCTGTTAGCCAGTGACACAGTGTTATAATGTGAAGCCTATGTGCAAACAATGCATATGTACCACTTTTACCACATTTTGCTTTCTAGTCTCTTCTTATGTCTATAATGTTCTAATATCTAAGCTTTTAATCCTTAGGAATAATAGTTCTACCTTTTCCATGACCAAGAAAAATAGTACTACCATTACAAATATTCCTGTTCTTAAGATCACATAAATTTTCTGGCAAGATTAAAAATTCCAGTTTCAAGTACGAACAGCCCTTGCCTGTTTACTGTGCCCTTCTACTGAAAACTACAGTTTTCTAACTAAAATTGTAGGGATGGAAACTGTAGCATAAATTAGTCTCTTAGCTATAAGGCCAATGCTTTGTTCTTACTTATATGAAAAGTGACAGGAATAAGAATAGGGACGTCCTGCAGGTAACCACAACTCCTCAGCAGGGAATATGCTTTTCAAAGAGGACAACAAAAAGAGGAATGCGAAAGCAAATTCCTGTTAATACCTCAGAATCAGAGCTGAAAAGTAAGTGTTCTTTTATTGCTATTTCCCAGCAGGGCCAGCTTACTATCTCCCCTTATCCCTGAGTTGCAGGGCTTTAAATGAAAAATTTAGCAAGGGATAAAAATATTTTCCAGTAATGTTTGAACTTCCATCTCTAACCACTTGTATTTCACACAAGTCCAGCCTTTCCATTTCCTGTACAATATCTTGTTCCTGGAGGTTCACCAGTTCCAAGGTTCTTCATGCTCTTTCTAAATAATTTTATTCACAAAAAAACCAAAGCATGTCCAGATCTGAACATTAGCTTCTCCTGACCATTTCACTTACATTTGCATAGTAAAAATAAAGTTCAAAACCAGGATATGTCTTCACAGGAGGTTTGGCACTGGCACTTAGGAGGTCTCTTACCACTTAAAAATCACGGGGACCGACAGAACACAGGACCTCTAGGAAGTTCAAGGAGTATAGCACACTCAAGAAAAGCAAATGAATGGTTCTAGTGGAGCAAATCGTCTTCCCTGCAAGAGGTAGCTTTAGGTCACCTTTTTGATTCCTCAGTCTTTGACTAGCACAGGAATGGGCTTTTTTCCAAAACAGATTAAAGGAGCTATACATAACCCTCTGCTAAATTTTTGCTTGGGTTCAGCAGTCATGGAAGTAATTGCTGACTACACTCCAAATATGAGCCAAAAAACCTCTGATCTAGATCCAAGTTTCCCTGAAGCTTAAAGATGCTTAGATCCAGCTTTCTGGGTCATATCCAATTCTAAACTCCTTTGTTTATCTTCTATAGGCTATTAAGTCTCCATTAGATGAGGAATTTAGAACAGCAAGTAACAGCATAACCTTCCCAGGAGTACTGTGTGTGATGTTCATACCATCCAAATAAGACATCTCTTAACTAGAAGAGACTCAGAATAGTGATAAAAATGAGCAATTGCTTAGGAAAAAAGATTCTTCCAATAAAAAAAAATAGAAAAGACCTGGACTCGGAAATAAACTACTGAAAAAAATAGAAGTATTTATAGAACAGTGCATAGCCTGAAGAAAAAGGGCTGGGAGCATCTCGTCACCTCATCTCACAGGGCAAGAACAAAGGAAGCTGAAAGGTGGAAAAAGAGAAAGGAGCATCACTCATGCAGTGGGAAATTAGGCTGAGGAACTCATTGCCAACATGCCAAGATTCAGGCTGGATTCAAAGATGGAAATTATGCATAGCAAAAATATGAGAAAGAGCTGCTTTTTAAAGGAGGTAGGTGGAATGAAAAAAGGAAAAGACAGTTGCAAAGAACAAAATCTGTTGCTTTCCAGCTTAAGTTAGCTTCTAAATTTCAGGAGACTAAGTGCAAGATTGTATGACACCTCCAGGTTTTCTGGAAACTTTCAAAATTCCCAGTGCTGCCCAGCATCAGAGAGGATACAGTGAAAAACCTGAACACAGCCCACCTACTGAAATGTTGCAATTGAATGGAAAGACCAGGGTAAACAACAAATATCACTCAACATGAGTTTAGAAGCTTGTGGAGTGCTGTATTATAAACAATTTTATTAAACTGCAGGATCTGTCCTCACTTGCACCTCAATGTTTTTTGATTTACACTGATAGTTGACTGTGTGGAACAGACACAGAAAAAGTTTGGCAGCTCTATGTGCCCTGAAAGCCCTGCATACAGTGGCCCGTGACTGAACAGTCACATCACAGGCAGTAATTAGGAACCACAAGCGAAAGGCAAAGTAGAGCCTTTTCAGACAATGTTTCCCAGCCAAAGGCACAGACTCTGCCAAGGCCCCTGAAAGGGAAAGCCCTCTGCAAACAGAGATATCCTCTGAGGAGCACATGCAAACAGATCCCAGCCAACATCTCCAGCCTGTTCGAACTGCTCTGACATACAGGGAGGTTGCAATAAATATGGACTTTAGTTTCAAGACAAACCTCAAAACCATCATGTTCCAGAGATTTGCAGGTATCACCTGCACTGGATCTATGCTTACTGAACAATTACTAAGACACCAGTCTCTACTACGTTTTCCCTGAAGTATAAATGACAGGATTTTACATTTTTTAGTGCTACTTTTTCTAGTCAGCTGTTCTGCTTCCTCTGCTCCACAGGTAAATCTGCCTATGCATGCAGGAGGCAGAGTACCTCAACAGGATTCAACTCCAGAGCTGTGGACAAAATATGCTGTAGGAGATTCTGGCAGGCTCAGAAGTTGGATAACATCTACTGAATTTACCAGTTCTACTTACCACTCTACTCATTCCTATATCTTCTCCAGAATTAGGAATAGGATTTAGTAAGTGACAGCAGATGCTCATGAAATCTCATGTCTTTACAAAAACAGCTGCCTGAGACTAAGCATAATACAGACAAATATCAGGGAAAGACCGGCCTTTCAGTGTACACTCTTTTCTGGTATGCTTTACATATGATGAAAGCCATCTCTTGCCACGTTACTATTTGCAGCATGTGGATGCTTCTCAGTCTTAACACATTAAATAATCCAGGCTCAGTCCCAACGCTCTGCAAGAATGCTCCAGAGGCAGAGGGCACTTTCAGCTCCAGCTCAAAGACTCCATATAATCCAGCCAATGAGACCCAGCCCGACACAAACCAGCTCTCACTGTCACAAATATAGGTATGATTAAAATGAAAGTGATAGCTATACTACGATGTTCCTATCACCTGTCACACACTGGGTTTACAGAGAGTACCTCTAAACTTTCTATTTACCTGACATTCAGACACAAATTCATAACTGCATGAAAGGTTTTGGCCCCAGACAGCTACCTCTCAGCTGCTCAGGTAGAATTTACGTTTACTTCACTGACTTTGAGTTTCTTTTGCTCATCATTATGTTCTGCTAGTCTGCTGTCAGCTATAGGATTGTTCTGCCCTTACTGCAATGTTATCGGGATCCAAAACTGAACAGGACAGGCTCTTAAGACCTAAGTTAGCAAGTCAGGATTTATTTATAATTTGTTTAGCAGAATGCTTGTTTCTCTCATCCCAAAATGCTTTTCTCAATTTTCTTTTCAAGTTAATTTTTTTTAATCTCTTCCAGATAAGAGATGGTAAGACAGAGCAGATACTAGCATAAGATTTGTGTAGCAGCAACAACACAAATTTCTCCCACACAAAGACTCTGAATTTTTTCCTAAAAATAACTTGCACAAATGAGATCAGATTAACTTCTGGAGTAGTTTCCCCACATTTGTTGTGACTCCTCTTATGATGAATCTGCCAAGAATTACTTCTGGAAACTTGTCCTCTCTGCTTCTAATCAAAACTGTGCCTAAGTCAAAACTTCCCATGGAATGAATGTATGATGAGGCTTACAGATACCCAAGACAAAGCCTGCTGACTTTTGAATCCTTTCACTTATATACCACTCAACACAAGACAGTTTTTTGTCACAATAATGCAGTATAGTTCTTTTCTCCTTTGAATATTCCCTGGTTTATCCCAAATACTTTTCCTAAACTATTCAATCATGAGCCACCATGCAGAAAATAAGACTATTAATATGCTTTTCATCAAGAAGCCAATGGCTTTATTTCACATTCACCAGCAGAACTGATTTAAAAAAATCCACTAACAATTCAGCAGGAAAGTACTATAAAGGCAGATACTAGAGATGAAGTGTCCTGTAGATAGTTCCTGGATTCTTCATCACAATTTGTTTGCTGCTGGTATTCAGAGGTCATAATTAGGAGATTTCCCAGAAATAAAAGTTAGAATAATCACTACATTGCTATATATGGGAAGGACTAGCACAGAAAATCCTATTATTAGAAATAATGTCTAAGGAACAGACAGAATATAGCATTCTTTTTTCAACCACACACATCAAATGTATTGGTTTATAAACATCAGTCATATCAGATGAACCCAAATAAACAGAGAAGCATGTCATTCCCTCTTCTATGTTTTGTCTCCAATATCAAGGGGACTACTAAACCCTGCCAGCTAATGGTAGGTACTGTAGGCTTATTGGCCGGTTGGACACACACAAAGAATGGCAATGTAACACCAGGAAGCAGTGGGTGCAGAATATCTCTGTAAGAGAGAGGAGATGGTAAGTATTCTTTCAGCCAGAGATAAAGGCAAGAAGACCCTCAAGGCTCTAAGACCTTTAATGAGGATATTTTTTCTCTCTAGTTTTTTATTTCTTTTTTTTTCTTTTTTATTAAAGGCAATTCTTCTGCAGAAGGCAAAAATGTACCTGGTCTCCATGTATTCTTTGCTAAGTGCAAGAGATTGTTCCTTCTGCACTGACAGTTTTTGCTCCAGCCAAACATTTTCCCTTCCTGCCCACAGAATTTTTTCCAGCACTGTCCCCTTCAGATATATGAGCTCTCCCTTCACGTTAATTGTCCCTAATGAGGCAGATATTCTTTCCATTAGTTCACTCCCTCCTTAACTCTTATGATTGTGATATGGAGGTCTTCACTGCAATCCCATAGTTAGAGGGAGGCAGTTAGGTCAGATCATGAAATTTTTTTATACTTTAGTTAACGTGACTCAGACAGTAAAGGGACCAGAAAGATGTGTTAGTAGCTAGAGGAATAAAGGATTACCTTATTCTTTCAGGAATTGGAGTACCAGGTCACATCTATTCTCTCTTTAGCATAGGTGCTACGAGCTGAGTTGAGTGTGGCTAAGTTTCTTGGAAAGAGCAACACCTTTCACACTGAAGACTATGATCTTCAGCAATTATTTCATACCAAGTAGTTAACTTCATGACAGTAAGCAAAAGAGAGTGGCAGCTCTTGAAGATAGTACATCAGTGAGTATTCCACATGGAATCTCCTATAAGCCCACTTCTCAGGCATGACAGGAGGAAAATAGGAAATGTAAGTCCTGTGTGTATGTATATATACACACACACATATGCGAAGGGCTACTGAACTGAACTAAGACTTTGCTTTTTCTTCCAAAGACCTCTGGGATATAGCTATAATTTCCAGATAACTACAGAAGAAAATTAAATTATTGACCTGAAAAAAAAAAATAAATCTCAAAGGCATGTTGTAAATGTGACTAAGGAAATCTAGAAGATATCAAAATGTATATAGAAAAAAAGGACAAAAACTTCAACACACCATATCCAGAATAAGATAACAGAAAAATAGCTAGGAAAATGTTTAACATTTGAAGTTATTCTAAAGGTAAAAAAATTGAGGGTTATGTTCAAATTTTGTTGTTCTGTGCTTTTTCCAGCACTAAAAGTGTTTTGTTCATGATGAAACTATTTCCATCTTTGGAAACTTCATTGCTTGCTTGTTCTGGTCTTCTGCAAAGAAGAAACTAAATTTGTAAATTTTTTTTTTTCCTGCAAGACTTCAACTAGAAAATTCTCACTGTAACCAAGGTGAGGGAAAAGGACTACACTGTTAAGACATAAAACCCTGGCACTCCTATAATCTTTCTTTAAGTACCCAAGCAGCTCAATTCACCTTTTTGAGTAAGTTGCAACTTTGTTTATATCTTCATTTAGTGATTTATTTTCTTTCCTATTTCAATTGGAAATTGAAATTTCTTCAATACTAGTTGAAGAAAATTGTCAAGGAAAGTACTGTTATGGAGATTTATTTTGTTCTTTTAGTGACCTCTTTGTGATGCTGTACATTTCAAGATCCGTTACAGGAAAGAATAAACCATTTCAAAAGTATATATAAAAGTATTGATCTAATCCCATCTTCATGTTATTAAAAAAAGTCCTCTTCATAGAGGTAATGCACTGCTTTGAAACTTTTGAGTCTGACTCTGTAGGGCTTTAGGAAACTTGATTTTTATTAAAGGTAGGTTCTCCAATACAAGAGTTTAGTACACTAGAATCAGGAGTCTTAGATCCACTTGGGGACTGCTGCACTGGCTTCAACAATAATTCTGTCCCAGGTCCTCAGAAAATAGCTTTCCAGTTTTATATTATAGCCATTCTCTGTAGGGGAGGTGACTGAAGCTATGTATACAAATTGCTTATTTTTCCCCAGGCTCAAGCCAAGAGACACATATCTCAGTAATTTAATGATTTTATTTCTGCTTTCTCCAAGCAGCACTTCTGAGCCAAGGCAACAAAATCCAGAAGTGACTCCTAATATTTTTGGATGCTCTCAAAACATGAGAAAATAGCTCTTAGAGAAAAACTCCTTAAAAAGAGAGCAGAAATTGAACGCTTTATGCAATTTTCCACAGGTCCTGATATATGAATGTGTACACACTGCCTGTCTCTGTGAAAAAGGGAAATTATATTTAAATCTGGAGCACCCTGAAGATTTCAGATATTCTCACCCCCTGCATTTTAGTAACCTCACTGACTTCAGTGGCAAAGAAGTCCATAGACCAGAAGAGAACTGATGCAAGAAACAATCATAACTGAAGGAACTTGACCCAACAAAATCCAGTTCTCAAATGGCAGGAAACCAGTTGCATGCAACCAACTTTTAAAATGCTGTTCACCCAGACGTGTGGCACCAATACCTCATCTATTGCAATCTACCTTTAACACAGAAAATTTAACTATATCCACAGCCTGTCTAAGCAGACAGTATTATCTGATGCTTTGGCAGCTTTCAGTGGAAGTAAGCACTCGGAGTTTAGTTTGAATTTTGCGTGGAAATAGACAGAGAACTTATAATTTCTAAATTACACAATGTATTGGAAATGTGTGAATTCACATATATAAAAGAATCTGTAACAATTCTTTGGTCTATGGGTTATAATCTCACAGTGATAACACATGGCATCTAATCAAGTTCAGGCTTAGAATACTTCTGTTGCAGCTTTAAGGGCAACAGCAGATAGGTTACAACACAAGGGAGATCTTCCTCCTGTGCCCTTGGTCTGCATACAACAAAGGTCACACTCATTATCCTTGCGTGGTGGATATACTTCCTTGGAAGCACAGACATCTGGCTTACTTTCCTTCCTTGTACAGTTTTTATCGTAGCATACAAACCTAGTTTCAATTTATTTAGGTGGGCCTATTTAAGAACCTAACAGGGACACTATTGTCTCTTAACGTAATACCACTGCCACACTGATTTAACTAGTAGCATTTCCTGGCAAATGGCTCACACTTCTGCAGAGACTTAGGAATGACTTTGTTCTAAAAAAAATATTATTGGGTTGATTAGACATCTACTTTTCCCCCTGTTTACACTGCTTTGTTGTTCTGCTTTCTCATTCTTCCTCAAAGTATTGGCATATACAAATAATAAAAGTATACTCCAGGTTCAGCCCCAGTTTGCTCATAGCCCAGGGCACCTCTGCTCCTTCTTAATCCTTCTGCTTCATTTCCCTTCTTTCTTTTTATGAGTAATGGCTCACCATCCATGCATTTCTCTTGTCTCCAGTCACCCAGGTAAGAAGCATGTCACCAGTGTAGAGTACTGTGTAAATGTTACAGAGTTATATAAATGTTTTGAAATGATTCCTTTGGGAGAAAAGAAGAGGGAAACTTTTCTCCATTTGAATGTAATAAGATCTTGCAAACAAGATTAGATTAATGTATTTGAAATTATAACCTAATATTATATCCAAGGTTTATTCCCAGCACTCTCAGTCTTACACAAGAGTACTGTAACAGTAGATCCCTGTGATTCCATCCTTTTTTTTTGAGAGAGAAGAATCATCCATCTCTGTTCTGCATCCATCACAGCAGACCTGAGCACAACTATGGGTTCACTTAAGCTTTCCATGGTAAGATGCACGTGTCAGAAAACAGTGCTGCATGGTATTAATTTTTTTTTCTTCAAAAACAAAGATGAAGTGCTGCCACACCCTAATGTTGAGTAAGCCTACTTGACTTCTTAAAATAAATATCCTGGAATAAAAAAGTATTTAATAATATTGAATAATAACCTACTAAAACAGTAATAAATTACCTTTACTATTACAGGTGTGTTTCAAAGGCTTAGTAAGTCTTTTTATAGGTCAGAGAGAGGAGAGAGCCTTTCATTGTGGCATACATATTCCTCCCCAAGAATTTATCCACCTTGTACACCTTTCTGAGTATGTGCTGTTCTGTGCATCAGTTAGCATCACTGGGAACCACAGAGTTTAAAGAAGGGAGAACAAGTCCAGTCACCCGTTCAGCACCTCCAGTGCCTAACCAGTACCCAAAACCTGACACAAAAGTGTTTGTTACAGTGAAGATGCTAGCAATGACAGGAAGAATCAAAGTTTCCAAAAGGGAGGGCTCCCAGATCGCTTTTAGAAATGAAGCATCAAATGGCCACGTGCATGAATTAGGAGACACTATTATACGTATAACCAAGGTTAATGTGTATAAAAAGGAATGTATGATAAGATAGGTTTTAAATTCTGGGGAGGAAAGTGCAGAAATTTTCTACCTGGTGATTTACACAGCAGTTTGTGTGGACTGAGGGGAAAGCACTGATCACCTTTGGAGCTTGGATAAACTCTGATGAAATGAATCAGTAATAATGTCTTGAACAGATCCAGTTAACATTCATCTTGGCTCAACATGATGACAAATGTATTTAAATTAATCAGTAGAGTGATAGTACCTTGGGACAGAGTACAAGCTTGGAAAGAACCAGCCACTCTGGGGTCATTTCACTTTTTCCAAATTGGGAAGAAATGAGATTTAGGGGTGTTGAATTCACTGCTAGCATAGAAAATGCCAAACTATTTGAACAAGATGAGTGCCAAAGGCTTCCTGGCATTTCCTCAGAGTTCATTGAGTGGGATGTTATTCCTTGTGGGAATATGTGACAACAAACATTAATCATGTCTACAGATGTTAACACAGCAAGGCAACCCAGAAATCCTTGCAATGATTCTTTTTTTTTCAGTGCAAACCCTTGTTAAAAAGCAAACCTAAACAATGTCTAGAAACTCGGTATTTCCCTTAGGATAGGATTGTTCTTCCTCTTCAGGTTGTCTTCTGTGAGAATGTTGCTGCTTTCACCTCAAAGTGCAGTATTTGCATAGTGCATTTGGGTTTATCAAAGGAGTTCAGCAGAACATAACGGCATCATCGTTTCACTTCTTAAAGACATTTGCCACCTCTTGGCTATTATAAGACCCAATTCAGTTTCTCCAGGTTTTCCTGTTTTTCAGTTGTCACTCAGCTCTTCCATTTCTGACTCTTCCATTACTTCCAACCTGCAGAATTCAGCAGGATTCTGGAGGTGAAAATGTAGGCTTTTTCCTAGTCAGGGAAGCACAAGGCAGCAAGACCCACCAGGACCTGGCAGCTCTCACAGGAGCCAATGATGAGGTGGACATTACTAAAGCAATGGTGACACCCCCACAGTTACAAAAAACACCCTAGAGAGCAATAGCCACCAAGAGCACTGTGACCAGGAGCACAACACATCAGCCAGAGTGTGGTGTGGCAGTTTGCTTGGAAGGGTGCACAGGAAGGGCATACTCACCCTCAGCTGGTTAGTCATCATCCTTCCCGAAGGAGCCCAGCTATGGTGTCTGCACACTAGATAGCTCTGTCCTCTGCAATTACCAAAATAGATGTGGCAACTCAGACAGAACTCCCACAAAAGCATGTGGCCGTATAGGTCTCAGGTTGCAGGGAGTGCAAGAGCCTTTCACTCACAAGGGACAGCAGTAGTGAAAACAACTGTGCAAATGCTGGTGAAGGGGCAGGAGAACAGGCCTCATAAGTAACGGCTGAACCTTCCCAGATGTGTTTAAGGCATGGGTGGATGAGGTGATAAGGGGCATGGTTTAGTGTTTGATAGGAATGGTTGGACTCGATGATCCAGTGGGTCTCTTCCAACCTGGTTATTCTATGATTCTAAAAGAAGAAAAGCCTAGTGATTCTGTGTGATTCTGTGATTCTGTAAAAAGGCTGTGGTACTTAATGCATTCATTGCCTCAGTTTTAATAGTAAGAACTAAGTGTTTTCTGAGTACCCAGCCCCCTAAACTGGAAGACATGGAGAAGAACAGAGCCCTCATAGATGAAGAGGAAAATGTTAATGACCTGCCATTCCACGTAAACATATGAAAGTCTGTGGGGCCAGATTACTTGCTAAATAATCAAAGGCCTTGTAATTCATGAGAAAGGAGCATAAAACCCAACCCTATTTGAGTCACTCACATTATTGTTTGATTTTTTAATTTGCTGGCTTGAAAAAAAACATCAAAGTTTTATGTGCTATGCTTGGAGTCATGCTCCCTAGGGTCAAAAAGGAGAAAGTTATACAGACCAGGTTGCAGGACTACCAGAACAAGTTTTTTGTGCATACACATAACAGCAAGCATCATGACATTAAAGTGAGATTCTGACAGATGGCTAAGAAGTCAGAAAGTTGAAAATGGACCCCCTTGTTTTCTAAGCACCCCCTCAGAGAAGCCTAGGTGTGTCTGGATCCAATTCTAGTTTCAGATTTGGTCAATGCTTTATGATGAAAAGATTGTGTGTGTGCACAGGGAAACATATGACAGAGTCAGAGGTACATTTCTGCTTGGTGGAGAAAGAGAGGCCTGTCAACTTGCCTGTCAGGTAAGCTGGTCATTTTTTAATTCCACAAAAAAAGAGGTCTCAGGTATCAACATTATAACAGTCAAAACACTTTGGGCGCCTCTTGGAAAGTTGGGACTAAGTCAATTAGTACATGTTGATTGTCTCTTGGCAAGGTTGCTCATGTCATCAGAAGAGGGCACCCAGGGAGCCTTTGAGGCATGAAGCTTGGTATGTGCCTTTGGGGGTGCTTCTCCAAATGGAAGCAACACCAGGATGTGAGGCCTCTGTCTCATCCCAAGTGTCACTTAAAATCATAGATTCATAGAATCACCAGGTTGGAAGAGACCCACTGGATCATCGAGTCCAACCACTCCTATCAAACACTAAACCATGACCCTTAGAACCTCGCCCACCCATGCCTTGATCACCTCCAGGAAAGGGGACTCAACCACCTCTCTGGGCAGACTGTTCCAGCACCCAATGACCCTTCCTGTGATTTTTTTTTTTCTT
>WAAB01017477.1:0-11928 GCA_013389865.1 Piaya cayana | reverse complement strand
CTTTTTGAAGAGCTCCCAGCCCTCATGGGCTCCCTTGCCCTCAAGTACTGTCTCCCATGAGACTTTGCCAACCAGCCTTCTAAAGAGTTCCAAGTCTGCCCTCTGGAAACTTGATGCTACTGTCCTGCTAACCACCCTCTTCATTTCGCCCAGAACAGAAAACTCTATCATCTCATGATCGCTTAGTCCTAGGTGTCCTCCTACTTCCACATAGTTGATGTTGGGCCACCACTGCTTTACCAGATGCAGTTGTCTGTCACTCGTCACTCTCTCTTGCTGACTGCCCTTTTTTTTTTGCAAAAAACCAAGCTCTTTTCCATCCATAAGGCCTAGAAAGTCTATTACACCACAGCAACTGTTTTTGTCTATTGTCAGTCCAGCTGGGATGCTCACAGAGCTGCCAGAGGAAGAGATAATGTAGACGTTTCCTCCAGCCACCGGTAGGCTGTCTGAAGTTTAATTTAGTGAGATGTGAATTGCTACTTGCAGTTAAACAAACAGGCAGTATTGTAGGAGTTTGCTACCAGAAGTGGAGCATCCAAGAATATTATTTTACATGAATTATTATTTTGGCCACCTTCAACTCCATACCCTAAATACTGCCTTCAGCATGAGTATTTTGTACTTGGCAGTCATCTGCCTCTCCAACTATAGCCAAGGCAAATTTATCAAGTGCAAACTGAGAAGTGGAAGATTTATGAGAATTGTATAACCCCTTAATCAGTACAGTAGAGTTTTCTCAAAAGAGGAATTACGTGATAGATGAACTATATGGAAACAGGAGGAATTAGACCTTGGCATTTCATTATGGTTAATGGTGCACAATGATTTTGATGGAAAACAGATCTTGCCTGAAACAAACACATAGGCAACAAAAATATAGGCCAGTGATGAGAGATGCCAAGTCCAAGCAACTTGGAATAACGCGCTAGCAGAACTGAGGCTGCATATCACAATACAAGCAATGGCCAAGCAAAGTCCAGTTCCTGGCCGGTTCTTCCAAAGCAAGAAGTACTTCAAACCCAAAGATGCACATTTGGAACACAAAGCAGTTTATTATAAAAAAATCTCATTGTGAAAGCAGGTAAAAACCTTTTCACAAAGGTTATGACATGCAGTAGTTGCTGCGATCAGGCAGCACTGCGTAAGTTTAAATTGTTTACTGAGGTTTTTACTTTAACAAAGAATTAGACGCTCATTAGGAGAAGCCATGTGTGCAAGAACTGGGAAAATATTGAATTTCTTAATGGTTCTATCTTGAAGTGAGCATAACACCTATCCCTTTATGCTAGTACAAGTGTAGGGCAGTGAAGTAACATGATGACGTCTTTCCTCTGGACAACCTGCCATGTAGAGGAAACATCTTGTCTCAGACAAGGGATTCAAAGAAAAGTTCCACTGTACTCCTCAATCATCTTATGTCCTCAGATAATTTACTTTCTGGGGCACCTTGTTGGATTTTTACTATTGAAGTGAGACCAGAGTAAAGAGCCAGGTTCTTTACAGTTGTGCCCAGGGGCACAAACAGAAACAGCCGTTACTCTGGGTTGCTGCAAGAATGACCTCTGCTCAAAATTGCTTTGAAAATTTTTGTGCTTAAACATGCATGGATTATTCTTTTCTCCTGTTCACCAGAACCAGGAATCACCTTATATCAAGTATACAGCATATTTCCTCCACGTTTCCTCCTTTACTGTTTCTGCTCTGCTGTAACATAGTTGGGTAGGAAAGCTGGCAACCAGAAACATCATAGCAGTACTGGGCAAGTAAAGAAAGTGAACAGAGTATTGCCTGGTAGCTGGAACAAAGTATGTCTGAAATTTCCTGCTTTATAATGATATTCTGCAAGGTGTTTGAGCAGGGAAGAGAGAGAAAAGATTGAAGAACTCTAATGTTGTAACCCAAGACATGGGAAGACATTTCATTTTGAAATAACCTTTTTATATAACAGATGGTGACAATGGCAACTTATCCATTAAAGACTCGATGCAGACCTCTAGCAGCCTGGTGGGGAAGGCAAAGGAACTGCCTTTGAATGTAGGAAACCAAGGGAGAGAGTCACTAATTAATTGATTACTCAGATAACCTCTTGGGTGAAAGCAGGGGTTTCTACTCCTCTGCTTCTTTCTCAGAGGCATCATAACTCTCCATCCTCTCTTATAACTTAGAGAAAGTGTCAGCCTCCAAAGGTGTAGCTATGTCCAGAATAATTTGTACTCTAGCTAGCCCACTTTGGGAAGAGGAGCAGAGAAAAATACTTGTTTCCCTAGTGAAGGAGAGAGGTCAGTGAGCTAACCACTGCCCTCCACCCTGCATTCATCTTTGTTAAGCAGTTCTAAAGCTCTAAGAAAATGCCGAAATAGAAACCTTAGTATGAGCTGAGTCGACCAGAAAAAAATAGTCATCCTACCTTGCCCCTTCAGATAGCCTAATATTGTTCCAGTTCAGACACATAAGTAATCCTAGGTGTCCTGAGGCAACCAAAGGCTGAGCTCTTTGTGACTCCCACCCTATATGGTATTTGTTGTGGCCAGTGCCAGCTGTGCTGGGGATTTTGTCTACGCTTTGCATATATATTTCTGCACATAACAGCAGCATCAGTCAGGTCCTTTCCACCTGGCTTTTCAAGCTGGTAAAGCTCAAAAAACATTTCTCTTAAAATCACTTTGGGTCTTTGAGCCTACTTTCCACTATGCTTACTCACTATTCCCTGGTGAGTTTAAGTCACAGATAGGAACTCAGTAGAAGTACACTGAGTCTTGCTTCCTTAAAAAGGTGAAATCTCACAATTTATAAGCCAGCATCACACATTTAAGTGCAAAAGTTCATGCAGCTCACCCCCTTTTAGTAAGATGATTAATCTACCTGATATTTTTTCTACAAATTCCTAGAGAATACTCTAGTGCTTCCACCCCTTGCTGAGAAGCTGTAGTACTTCTCTAGCTAAATACAGTGCCTAGGAGTAGGCATATAATGCCACCTGCTTCATAACCATCTGCTACATGTCCTTAGCCATACGGCAGCACAAGACATGAACACAGAAACATCACTACACCCTTTCTGACCAGCTTACCATCCAGAAAATTGTTGTTAAAAGCAGTACCTGCTAAAATTTTGCTGCCCTGTAACACCATCTGATTGCTGCAGTCCCAGACCCAGAAGTTAGATGCACATCTGAGCTGAAGGTTCATTATATTCCCCACCTCCAGTTCTCTATTGACTGCTACTGGTATAACTCAGCTGATTTCACTAGAACTGTTCAATTCACTCTCATATAGAACTTAGCCTAATAAATTCCTGGAAAATTGTCATTGCCTTAAAACTTTATCCAAGACAGAAAATAACTCTTATGCAATGCTCCCAACAGCTACAATTGATCTTTTTTTGTTTATTATCTATTTGACCCACTACATACTGCCATAAACCAGGCTGTAAGTGCATTGGGTTGGTTTATAGCTTCTCTGAGGAATGTTGTAATTAGTATGCTTGATATTCTTCTAACACAAGCAAAGTGATAAAAACATTGGCAGTATTATGTCTTCTGCAATATGATTGTTCATGTTCTTCTGCAGATCCAGGAAGCATTTTATGACAAAAAGGAGAAGAGGAGGACACAGCTATGGCAAAAAGTTCCCTGATCCTGTATAATGAAGCTGATGAAAGGTCAGAAAATCTTCCATCTCCTGTGAATTTCTTTGAGTATCTTTGCAATATTGTCTTCTATGTCCAAAAACAATCAAACAAACAAAAAAGCAACAACAAATACAAAAACAACAAGGCTATGAATTATCACTCTTCTTTTTAAGACTGATACTGTTGTCACAGAGTTCCTGCCATATTAGTTGCCATAAACAAACCATCTCGTTTTTCTGCTCAGGAGTAAAGCTACCTAGTAAGTGATAATGGTGCTACTTTCATCACTTTTATCTCTGTAACTACTTCTATGGTGTCTTGACAGTGTTGTTAATACTGACAGTTTTCTAGTTTGCCAAATTGTGGAAATTCAGTTTAGATTTATTTCATTTTTAAAAGAATATGAGAACGATTCCACACATGCCTTGTCTTACCTTAGTTAATGCCTCTGCATTAGATGTCAAAAAGAAATAATAATCTCGCTACCTAACACAGCATTGTCTTGTACCATCCATCTTACATTAGTTCAGGCAGTAGTAATTTCTAATGAACTCTGCATAATATCATGACCATTTTTCATAAGCAATACACTGTGGCTGAAACTGTAATGTTCAAAAACTACTGAGCAGCTTCTTAATGAATTTTTTCTTTGTTGCAGTAAACTCATTTCCAAAATGGCTGCCTTTTCTGCTCTATGATCAGTATGCATGTCACTGTCAGCTGTCAGGTAAAGCAGAGCCTTCGTGTCCTGGGACCATGTTCTACAACAGCAAAATGACGTCTGCAAATGTGTGTGGACAGCAAGGACATCTGGGCTGTGAGGATACCTGGTTAGTGGATTTGCAGTCTGAATGTGTCAACAAACATACCTATCGTTGTACATCAGAAGTGATCATGAGACCATGCATATGCCCACAATCTTCCCAATTTACCCCACTACCATAGATAAAGCCTTGGAGAGTTTGAGTGATGTCAAGCCAAAGCAGGAGATCAACTGGCATTAGTAAGCTGTGATGTAGATGCTAGTTTTGTAAGGGACAGGCTTGAGTCCAGCAGGGAAGTCTGCATAAATTGGTGCAAAGAAAGCACCGAAGGAGTATTTGAGCTGACCCAAAATAATGGAGCTTTTCTCCTGTAGTGCTCTGCCAGCGCACAAAGCCTACTCCACTCTAGCTGATTCTGTGCATGGTCATTGCAGGTACCTTTGTATCTGTTGTATAATTCATCTATAACCTAAAAATCTACTCATTGGAGGATAGTTACCTAAACTCTGTTGCAAGTGGCTACAGATAATTCCCTTTGAGCTCAACTAGTGTTAGTCAGTGTTTTGTCAGAAAGGCAGTCCAACTTTTGTCATTGCCCTTGCAATTAACTCCTGGAGGATATGGTTGTGCAGCTTCTTGCAATCACAAAACTTGTGAAGTTTATACTTTCCACAGAGAATATATAAGCTCTGCAAAATCATTAGTTAATTGCAGACAGCAGTTTAAAAATTGCACTTAGAAATCCTTACCTGAGTTAACACCCTTGATCATTAAACATGAAATAGGAATTTAAAAGACTTATTTAATTTTTGCCGTTTCTTCTGTCATCTCTTCTACTCCAGCTGTTTCTCCAAGTAATAAAAGGAGGCCAAGAGGTTTCACTATATGCTTTTCCTGTTCCAGCATGGGTTTGTCTTATTGGGATTTTGACATCTAACCCTAACAAGCCATCTTCAAAACAGACCATGGAAACCTTTGTAATTAATACTAGCAAAATAGTGCTTGGACTGTAAGTACCTTGTGTAAAGACTGACCTGCTGTTTTTTTATGACAGCTTAGGTGATACTATAGTAAAACACACACACACACATATATAAGAGCCAAATTTAAAGTTTTCTTTAAACTTGCTGACTTCTCTCCTTCTTTGACAGATGTTAATGAAGAGGGCTGCAAAAATTGTTTTTCCTATCTTTGATATTTTTACGCTGCTTCCCAGCATAAGGATTCAGCACTGAATTGTTCCTTTTGTTTCTTTGTTTATGACTGTTATTAGATATCTATCCTTGGGTTTCTTCACCTTGTCACTTTTCTGTGAAGGGCTATGAATATTTCATTGTTACACTTTAATGGGAAAACTGACCCTTGTCAATAAACACTTTAGGTTTAAAGCTTTTAATATATTTAAAACAGTGCTGACTAAAAAAAAATACACACACACACACATACATATATATAAAAGTCCTTGAAGCAATCTTATATTTAGCTCACAACAGTATCAATGGAACTGTTCATGACCGTTAAGTACATGCCAGTCCTACAAACAGTACTTTTCATTACATGTATCTCAGCAATAATATCCCTATTTTACAAATGGGAGATCCTGCATCCAACAGGAAAGTGGCAATAGAGCTACAAAAGAACCAGCAGGGGACTTGGATTTCACTCCCAGACACACTGTCAAATTACATGTAATTTTTTCATTCCATGTCTTTCTTATTAGCTCTTCTAGTGTATTGCCTCAGTGAAGTACATGAGCACACAATTTTTGGGAAACAAGTGCTGGCATGCTGATAATAAGCCTCCTTTCACAATAAACTTCTAATTTGACAAGAGTGTTATTAAATGACCTCAAGACTGAAAAATGAGTAATTATTAGGACAAGGCTGTGATTTGAGTAACTGCAAATCATAAACAGTTATAAATGCTTACACTATTAGGGATTTTAATTTATACCTACTGAAAAAAATAAGTTGCACAGCCAGTTAATCATAGAAACATATGTAGTATATCCATTATATTAATTCTTTACTTACATTAAAGGGTTCTATTTTTTCTTTTAATTTATTAAGAGTTAAGTATTCATTTTCTTATCTACAAAATTCCAGCATTGTACTGGACCACTGCTTGCCTACTTTTTCTATTTCTTTCATGCTTGAAATAATTTCCTGGCATATTATATTCATATAAATGAGGAATGTAATGAGAAAGTGATACTTCCCTTTGATACTTCTAATTACCTGCTTTGAAAGTGAAGTTGGGGAAGAGCATGTGGAAATCTTCCTACAAGACGGCAGACGAGGTAGATTGGCTTCTATGCAGCTTGCTGGAATAAACTACCTGTGTGTGGAATTATCATTAATGAATCCTGGACGCAGCAACTAGAAATGCAAAGTCATCCATCCATTCACGCCCAGTGAAATCTTAGACAGAGAAACAGCTCCTCATTGGCAGTGAAGAATGTTATCTCATGTGAAGATGAAACATTGCTGTTCTCTCTGCAGCTAACTGCCACACTACATGCTAGGAAAGATACAATGCCAAAGTTCACAGGGAACTGTCATTTTGGGCAGCAAAGGTCCCCACCAGCCACAGTGCTCAGGCTGCTGGCTTCTGCCACAGAGTCAAGATGTCACCCTTTCCATGTGAATCAGGTGAAAGAAGGATGCCATTGGATATGTCTTCACACCATAGGGAGATATATGCTCAGTTTTTTTGGCCAAGACAGTGTGTCTTACAATGGACTCCTTTAGGTGTCCATGGCCCTCACAAGAAGCGTATCCCATGGTGCTGAGCTGCCTGAGGCTTTGCCCTCGGTCTGGACTTGCCAGGGATAAGAGAGGGAACTAGGAAATAGGAGCAGGAGAAGGGAATTTGACAGGACTGAAGGAAATTTGTGGTGTTGGCCATCAAAGGGCAGAATATTAAGTGTTGGCACCATTCTCACCCTCCATAGGAATGTCAGTTTTCCTCTGTCACTGATGGGAGGAAAATAAGACCAGAAAATGATGGAAATAAATACTTATCTTGCATCCTTTCCCTATACTGGATGATTGAAAATGGGTGTTTACTCCTCAGACATAGAACCTTCTATTTAATATCTAAACTGTAGAGACACGGAGCTAAACTGCACCTGCATTAACTTACAAGTTTAGTAGAGCAAGAATCCAAAAATACCGTCGCATGTGGGGAATACATCTCCTGACTTTCACTCCAGTTTTGTTGGTAACTTCACCTACCATTATATTAAAAGCTACTCAGTCCAGCTGAGCAAACTTATGGCAGTGATTGATTGAGTAATAAAATGACAGATGAAATTTGATGTGGATAAATATTGTGAACCATGCCCAGGGAACAATATTCTGAACTTCACATGTAAAATGATGGGCATGATGCTGATATTTGTATCTCAGGACTTTGGGGGAAGAACAGATACTTCTATGAAAACTCCAGCTCAGGGTGTTGTAGCAGTCGAAAAACAAATGAAATAATAGGAAAACATTAGGTATCAAAACAGATAGTTTTTTTTGCCAAAGTAAAAATCCAAGGTTCAGCCATGTTATCATTTGCAATTCAAGCTCTTTTGTTTCACAGGAGTACTGGATCATTATTGTCAAAGGCACTGGATAGTTTCCTCATGAGGAATACCTGATTTTTTTTACTCTGGAAAATAGGCATTGAAACAGGAATGCCTAACGATCTGTCAGAAGTGGCATGAAGAATTTAAAAATAAGATGACTGCTTGCTGTCTCCAACAAAGCAAAAACTAGAGGCATCCAGTAGTGTTAATGGTAGTTAGATTCAAAATGAGCAAAAGGTTCCATGTGACACCTAGTAGAGTTCTGACACTCCTTGCTAAAGGGCGGTCTTGTGGCCTGTGGGGAAACTGGAAAGTGTTTGGAAAAGAAACACACTGAGACTTAATAAATATGAAGAAACTTTATTTGTCTCAGGTTAGGAGGTCCCTGACCTGGAAAAAGTTGAGAGTAGAAGAATGGAGCAGGGAAAAGTTTTATATACTTCTTTATTCCTATTCTTATTCTTCCCAAGGCTTTTACTTTTGGTCAGTGCTGGAACACATATTCTGCGCTAGGTTGATTTTT
Source organism: Piaya cayana (assembly GCA_013389865.1). NCBI lineage: Eukaryota > Metazoa > Chordata > Aves > Cuculiformes > Coccyzidae > Piaya > Piaya cayana. The sequence goes on along the minus strand of WAAB01017477.1, from coordinate 3,431 downwards.
GCCCTGACCCAGTTATGTCTGCTTTTATATTCTTAACCTTTCTTCCAGATGCTATATTACTAAAATCCTCATACTGCTTCCAGCAGCACATTCTGCAATTGCAAGTGAAAAGCTATGGCATCTCCACCTTTGAGACCCTGCACAGCAAGCATGCAGTCTTCTGATGCATCAGAGACAGGAGTAAGGCAAAAGCCATGATATGAAATACTAGAAGACTGGGTTCCATGACTGAGGTGTCTAACTGATCTTTAGACTTGAATATAGGCTGGTTTTTGAGGCTCTAAATGGAGAATGAAGAACTTAACCTAAAGACTGAAGCTACTCACAGTCTTTCCTGCAACCAGTCCAGCTTCACATCAGATGTGTGTCAAGTTTTGAACAATGGCTCAAACTGAGCAGACTGGAATCTTAGACAGCGACATAAAATCATAAAACAAATTCCTGCGCATGGAGAGCTCTGAATAGAATCTGTGCTTGTATAGCCTCTGGAATAAAAAGTGAGAAGCTGCCACAACCAAGGAGCTTTTCACATCTGAGTATGAGTGTGACCACCCTCAGGGTTATTTCCATCTGGTTCTGGCAGCTCCCACAGATGTACACATATTAAGCACTAGGTCTGTTACCTGTGCTGCAGTGTCTGTTCAGGCACAAGAAAGTAGCAATGAATCCACTTTTCTCAAAATGGTTTCATTATTCTCTAGAGCTTTTGGCATTCATCACAGCCAGCAAAAATGGACTGTAGGAAAGGGCCATCCCACAGGGACATTTTACCATCTTACAGGACAAAAGATTTATCATTAGATATATTCTGTCATTTTCACACTGTGAATTTTGAAATAAAGCACTAGTATGCAAGACTGAGGAGTCTCAAATTTCATCTTCCCTTTGTCATTAATACTTCCTAAAGCCTCTTCTATCAGTCAGTGGGACCTGACCCCGATCGTGACCAAATGATGCCTCATGATGAGCAAAGCGGAAATACCTTAGTCACACATTTGCTGCTTCCATACCTGATTCCAATCCACTGCTATTATTATTTGTAAGTGGTCTGATTTTTTTTCTCTTACTTTCCATAGCTTGTAACTGCAAACATATTTGAAAACTCTTTTATGACTACCTTAAAGCAACTATGTAGCTTGACTTATGATATTATGTTTTACTACTGAAATGATGCTTTTAACTCATCTCTGTTTATTTCTGTAGCTCTCCACAACACTGTTTCTCAAAGAATTATTTAAATCTATTTATTCATTCTTCATTTTTTAAGGACATAACCAGGAAGACAGCTATGGCTGTAGTTCCCCTACACCTCAGCCTGCGACTTTTTGTCAGCACTTCTAAATTAAACTGGATGGATGCTCCCTTAAGAGAAATCTGAAAGCAGTGGGGGTAGTAGTTTTGGGGACTCAGTGAGTGGCAACCCTCCCTGTGAATTAGAACCAAACCACTGTTTCAGGGCAATGTAGCAAGTGTCATGCTGCTAAGATACTATGTTTTGGGGGAAAAAAAAACAACAAAAAAAAGAAGGATGAGTTTGTAACTGTTTAAGATATCAAATAAGGTATATATCTCTTTGTTAGACTGTCAACAATAGTCTTAGTTTAATGCAGATAAGTCACCATATTGAAAGAGTCAACCTATTTTTTGCCTATTTTTCTGAAGTGGACCGTGTTTATATAGACTAGATAAAGATACATACAAATGATTTTATTGCGTTGTTGTTTATTATTATTAACATTAACAGTCATAAAATGCTTCTAGAATTTGATTGTGTCCTTATGCAATATTAAAACAGCATAATGAATCACTTCAAATTCATGATAGATTAGGATTAATCTTGCACCCTTTATCTTCCCACAGTTTATATGTGTGTTCAACACAGTATCATCCTTCACCAGCCTGGTCTGCGGTTGCCACAGAAAGTGCTAGCCTGGCAACCTAGAAGAAGGTGTGAGATGATCCACTTATATACAGCTGGAGAGCTAGTAAGAAAAGAAATGACAAAAGTCAAGTCCTTTTCTGCTCCAATATTGTTAGCGTGGTGAAGTATGTCCACCAACATTGGATGATCTCCCAGCAGCCCAGGACTCAGGAGTATTTCTCAGGTCATGATACATTTTCTCTTTTGGGGGCCACAGTACAAGAAAGCCACATTAGCTCAGTGTTAGCTAGGTCGGCAGCCAGGACTGCAGCATCCTTTACCAGGTGTGGAGATGGCCTTTGTTTTGGGGAGATGTATTCTGACTCTCTGGCCTTGTGCTCTGATTGATTTGCCCCTCAATGTGACAAATATCCAATGTGTGAGCAGCCAGCATTTGTCAGGAATGACAAACACAAACCCACTCAGCTGACAGAGAGTAAAGAGCCTGCTAGTGCCTAGTTTTGTCTCTGTGTAGAAGCTAAGCTGATTTAGGCCTTTCAGCAGTTTAAATGAGTGACTGCTGTGAATAGCTGGTAGTCTCCACTTTATTGCTTCTCTGTGCTTGCTCTTAATGATTTCGCCTAAAGAGACACTTCTTTTGCACAACAGGTAGCCCTGCTGCTCTGAGATGAAAAGGTCCCCAGGTCAGTTCCTTGCTGTACTTCATTTAATGTTTTCCTACTTGGTTGCTTTCCTGTATTCTCTACCACTCATATTTGCTTTGTATCCTTGATGTACCCTTACCAGACATCATACTGCTTTAGGGAAACTGTCCAGTTTTGTGATGAGAACAGGAACTGGGAATAAAAAGGCACAGGTAGTAATCTAGGTCTGACAAGATTTTGTTCTATGACTTTGGATGAATCATTGAATTCTTTTGTTATCCTTTCTAATATGAAGAACAATAAATTCCTAACATACTCATGAGAGGTATTGCAAGTCTTATTAGTCCAAAAATTCTTTAAGTGTTCTGATATTAGGAAGTGGGAAACAAAGGTTTAAAGGAGATTAGTGGCATCAATTTTACTGTTGATTATTAGTTAATAATTAGCACCCACATAGATTCATTGAGATATGTCAACTCTATTTACTAGCATTAAAGAACTTAAGACATGTAATGCAGGAAGGTATATCCCACAATAGAGAGTTCCCTTCCCTACTAAGCAGTATATTATTCATGAAGGCAAGTGTCTGTCTACCCCAAAAAGGGCTGGGTTGTTTCTTTGTCTGTCTGTGTATAAGAACCTTACAGGGAATTACCAGATTCTGTGTAAAGGTTAACACTAGGTCAGACTAATGACAGTTCACATGAGAGAGTTATGTTGTTCACATAGCTTTATCATCAATAAAGCACATAACATTTGTGTGAATCACTTGTAATTACCATCAGGCTGCACCTGTTTGGTTTGGGGTTTTTGTTTTTTAAAAGTTACGTGACAGTAAAACTGACCAGACTTCTTCAACATAAATACTATTTGGGAAAGTTCTGAGGATATAGATACCAATTTTT
>WAAB01017476.1:35950-75430 GCA_013389865.1 Piaya cayana | reverse complement strand
CAGCACTGAGCCCTGGGGAACATCACTTGTAACTGGCCTCCAGATGGATTTAACACCATTTACTACCACTCTCTGGGTCCATCCAGTCAACCAGTTTTCCACCCAGGAGAGTGTGTGCCTGTCCAGGCCGGAGGCCGACAGTTTCCAAAGCAGAATGCTGTGAGAAACTGTGTCAAAGGCTTTACTGATGTCCAGGAAGACCACATCCACAGCCTTTCCCTCGTCCAGCAGTCAAGTCGCTTTGTCATAGAAGGCAATCAGGTTAGTTTGGCAGCACCTGCCTTTTGTGAACCCATGTTGGCTGGACCTGATCACCCGGTTCTCTTGCAAGTGCTTCATGATAGCAAATCTCCCACTGGACCAGGGGCTCAAGGTCCCATCCAACCTGACCTTGAACACCTCCAGGGATGAGGCAGCCATCAATTCCCTGGTCAACCTGTTCCAGTGCCTCAAAACCCTCATTGTGAAGAAATTCCTCCTTATCTTTTGTCTAACTCTGCCCCTCTCCAGTTTATACTCATTGCCGCTTGTCCTATCACTGTAAGCCTTTGTGAACAGTGTCTCCCCAGCTTTCCTGGCACCCCTTCAGCTACTGGAAGGTTCTCTAAGGTCTCCCTGGAGCTTTCTCATCTCCAGGCTGAACAACCCCAACTCTTGCAGCCTGTCCTCATATGGGAGGTGCTCCAGCCTTCGGATCATCTTTGTAGCCTCCCCTGGACCTGTTCCAACAGCTCCACTATACAGTCATACATCTTATAAATACTGCAGGACATCAATGTTTTCTGGCCCTTGTATGACCTCAAGTTATAATTCAGTGCAAAAGACAAAATGAGTTACCACGAGCCAAGGCAGTCCTTGACAGAGCAAGTCGATGCTCCAGTGTGTTTGAGTTGTATTTACTTCTGTCATCAAAAAGTAGTCTCCAAAACTGCAGCACATCAGCACTTCACTGTATTGGGGGAAAAAAGGATGTGCAGGATGCAAGGACAAATTTACATAGTCAGACCCTTCAAAACCTGTGGATTTTCTGGATGTACAAGTCCCATTAATGATAATTGGAAAGCAAAGTATGGTGTAAACTGCCCAACATACATATTTTTCTAGCAGATTTGAGACATATCAGTAGATTACATGAGCAACAGGTTAATAAATCAGCAAAGTGGAAGTTCAGGTGAGGAATTTCTGACCTCCCCATGCCTGACAGGCAGCAGCTATACACAGTAAAAGCATGGGAATAGAGGAGGACCTTAAGCTCCACCAAATAACAAGCTGATCTGACCCTAGGTCTAAGCAAACAGCAGGCAGAGAAAGGGACTTATGCCAGATGCAAAAAAGATCTCTTGTTTTGCACAGTCTCAGCCATTTCAGACAGAATATTTCTTTCTGATGTTAAAACTCCAGCTTGGTCACAGCAGGTTGTATCTGAAATGAGAACTGATGGAGAAAGATAGATGTGGAGAGGATTTTCTTTGTGCTTGAAGGGCTGCTTATTTCTTTATGTTTTAATTCTCAGTGATTTTCTGTGTTGAAGTGCAAAAAATATCAAGCAGTTCTATATTTGCCACAAACTGAGGACAACATTAACTAAATTTATAGAAACATTTCCTACTGATACAGATTTCAGGACCCAGAGGATGGTTGCAGTAAAAATAAGATTAAATTATTGTGAACAAAAATAATTTTGTGACTACCCACAATCAAACTCTGGACTTCAACCACTGCCCTTAATGGCAAGAGCCACAGCCCAAAATATGAAAATTACTGATGTGAAATGCAAGTTTATGAACCAGCCTTGCAGCTCTGAGTCTCGCCAGTTAAATGGAGCTTGATTTAAAACTTGTGTTTGGTGTATCAGCATGTGGACCCCAGAAGGGAAGCACTGAAACATTTCTCTGTGATTGGTGAGTGTGTGCTGACAGACACCCATGTGAGGCAGAACCACTGCTCTCCACTGCCTGCTGGGATCTTGCCCTTGACCTTTTCCCAGTGGCGGGGGAAGTCTGGAGCATCACAGCCACCCCTCTCATCTGCAATACCTTTTTTTTAACCTCAAATCAATGCATTTTTACTGTGTGCAAATAAATGACACATTCTCAGAGAAGATTCATTACTGCCAGCACTTTCCTGATTGCTGTGTAACACCACATGTGCCATGAGCAAGGAGAGCTGCTGAGACTTATCCCCTTCAGACAGGGTAGTGCAAGAGGCAGGTTCTTTTTTTCCAGGCTGCATCCCTTGCTGTCACTTTCTAATAATTTTCCTTCCAATTATTGGGTTAGAAAATTGATTATGAACTGAGGTTGCACTGCTTTGGGGAATTAAGTTACTTAAAAGGTTTGATAGAATTGATTATAAGCTGTCAACAAGCCCAGCTGCCTGGTGCAGGAATGTCATGGTCTGCCTGTGGAAACTACCTGAAAGGAGGCTGTGGAGAGGAGGGAGCTGGGTTCTTCTCCCAAGGGACAGGGGGCAGGACGAGAGGTAATGGCCTCAAGCTCTGCCAGAGGAGGCTTAGGCTGGACATTAGGAAAAAAATTTCACGGAAAGGGTCACTGGGCACTGTCAGAGGCTGCCCAGGGAGGTGGTTGAGTCACCTTCCCTGGAGGTGTTTAAAGGACTGGTGGACAAGGTACTGAGGGACATGGTTTAGTAGTTGATGGGGATGGTTGGACTTTATGATCCAGTGGGTCTCTTCCAACCTAGTGATTCTATGATTCTATGAAAAGGTGTGTGCATTCACCCCCTTGGCAGGGAGGAAGGGGTCACTTTTTCTGCCACTACACTTGATAAGTGCATGTTGAAAACACTCTGTCCTTATCCACCACTCTGTGAAGCTGCCTGGTTTCTTCCTGTGCAGGCAGGACTGAGCCAGAGGCTCCTGGCTTCACTGCAGCCATGACAGAAGGCAGCAATACATTTATCTCGGAGCTAATGCATACATCTGGAGCAGGATGATGCGCCCAGCTCTGACTTCTCCCCTCCTTACACTCCATAACACCCATATCTGACCAAGCTCCAGCAGCTTACAACCATTCATAGAAACATAGAATCACCAGGTTGGAAGAGACCCACTGGATCATCGAGTCCAACCATCCCCATCAACTACTAAACCATGTCCCTCAGTACCTTGTCCACCAGTCCTTTAAACACCTCCAGGGAAGGTGAATCAACCACCTCCCTGGGCAGCCTCTGACAGTGCCCAGTGACCCTTTCCGTAAAAAACTTCCTCCTAATGTCTAGCCTAAACCTCCTCTGGTAGAGCTTGAGACCATTCCCTCTTGTCCTGTCCCCTGTCACTTGGAAGACGAGCCCAGCCCCCTCCTCTCTACAACCTCCCCTCAGGTAGTTGTAGAGAGCAATAAGGTCTCCCCTCAGCCTCCTCTTCTCCAGGCTAAACAACCCCAGCTCTCTCAGCCGTTCCTCATAAGGCTTGTTCTCCAGCCCCTTCACCAGCTTCATTGCTCTTCTCTGGACTCACTCCAGAGCCTCAACATCCTTCTTGTGGTGAGGGGCCCAGAACTGAACACAGGATTCCAGGATCGGTCTCACCAGTGCCGAGTCCAGAGGGAGAAGCACCTCCCTGGAACAGCTGACTATGCCATTCCTGATACTAGTCAGGATGCCATTGGCCTTCACTATCAACATTTCCAGCCCCGTGCACCCATGCTAACAGGGTATAATCACAGCTCCTCAAGGCTGTCACAGCTTTTGACATGGCAATTGTCAGTCCTCAGCCACTACACTTGAAGCAGAAAATGAACCTGGAAGCACAAAAAGAGGAGTGTGGTTTAAATAAGGTCTTCTTTGCTGTGCCAGCTCGATTCATTTCACTTTTGCTTTCTTCTTGTTTGCGATATTACATCCCCACTTAATTCATTGAGGTCTTCATGAAGGCCAGTGCAATTCAATGAATCACCACCCACTTCCCCCTGAAGAGAGAAAAGCATTAATGCTTTTCAATGTACCTGGCATCAGGGAGAACTCTTCTGGAATAACACATGCAATTCAGATCCCCAGGGACAGTGAGAGATTAATTCAAACCTGTGCAGGTGCAGAGAAGGTTTCCCAGGCTCACTAAACAAAGCAAAAAGCCAACTTCATCATGCAAGAGGAAACTTTAAGAGTGACACTTGTTGAGCCTAGTAAGGGCAAAAGCTGAAAGGGGTTGGCATCCTGTCTAATTACAAGCAATGAGAAATGCTTGTCAGGTTAAACAAATAAAAAATTAGAAAAGGACTCATGTAGTGTCAAAATAAGAGAGAGCCCTCTTGCCATCAAGGCTGAGAAGGCTCAGGAACAGGATCTAATCAATGGCCATGCAGCTGGGACAGTAACTTCAAGACAGAGTTCTCAGCACCAGTAATTTGACTTATTTACCTGACCATGAAGACCTACCTAGTCCTAGCTCACATGTCCCAGTATCTTCTGTTACTGTAGGTTCAGAAGTGCATTTTATTTGCAGTGCTGGATTTCAGAAGACAGAAATCATCCTCTTATTGCAAAAAGCTCTGATGAGGGTATTCACATCATTTTAGGTATCCGATTTATGAGCATGAAATAGGCACCTTGCTGCCCTGTCAGTGTGGTCTTGTAAAATGATTCAAACCACTCCATTCCATTAATCATACAGTTAGAACAGCAGTTCTCTGAACTGCTCTTCATGCAATCACTTAATTAAGTGAAATGACAGATACGTTCCTGAAACTGAAACTGGCTCTAAATCCAAGTTGTGGATTAAAGTCCTTTTTTGACAAAGGAAGACTCTTCTCTAATGCAAACGCATGGGAGATCATGAACACTGCAGGAGAGAGAGAATATGCAACGCAGCAGCAGTCAGGCTGGGCAACGGCACTACCAGGTTATTTGCACTGCGCTGTTGATTTATTATCTACTCAGAAAATATGAGTTTCAGTATTCCAGGATTGGCTGTAATAAGTAGGTATCAAGTTGAAGAGAAGTGCCACTGCTGAGCACTACCATGGGTTTCCTCTGTAACAGCAGCTTTTCTTAACCTAACTGTATATAAAGCAAAGCTACAGGAACCACGAGAGAAGTCAAATCAACATCTACAGTCATGACGGGGAGGCCCACTGTGGTTTTGTGGCACACAGTAGCAGAAGATGGGCAGAGGCTTTGAAAGAATGCAGCATACTAAGCTTTCAAGCAGGATATGTCATATAAAAAGTTGAACTGAAAAAAAGAAAGTGAGCCTAGGGAAAGCCAGACCAAGTGCTGTTCTTTTGGTGAGAAAGGACACGCATTGCCCGGGGCTTATCTGAAGTGTCACTTTATCATCAAAGCAGCATAAAAACCAAAGGGTGGCTCACAGAGGAATATGCATTTCTTTGGCCAGGTATTTGGATTTAATGTACTCAGGCATCCAAACCTGCTCAAATGAACAGCAGCCTGCCTACAAATCCTTTGGACACTATTTTCACATTTAATTTACAGTGCTACCATCAGACCATCATAAAAAGGCCCAAGGGGTACTGGCCCATGAGCTGAATGTGGTCTTAATCCCTCCGAACCAGATGGCATTCATTTACACACCATATAATCATTCTAGCTTACCTGGGGGTCTATGCCAAACAAGAGATAGAAAACTTCATCTCTGCCTGTTTTCCCAAGGCTTTGAACAATCAGTTGAGGATAAATTTATTTCCTAATAATCCACAATATGTTATCAGATAAAGGATTTTCATGTTTCCTGCAAAAAGCACAGGCAAGATTGCTCTTCCCTGCCGTCATGATACTTGATAAAAGAGTTGGGTCACATCTACCACCCAAAAGAGATAAGAGATACAGCTTCAAGCAAGTCACCTTGAAGCTGATAACAGCACTCACAAGACTCCTTTGAGTATCAGTTCAATGCTAACGAGCTGGAACTAACAAACATCCAGAGAGGAAATGTGGATGGACGAGCATGGGATACGGCTGCACTTGGAGGGCTGTTGTCTTCTTAACCTTGGGGTGGGTAACTCGGTGATGGAGTGGACAAGATCACAGGCACTACATGGCTCTGATCTGCCCTTGGTGGGCTATTTTTGGCAGGAGACACAGAGTCTATGGCAGAGAGAAAAATCCTGGTTGCTGTGTGCATCACCATGTGGCAGAAACGTTTCTGACCTGACTGAGGAGGAAGAGAATAAGAAAAACACCCACATTTTCTAACAGTCCAACTGCTTAATATCTTCATCAATGATATAGTCAGTGAGATTGAGGGCACTCTCAGCAGGTTTGCAGGTGACACCAAGCTGAGTGGTGCAGTTGCCACAGTGAAAGGATGGGATGGTATCCAGAGGGACCTGGACAGGCCAGAGAAGTGGAACTGTGAGAACCTCATGAGGTTCAACAAGGCCAAGTGCAAGTTCCTACACCTGGGTTGCGGCAATCCATGGTTTCATTGCAGGATGGGGTACAGTGCGATTTAGAGCAGACCTGAGGAGAAGGACTTGGGGTGCTGGTTGAAGAGAAGCTCAGTATGAGATGACAATATGCACTTGCAGCCCAGAAGGCCAACCATGTCCTGGGCTGCATCCAAAGCAGTATGACCAGTGGGGTGAGGGAGGGAATTCTACCCCTCTGCTCCACTCTGGTGAGACCTCATCTGGAGTCCTGTGTCCAGTTCTGGAATCCTCAACATAAGAAGGACATGGAACTGTTGGAATGGGTCCAGAGGAGGCCATGGAGATGATCCAAGGGCTGGAGCACCTCCCATAAGAGGACAGGCTGAGAGAGTTGGGGTTGTTCAGCCTGGAGAATAAAAAGTTCCCAGAAGATCATAGAGCAGCTTCCAGTACCTGAAGAACCAGGAAAGCTGGGGAGGGGCTGTTTACAAAGGCTTGTAGTGACAGGTTGAGGGACAATGGCTATAAACTGGAGAGGGGCAGATTTAGACTAGACATAAGGAGGAATTTCTTTGCAATTATAGTGATGAGGCCCTGGAACATGTTGCCCAGAGCAGTGGTGGCTGCCCCATCCCTGGAGGTGTTCAAGGTCAGGTTGGATGGGACCTTGAGCAATCTGATCTGCTGGGAGGTGTCCCTGCCCACAGCAGGGGGGTCAGAAATAGATGATCCTTAAGGTCCCTTCCAACCCAAACTATTCTATGTTTCTGTGATATCTCTCAAAACACCAAACACAGGAAGGCCTACCAAGACAATAAAGAAAACCTCCTTGGCATATTTCATACCCAGTCCCTCAGCTGTCCCACTGTGTGTGAATCATGGAAAAAATGAAAATGTGTTGCCTACAAGAACATAGAATCATAGAATCACCAGCTTGGAAGAGATCTACCAGATCATTGAGTCCAACCATTCCCATCAATCCCTAAACCATGCCCCTCAGCACCTCATCCTCGAATCCCTTAAACTCCTCCAGGGAAGGTCATTCACCCCCTCTGCCTGGGCAGCCTGTTCCAGTGACCAATGACCCTTTCTGTGAAAACTTTTTTCCTGATGTCTAGCCTAAACCTCCCCTGGCAGAACTTGAGGCTGTTCCCTCTCATCCAAGATAATTGCAGGGATGGTGGATGTTGTTTGAAACAGCAAGGTTCTGGTCTTTCACTCCACTTCTAAAGCCATGCCAATATCAACCATCTGGTGCCACAGTGAATTATTGCCTCCAGCCATGCCAGTTTAGATGAACCAATGACAGATGACTCACAGGGACCACTCCAAAACAGATAAACAGAAAATATCCCCTGAAAAATGGTTTTTTCACCATTATTGGAAATATCAGAACCAACCTTCCACACCTGAGCACTTCCAGCTGTGTGAACCAGCCGTGCTTATTTGCATCCTCTATCTGGGACACGCAATTACAAGAAGAGGTACTGCTGATAATGAGTCAGAGGCTGGGTAAAATTAAAGATCTCCTTTAGCAAGGAACCTCATTTAAGCCACATAAAGTACAGCCAGACCCCTGGCAGGACAATGAACTTATTGAATAAAATAATTGCTTTTAGCAAAACTAAGGTAATAACATCACTTCAGTGAAAATGTGTTTATAGAGCCATCTTCATAGATTACTCCCTTCCTGTCACAGGATAATCGGCTGAGAGAGATCAAGATGCTCACGGCTCACAGCTTCTGCTTCCTTGGCAGCACAGCCCACACAGCCAGTAGAGACAAGGCAAAGGGTAAGGAACAAATGACTTGAGATCAGGCAGCATCTGACACAGGGGAGAAAAGCAGTTCCTGTGCCTTGCCCCAGGACTGAATTTCCCCACAGGAGAAAATGAACTCAGGGACTGCCATGAGAAAAGGATACAAGAAACAAACTTTTGGGGCACCTGTTATGTTTTCATGGACAGGTTCTTCTTCACCTCTTGAGCCATAATATAAGAAAGCATCCTCTGCCCAGCCCTGCCCTTCCTTCACACCTCTCCTCACCAGAGCTCATGCTGCCTCCCCAGTCTTCAACACTGCCTTGCAGAGTGTCACAAACTTATTGGCTTCTCCACCTTGTCCTGCCCTCATCACATCCCTTGACATGTTCCTTCCAGCCATCCACAGCAAAAAAGAACAACTTGTTCTCTGTGTTTCTGCTGATATGAATTCTGGTGGTTTCCTTCTAATTCCTTTTATTCTTACCACATGCAATAGAGTTACAGCTCATCTTATCTCATCTCCTACATCTGAACACTTTCTTCTACCGCATGACCTTTGTGTAGACTTCCCATTTTTTCTAGACATCCTCTCTTCTCTATTATTTGTTCCCTAGGTGAAATGCTTCTTCTAAACCCACTAAAATATACAACTAAACTAATATAGTTTTTAACTCACATTGCAAACAGAACTGTCTGAATAATCACCATTAAAGTTCTGCCAAGGCATTAAGATATTTCAGAACAGAGGTACTATAGTTTGGGATTAACCTAAAGTGAGAGTACTGATTCTCCCTCCAAAATAACAATGGAAAATACTTTAAAACTTTCCCTTTGATTTTTTGTGTTTGAACAAAATTTCCCTCCAAAAGAAAAGAAGTCTAAGTCTTTTTATAAGGCTATTATCCTTTCTTAACCTTTAATGATATAAATATATGAGAATTGGAAGCATTTTTAAAACTTCAAAGGCCCAACTAAAACTGAAATTCTGCAGTTTTCAAGTGTTGTAATTAAACAACCCTGGTATTTGGTTTATTTGTAGTCCCTGGTTGTTATGTGTCACCTGATTAAACCCAAATGGTTTCAGTTCCCCAAGAGGAAAAGCACTTTGTGCTTTGCCACCAGCTTTGCTCATCCCCAGCAGCCCCAGTATTCAGGCAGTTTTGCCTCAGAGAACTTCAGCAGCAATGAGAGGGTAAGGGTAAAGGTGGAACAAGCAGGAAAAAACCACAATGAGATTTCTTCAATGGGTCTTGCTCAACTCACTGAGATAACTGCATATAATGCCTGAAATTAGCAGAATGCAAGACTCTTTGAATAGTCTCACAAACATCTTTTCCTTAGACGTGCATGTGACCATCTTCAGACAGACTCTGCTCACCATTAGCTCAAAGGGCCACGTTATTCACCTGAAAAAAGCTTTCTGTTGCATAATCAGCAAACACCAGACCTGGAGAAAAAAGGTACAATTCCAGTCCAAAGGCTGGTCATGAAAAGAAAATAGGAAAATTACAGGAAGATGTAAGATGTAAGCTTTGTTCCTCTCCATTATGTAGTTAGCAGAGAGCACAGTGTGGACACTAACACTGAACGGGTTAAGCAGTTTTACCAGCAAGACTATTTTCCTGTGCAAATGTAGACATGCCATGACATGAAAACATCTTAAGCTGCTAGGCCATTTACACTTTGCATGTTATTCAAGGGAAGCTGGTTATTGGCTAAGCAAATATCCTTGGTGCATAAATGTTTGTATTAATACCTGAATACATTGCTATGATTAAGCCATTTAAAAATTAATACATTGAACTGCTTAGGAAGTGAGTTTTATGGCATACAAAAATGGTAGAAATACTGTATTATATATGTTTGTGAATGAATGCTACTAAAAGCTTACTGGTGACCCAAGTTATTTTTCTAGTGGTAACACAATCAGAACTTGTGTGAGCCAATACAGGTAATATGCACTGAGAAAATAGGCAAGAGAATTAACAGGGCTTCATGCAATGTTGTGCTTGGCATCACTGTCATAGTAAACCTCCAAATCCACCACATGTAAAAGGAAACCAATTTCATAAATTCATAGCTTCACAGACCATGACATTGTTTGGGTTGGAAGGGACCTCCAAGCCCATCCAGTTTCACCCCCTGCCATGGGCAGGGACCCCTCCCACTGGATCAGGGGTTCCAAGCCCCATCCAACTTGGCCTAAAACAGCACCTGCCACACCTGCTCTGGGTAACCTGGACAAGGTCCTCCCTAGTCTCAAAGCAACACATTTCTCCCTAAGATCTTGTCTCAATCTCCCCTCTTTCAGCTTAAACTGCTCCCCTTCACCCTATATCTGTGCGCCCAAATCAAGAGCCCCTCTCCATCTTTCCTGGAGCCCCTTTCAGCACTGGAAGCTGCTCTAAGGTCTCCCTGGAGCCTTCTCTTCTCCAGCCTGAATAATTCCAACTCTCTCAACCTGTCCTCAGCCTGCTCAAGCCCTCAGATCAGTTGAAGATCTTTTTCACGCTTTGAGCAAGTGTCTCCCAAGGAGAACTGTGTGTATTTCTCACACCTTAAGCTCTTTACACTAAAGACATTCCTGTACCTTACTGATGCAGAAGCATCAGCACAGGATCCACAAGCAGGTGGGGAATGGGGACACATCCTAATTGATTTATGGGCTGTGCTGTAGCCTGGCAAGTCTTCAAGGCACCGGATCTGCAGGGTAGATGGAAACAGGTCTCTGCACAGAAATTTTTCTACTTCCTACAAACTAAAGCACCAAATAACTGCATCTTACATCAGTAATATAGTAAAAATTCTTACTGTGATTTATAGCAAATTAGGTTAATCCTGTAAATTACTGACCTATAATATATAGGCACCACATACTTCTTCATCACAACACTCATCTATAGTACCAAAATGAGCCCAACATAGAAACATAGAATCATAGAATCACTAGGTTGTAAGAGACCCACCGGATCATCGAGTCCAACCATTCCTATCAATCACTAAACCATGTCCCTCAGCACCTCATCCACCCATCCTTAAACACCTCCAGGGAAGGTGACTCAACTCCCTCGCTGGGCAGCCTCTGACAGTGCCCAGTGACCCTTTCCATGATTTTTTTTTCCTAATGTTCAGCCTAAGCCTCCTCTGGCGGAGCTTGAGGCCATTCCCTCTTATCCTGTCCCCTGTCACTTGGGAGAAGTGGTAATATGATCCTGAACTAGCCACTTCATACTGTTTCAAAAAAAATATTTCTTATATCTCTCTCAGAATAGTTACACACAGATTAGATGTCCATGTGAAGCAAATTTATTAGTTACTCACAACGATTTAATATAAGTAAATAACAAGGAAAATGAAGGCTTTAATATTTCATCTAACAGACACAGAAGAAAAACCTAATTACATGGAATCAGACCCTTATCACACTATCTAAATATTTATTCTGCATTAATCAAAGGAGGAGGGGGGTTACCACAGACCAAAATGCCAAAGGCAGGTACATGCCAAGTACTGCAGTTAATAAACAATGTGCATGTAGGCACCAGCAGCCCAGAGGAAAAATATTGGCACCCTTTGTCAGGCAGCAGTGAGGGGAAGATGAAAACCCTTTTAGGAAGAGTATTTATTAGTCAGGACCAAACACTACATGCTGTCTTCAGTGTGTTTGCAAAGGGCTGGCTGGATAGTTCCCCAAACAGGCACAAGGGCATAAAGGAAGGGGACACGGCACATGATCATCATCACAGTCACTGGTAGACAAGCCTGGTACTGATTTAGTGCTGCTTACATATGGGAATTGGAAGATACAGCCCTGCACTGGCAGGACTGGGGTGGCTGAAAGGAGAGCTTTGCTGCACATCTGGCAATATAAATCCTTCCCTTCGTGTTGCAGAGATGGCCAGCAAGGGTTAGCCTGGGTGTCTTAATTTCACAGATACATCCAGGAATCGTGTCTGAAAAAGAAAGCTATTCAATTTTTACCCAGGCCAGATGGTGCCCGTGCCACAGTGATGAGGTGGCAAGCAGGAGTGAAGGCAGGATACTTTATCCTTGGGCCCAGATACGCTTGACAGTTCCTATTTTATGAAGCATCATGCTGGAGAACAAGCCTTATGGGGAGCAACTGAGAGAGCTGGGGGTGTTTAGCCTGGAGAAGAGGAGGCTGAGGAGAGACCTCATTGCTCTTTACAACTCCCTGAAAGGAGGTTGTGGAGAGGAGGGAGCTGGCCTCTTCTCCCAAGGGACAGGGGACAGAATGAGAGGGAATGGCCTCAAGCTCCACCAGGGGAGGCTTAGACTGGACATTAGGAAAAAAATTTCATGGAAAGGTTCATTGGGCACTGTCAGAGGCTGCCCAGGGAGGGGGTTGAGTCACCTTCCCTGGAGGGGTTTAAGGGATGGGTGGATGAGGTGCTGAGGGACATGGTTAATGTTTGATAAGAATGGTTGGACTCAATGATCCAGTGGGTCTTTTCCAACCTGGTGATTCTATGATTCTATGATTCTATGATTCTATGCAAGGTAGAACAATCCCAAGCTGCGCTGGATGGATAAAGGGCTACTACTACTCCTCTCCTACCATGGTGCAGAGGCAGATGGGGATTTTGAAGCCCTGCATGACTAACAGTTTTCCTTTTTCCAAACTTGTAGTGCAACTTTGAGTGTATTTATCAGGAAACTCAGATCCTCCACTAAGAAATTGCTTTCTCTGCTTGGACATTAATTTTTCCTTCACTCCCAGAAAAGGAGGAATATTTATTTATTGGTCTCTCAAGAAATTTTTATGTTATGTTTGCTACTCAACAAAAATAAATCTCATATTCGACTACCTGTAGCCAAAGACTGCAATTGTCCCATTACAGAAAAGCATGTGAAGTTATTTACCATAACTTGCAAAAACCTGAATATCCAGAGCCTTGAAATCAGATGCAAAGGGATTAATTACAGTTGTTGAAAAGCTATGTGGCTCTAATATGTTCTGTAAGAGTGCTACTGGGATATAAGTCTCTAGTATTTGCCTTCCACCATTTTTTGCAGAGCAAAACTGAGATAAAGCCTTCTCTTCAGTAATAAAGGTATTGAAATTCCATTTGGCTTCGCTGCTGAAGCTTTCAAAGGTCTGTTAGCACTCTCCTAAAATAAACAGATCCCACATTAAATTGGTCCTTTTGAGGTCAATTGTGAGTAGGAGTTGGTACAAATCATACACTGTCTGAAAAGCCTCTTTCACTAAAACTGTAGACAGAGGATCATATATTGACACTCTTCATCCAATACTTGCATGGCCTGGCTCAAGACCATAATTTTTTTTGGCATTTCTTTGATAAAGGGTCCTCTAGAGAAAGCACCATTAATTTCCCAAACAGAGCTATCTCTCAATTGCTCCCATAACAAAGATTCATTTGAGACTGTCAGAAGTGAACAGATTAGTCTTTTCCTCTGATTTGGTTTCTCCCACATATTTAGTTCCTCCAGACTCTCTCCTTCCTCTCCACTTGAAGCACCAGTGAGAGCCGGACCTACTCCATATATTTACATAACTCAGAAATAAGCACTGATAAAATAATTCAGAAATAAATGCACAGGAGCATCGAATGGTAAACAAAGCAGTTATCTGAGAAGCAGACTCTTAGACCAAGATGAACATAAGTCTGACATAAAAGACAGTTCTTACAGCACAGCGTGACAACTTCAACAGAAAGCTTGGTTTCACATAACATTTGTCTTGGACATATCTGATGTCAAATAGGTTCACTTCATCTTGAGTTAAGACCTCCAGCTCAGGATGCACCAGAGCCAACAGGACCACAGACTTCTTGTCCAACGTACCACAAGACCAAATAGACTCTGCAAGCAACCTCAGTAGAGTACTGAGTCCATCAGTGACTGGGCAGAAGAGCAGGGAAAATGTATATACAGGGCTGGGAGCAGGAATAATCTTTCAGCTAGAGGGAGGGTCAGTCTGACTGGGGTTTCTACATCCATGGCAAGTTGTGTCCTGACATCTCCTCTGACAGGTCCGTCAGTGCTAAGACTGGACAGATAAATAACCCTATGGTGTTATTAATTGTTTAAAGCCTCTGCTACTTCAGTCTCATCTGGGAAAAAGGGTGAGCAGTGCTCAGAAGTTTGTCAGTGCCAGACCAAATGCCCGAGCTGATTTCTTTCTGGACGAATCAGAGAGGGGAGGAGGGGACAAAGAGAAGAACCAAAAGAAAATACATTACCTGTCAAAACAGCAACAAAAAGCATGAAGAAAAATCCTAACATAACAGCCAGAGCTGCAAAATTTCTGTCCTTTGTGTGTGAAGTGAATTATACCCTGTGTTACCAATGAATACTTGAGAAAAACAGCCACTGGGAACACAGCTTGGGTACAAGGAAATCATAGAATCATAGAATCTTAGGATGGTTTGAGTTGGAAATGACATTAAAGCCCATCTAGTTCCACCTCCTGCCATGGGCAGGGACACCTCCCACTGAATCAGGGGCTCCAAGGCCCATCCAACCTGGCCTTGAACACCTCCAGGGATGGGGCAGACACCACTGCTCTGGGCAGCCTGGACCAGGGTCTCCCCACACTCAGCATGAAGAAATTCTTCCTGATGTCTAGTCTAAATCTTCCCCCTTCCAATTTTAAGCCATTCCCCCTCATCCTATCACTCCGTGACCTTGTAAAAAGCCCCTTCCCAGCTTTCCTGGAGCTCCTTTCAGCACTTGAAGCTTCTTTAAGATCTCCCCTAAGACTTCTCCAGGCTGAATAACCCCAACTCTCTCATCCTATTCTGAGAGCAGAGGGTCTCCAGCCCTCAGATCATCTCCATGGCCTCCTCTGGACACATTCCAACAGTTCTATATCCTTCTGCTGGGGATTCCAGCACTGGACACAGACCTTCAGGTGGGGTCTCACCAGAGTGAAGCAGAGGGGCAGAATCCCCTCCCTCACCCTGCTGACCACGCTGCCCAGGACACGGTTGGATTTCTGGGCTGAGAGCAAGTTACTGACTCATGTTGAGCTTCCCTTCAACAAGCTCCCCCAAGTCTTTTTCTGCAGGGCTACTCTCAGTCACATCGTCAAGAAGATTCCTTTCCGGTGAGACCATGGACTCTAACACTGGCCAGGGACCTCCCTACCACCCTTTGCATCACCCCAGATGCTGTGTCTGCTGGGCTTCTGCCTGCAAGCAGTGCTGGGCTAGAGGAACCTCTCCAAGCATCAGACCCATACATGTGTGAGTGGAACCACCAGTGCACCCATACCTGCCAGGGCATGGAGGCAGGGAATGACCTCGGCTTCTGCAGGAGTGACCCTTTTTCTAGGCAAATGTTAGGGAACTCAGAAATAAAATTGGAGCCAGCTGTGTGTGTGTGTATCATGCATACATATGTATTTGATATCTGGACTTCATTTCCTGCATGGTGCTTGCTACCTACACATGTGTCCTGTTGCCATGCCAGCCCCTAGCTAGGGTGACCCTCTGCCTGTGCCATCGGAGAAGAAAGATGTTGAGGTTCTGGAGCAAGGCCAAAGAAGAGCAATGAAGCTGGTGAAGGGGCTGGAGAACAGGCCTTATGAGGATTGGCTGAGAGAGCTGGGGGTGTTTAGCCTGGAGAAGAGGAGGCTGAGGGGAGACCACATTGCTCTCTACAACTCCCAAGTGACAGGGGACAGGACAAGAGGGAATAGCCTAAAGCTCTGCCAGGGGAGGTTTAGGCTGAACATTAGGAAAAAATTTTTCACAGAAAGGGTCATTGGGCACTGGCAGAGGCTGCCCAGGGAGTGGGTTGAGTCACCTTCCCTGGAAGGGTTTAAGACACAGGTGGACAAGGTGCTGAGGGACATGGTTTAGTGTTGGATAGGAATGGTTGGACTCAACAATCCCATGGGTCTTTTCCAACCTGGTGATTCTATGATTCTACGATGAGACTTCAGAAGGTCTCCTCGATGAACAAGGTTGCCCTGATAGCCCAAGGTAGAACATCAGAAAACTCGGATTTGCTGGGAGACGGGGAAGTTCAGGACAAATAGTCTTTAAAACAACAATTTGCCTGCTTTTTCTGCAAGTCTTCATGCAATATCTAATGACACAATGATTTCTTGCTCTCTGGCAGGTTTCCTGCCAGTGCCTTGGTAGGCCTTCTTTTAGCATCGGTAGAGATAGGTAGGTCCTCCCCATGGTGACCTCTGCCAAAGTCCCTCTCTGTGGAAGGAGGAAGGCACCTCCTGCTCCATCATGGCACCTTGCAAGTAATTACTGCTGGAAGAGAGCTTGACCAGGATGAATTTCAGAAAAAAATCCTGAGGGTAAAATGATAATTCTGTCCCCCAGGACACTGCCATGCTTTGATTTTGGAGTGCTGGTCTTCAAAGTCCTCATGATATCCTGCAGCAGAGCCAGCACAGGTTTGGTTTGGGATTCATTTATGCTTCTCCAAAGTCTCAGCTCCCAAAATTGTTTATTTGACATTGTGAATTGATGCATGTAATCACCAGAGCTCAGCCCTGCAAAGTCCACTGACTGGGACAAAAGCTAAAGACACGGTACCTTGCTAAACCTGGCCTCAACAGTACACACAACTGTGCCATTAAAATCTGTATAGAAGGCTTTCCTGATTTTCTCAACACCTTCTTCACAGTCTGAGAGATGTTATTTATCACAGCTCAAGGAACAATGCCAACTTCTAAGGCTTTTACTGGCTTTTCTGCTCTGTTACAAGTAGGTTTTTTACTTTTTCTTCCTAGCACCTTCCTCTCTGCAAGCAAATTGAATCCCAAAGACTGGGGACATGACCTTACCCTGCTATTTACAGAAGAAAAGACACAATTAATGCAGGCTTTCAGCAATATCAGCTTCCTCACTCATATCTTGTATGTGAGAATCTTAAATGCCACATGGATGTTTTGCCTGTTGTGTACCCCTAAAATGTTGTTATTTCCCCTGGGCTACTCAGGGCAGGTTCACACTGGATTATAAAACTACCCAAAAAACTACAATTTGTGGAGTCCAGAGTGCTTCCACTTTGCCGAGTTTCACTCCGTGCCTCTGCCAGGTAGAAAGTTAAATGGAGCCCAAGCCCTGCCAGACACTAGGACTGTCCTCATAAGCCAAGTAAGCAAATATTTTACCCCTGGCACCCCACGGATTTTAAGCTGAATATGATGCAGTAGTTTACTCTAGATATTCTCTCCATACACTTTCTTGCATGTTGTGCCATCCAGGAATGCATCTGTGGCTGCTCCACCACCACAACACTTAATACCATCTTGTGTAAGGTATATGCTACCTCCCACAGACCACTAGGTCTTTAATCGTTGCTGTCATCATTCATCATTCCCCATAAGATGCCCATTTCTATTCTTCCTTGCAATTTGATTCACAGTAGGAGATTACTTAATGTTAAGCACTGTTCTTCATGCAGTTACTGTGGTCCCCTGCCTGCTTGTGATTGGTTGAAATTGGCCCAACACCAATTTCAAAAAGGGCCCGGGACAGAGGCCCCAGGACCCCTCCCGACCACAGGTTGAGGAGGGGTGGAAGGAAAGAAAGAGAGGGGAAAAAGAAAGAAAAACCATGAGCCCAGATTCTAGCAAGACTAAAACAGTTTATATATAAATATATATATATAGGACAAAAGAAGAGTAAAACAACAAGTTCTCACTTCCCCCTTATCCAGGAGATCTGTGTTCTGACCCACTCGAACGGCAGTGTAGCGGCAGAAATATCTCCGCGCCACCTCTCCTGAAAGCGAGTCTGCCCTCCCGATTTCCGATCTTCCTTTTTATATCTCTGCTTACGTAAAGAAATGAGATGGAATACTTCCTTAGTTACGACCTTAGTTACCAGGAAGATAAGCTAGACCCACTACACTGCTACTCCTAGATCTCCTTATACCTTTTTATTTGGGATGGTTTAACCGACAGTGTAAGGTAGGATGCTCACAGGTGCAAATGAGCTCTGCAGCGTTGAGTGGTTAGTGCCAGCTGCAGATCCATCCCACAAGGTTTTTATTCTCTCTGGATCTCTGGCTGTGCTCTACCATGCTGAAACAGTGAAGAGTTTTTTAAGCATCCTTAAGCATCCACATCAGTGTACTTCAGCTTACTCACTGGGCAAAACAGCTTCGATGCTAATGAGAGTAAGGGGTTTTTCTCTCCTCAAACTCCATAATAACTGCTAACAAACCCTTAAACTCCTGAAGACACTCATCCTCAGCCTGCTCATTATTTTCAGCTCTTCTTAGAATCCTAGAATCATTTATGTTGGAAAAGACACTTAAGATCAATTCCAACCCTTAACCTAACCAAGTCCACCATGAAATCATGTCCCTAAGTTCCACATCTCCACATCTTTTAAATTGCTCCATGGATGGCAACTCCACCAGTTCTCTAGGGAGCCTCTTCCAGTGCTCAAGAACACTTTCAGTGAATTAGTTTATCCCAATATCCAATCTAAACTTCTTGTCCTACTACAGGCTGCCAGTGTGGAGTCAAGCAACTTTAATCCCATGATAAATGCCACAAGCTCTGCATTTCCACATGTCCCTTGGCTTTATTTATTTGGAGACACTTTTGCAATCCCCAGTTTATGAGCTTAATTGCTTTCCTGCCCATATTCATCCATGAGAAGGATTAGCTGCTCTTTAGCTTTTCTTCAGTACTGTTGATTCCCCTCTTTCTATTGCTCCTTTGCTGCATCTTCACCCCATTCTTTACACCACCACATTCCCTTGTCACCCAGACACCACCTTCCCCAGGAGCATTGCCTATGTATTTTTCAGATGGAAGTCTACCTCCTTTGCACAGGTCGAATTCGCCTCACCATCCACTTGTAATACTGCAGAGACATGAACCTCTTCCTCTAGGAGCGCTTTGATTGAGTGACCATTGAAAGTGGTGAAGGCTCAGCAGAGTTGGTGCCATCCAGCACACACAAAGGCAAAGATAAGGAGGCACATCAGGAATATCAAACCTATTAGGAACTCTAATAACATCCTGCTAGATATAGCACCTGTATGATCTTTATTTTTTCATTCCTTCAAGCCCATACTTACTCACTAAAAGCTTCCCTTTATCCTAACTCTGTAGGTCTCTGATTACTTCTTTCTGGCAAGAAACATGAGTGTTGCCCAGGTCCTCCTCAAGGAGGTGCAGCTGCTGGAAAGGAAGCAATTTTTCTTTTTAATCAGTCCTATATCACAGAAGTTTTGTCAAGATTGGGACTGAAAATTGCCAGATTGTAATCAATAAACTGCAAAGGAAACAAGAACTATTTTAAGATGATTTTTTTTTAAAAAAAAAAAAAAGGAATGAAAACACAGCAAGTACAGATCTGAAAAGTGTCGCTTGGGAGAGCAGTCAAACTACATCAGGATGTCAAGGAGTGACAGGAACAGCTTTAGGTAATTTTAGATTCATGTAGCAGATCAATGAGAATAAGGAAACCAGGTTTTCAACCAGAGGTGATTTGTGTGTAGGAAAAGAAAATGATGATAATGGAAATATTAGAGGTAGCAAAGGAAGGCTGTCATGTAAAATCCCACTCAAAAGTTACCATTCAAGGAAGAAAAGGCAATTCCTTTTTCTCACAGCCAGCTCTCTGCTGACCTGGCTGCTGAGGTCAGTTTAACAGAGACGTAGGTATGCTCAGCGGTAAGAATGTGCATATCTTGCTCTATTCAACTTTTCAATAGGGTTTCAACAGGTTATTTTCCATTAAAACTAAACGTTAAACAGGTGTACAATTCTCTTTTGTGAATTCACTTTGTGTCCTCCAAGCACCATTCAAGTATGACTATTTTGGTGACCCATTGGAAGAAAAGTTAAAATGTGCATGGATTTAGAGGTAGCTGGTTACAATTAAATGACTGGTTAATTAATTCTTCCAGTTTTGCTGTTTTCAGGTTATCCTTTGTACATAATTGATACTGGACAGAATTCTGAAAAATGCCTGGGTGGCTGCTGGAAAAACTCAGCCTCTTGCAGGCAGAGGCAGGAGGTCTGCTCAAAGGTGGAGTTGCAGTGGGGTAGAAGAAACAGGTATGGGAAATTTGGAGTTGTTCAAAGGACTCTTGCCATTCAGCTACTGGATGAGGGAAGGGTGGTGGATATATCTTCCTGGACTTCAGTAAAGCCTTTGACACAGTTTCTCCCAGCATTCTGCTACAGAAACTGTCATCTCTGGCCTGGACAGGCACACACTCTCCTGGGTAGAAAACTGGTTGGATGGCCAGGCCCAGAGAGTGGTGGGAAATGGAGTTAAATCCATCTGGAGGCCGGTTACAAGTGGGTCCAATGGCAGGAGGTTTAACACGGCCAAATGCCGGGTCCTACACTTGGGGCACAACAACCCTATGCAGAGCTACAGACTGGGAGAAGTCTGGCTAGAAAGCTGCCTGGAGGAGAAGGACCTGGGGCTGTTCGTTGACAGCCAACTGAACATGAGCCAGCAACGTGCCCAGGTGGCCAAGAAGGCCAATGGTATCTTGGCTTGTATCAGAAACAGTGTGACCAGCAGGTCCAAAGAAGTTCTCCTCCCTCTGGACTTGGCACTGGTGAGACCGATCCTGGAATCCTGTGTTCAGTTCTGGGCCCCTCACCACAAGAAGGATGTTAAGGCTCTGGAGTGAGTCCAGAGAAGAGAGACAATGCTGGTGAAGGGGCTGGAGAACAGGCCTTATGAGGAGCAGCTGAGAGAGCTGGGGTTGTTTAGCTTGGAGAAGAGGAGGCTGAGGGGAGACCTCATTACTCTCTACAACTACCTGAAAGGAGATTGTAGAAAAGAGGGAACTGGGCTCTTCTCCCAGGTGACAGGGGACAGGACAAGAGGGAATGGCCTCAAGCTCCACCAGGGGAGATTTAGGCTAGAGATTAGGAGGAAGTTTTTATGGAAAGGGTCATTAGGCACTGGAATATGCTGCCCAGGGAGGTGGTTGATTCACCTTCCCTGGAGGCGTTTAAGGTACAGGTAGATGAGGTCCTGAGCAGCATGGTTTAGTGTTTGATAGGAATGGTTGGACTTGATGATCCGATGGATCTCTTCCAACCTGGTGATTCTATGAGTCTATGATTCTATGCTGAATGCTGCCCGTAACTACACCTGTCTGAATGAAAACATCTTACCTTATTTTTTCTGTTATATCACAGAGATTCCAACAGAGGTAGATCCAAGGATGCCTTCACCTTTTTAGTCATTTCCATCAACCTGGAGTCCTGTATCCAGTTCTAGAATCCTCAACATGACAAGTACATGGAACTGCTGGAACAGGTCCATAGAAGACCACAGAGATGATCTGAGTCTAGAGCCCCTCTGCTCTGAGGACAGGATGAGAGAGTTGGGGTTGTTCAGCCTGGAGAAGAGAAGGCTCCAAGGAGACCTTAGAGCAACATTCTGGTACCTGAAAGGGGCTACAAGAAAGCTGGGAAGGGGCTTTTTACAAAGCCATGGAGTGATAGGATGAGGGGGAATGGCTTTAAATTGGAAAGGGAAGATTTAAGCTAGAAATTAGGAAGAAACTCTTCACACTGAGTGTGGGGAGGCCCTGGCCCAGGCTGCCCAGAGCAGTGGTGGCTGCCCCATCCCTGGAGGTGTTCAAGGCCAGGTTGGATGGGCCTTGGAGCCCCTGATCCAGTGGAGGGTGTCCCTGCCCATGGCAGGGAGTGGAACTGCATGGGCCTTAAAGTCCCTTCCAACTCAAACCATTCTATGATTCTGTGAGAACTGGTTCTCTGAAAGTCCATCCCGAGAGATGCAGCCCCAGGTTATGACCAAGGGTTGAATCCTCCCACAGTACGATACCTCTGAACAGAATTTCTCAGCTCATTTCAACACTTACTGTAGTGCTTGCTTCTCTCCATCTGTGTGTTGAAATAGCCAAGCTAAAAATGCATTTCCCTTCTGTGTCCTTGGCAAAAGGCCAGAGACTCCAGCCCCTCAAACTACCAAAGACCTGCATCGTAAATCTTGTGGGCTTAATTGATTTGATTTCATTGACTGGCAAACTTTGCAATGTTCAGTCTGACTGCATGCTGGGCCAGTACATAAACTTAATAAAAAGATGATTCAGGGTTTCCTAATTCATAAATGGCTTCCTAGGGAAAAGTCATGAGGTATTTTCAAAGTAATATTCTGAACAGCACCTGGCAAGCAGATCTGCAGTCTCTAAAGGTGGAAAAAAACATTACCACTGCAGTAGCAGTGCCAGTACTCATCAAAAATTACATTAAATATTTTGTTTTCCATTGACAATATTGTGCCACACACCTCACAAATTCTTGTAACCACATTGCAGTGAAGTTGCCAGTTAAGCCAATGGGCATGGATGGTACCTCAGTTTTAACATTGCTGGATGATACAACAGGAGCAGAGATCAAAAATTATTTGTCATCTCAGAAGATGTTTCCAAATCACCCATGGATTTCATAGAATCACAGTATGGTTTGGGTTGGACACAATCCAATTGGCCTGCAGTGAACAGGGACATCTTCAACTCAACCCAGAGACCCATCCAAACTGATCTTGAGTGTTTCTAGCGATGTGGCATCCACGACCTCTCTGAGCAACCTGGGCCAGTGCCTCACAATCCCATGTAAAACAATTTCTTCCTTCTTTCTCATCTGAATCTCCCTCATTTTACTGTAAAACCATGGCCCCTTGTCCTGTCACTACAGACCCTATTGAAAGTCTGTTCCCAGATTTCATGTTTGATGATCCCTGTTACCCGCTTAGCAAAAGGAAATCAGGATGGTCCAAAAGCAACAGGCAGGATCATCTTATTAGGCTGCTATGGGCATTCAAAAACACAAAGCAAAAGACAGACACTCCTTCCAGCTGTTACAGCTGTGCTATGAGGGTAGGACCTGCTCCTCCACTGTTAGTTACTTGAATTAAGATGAATCAAAATGCAGAGCAAGTTATGACAAGCACCTGTGTTATCTCTAATTGATTTGTCCAATTAACAACCTAGAGAAACACGTTAAGGTTTCCATCTTATTTTTCCCAAGCTATCAAGAGTCAAAATTCAGCCACGAGAAGAATTGCACAAAAGTCACCCAAAACAGATGTTCTCCCTGGAAAAAATCAAGAGTTTTCCTACTCAGTTCAGAGCAAAGAAAACTGATTTTGTGATGTTCAGTCTCTCCTGTAAGATTCATTTGAATCACTAGATGACCTAATGCCAAAACAGCTAATTACTTCACAGTCTTCACTATATCCATCTTCATATCCTAATGTGGAAAGAAAGAGTGATTATCTTCATTTTACTGATGTACTAAATGAGGTACTAAGATATCAAGCAATTTGTCTGAGGTCACATAGGAGAAAGAAGAAGACAGAACCTGAAATACCACTGTTTTTTGTGGGGTTGTCAGCCAGCTCTTCCACCACAGCCATCCTTCCCTTGGGGAATGCACCCCCAGCCTCCTCCCTGGCCTTCACTTTGTCACCAGGGGATGCAGAAATGGGAAGATGCTCCTCCATTCCAAGTGCATGACTGGGTCATGCTGAAATATAGGCATCCTTAGGGTGGGGTTTTTAGACTTATTTAAATAAGGAAGTGTTTGCTGCCACCTTGGGAGGTTGTTGGCATAGGTTGCTCTGTGGAGACAACAATTTCTCACTTGTCTTAGCTTTCAGGTTTTTATCCCCATCACATATAAAACACTTAGGCTGAAACTGTATAGTCATTCTTCGCAACTGAAGGAAAAATATACCAAAAGCCATGCACTGTTAAAGGTATAACTATTTATTCCAATGTTATTACTTTAAGTGAAGAGAGAGGAAGGGAGTAATGCATGAGGGAAGGGAAATGAGAAAATGAAAGAACATCAATATTCCCAAGGAAAATGTTTATATTTTATGTGAGAAAACAAGACCCTGAAAATTGGTTGGTGCAAAGGACCAGATCCTAGACCAGTGTCGGCTGATTTTTTTATTTCATTATGGAGGCAAATGTAGGATTCAAACGTGGACCATCTTGTTGAGTCTTGTGGGGTTTTTGCCTTTCACACATCTTCTCATTCATAGATCTGTAGCATATGAAGCATGGTTCATACGAAGCACGTTTCTCCCTCAACTGCCAACTTAGCAGACACGCCACCACTTACTCATATACCTTTTCAAACCTGACATCAAACAGAACTTGTGGTGCTATTATCAAAACAAATACTAGCTGGCTAAATAAACCCCCTGGAGGGAAGTGCATATGGCTTAGCAAGATATTGATCTCAATTTCCAAAATATGTGTTAGCAGACTTTACCTTCAGCCGTTCTTGCAACTCTGACAATTAAAGATGGAAAGGAGGAAAGGGGATAACACAGAGCAGATTTTGTCGGCAGTTAGCAGGATTTTCATTTCAAGTGACAGAAGCATGCCTACTCCTCTGTCAAAACAGCAATTAAAACAAAAAAAATACAAACCCAAAAACCTGCACCATTGTTTCTAGCACCAACAGGTGTCCTTCAAGTGTTCATGTAAACAAATAGCGCAAGGATTACTGCAAAATGTTATGAACTTATATAGGGTACTTGAAATGTTTTGCTCAGTATATTTATCTGTGCTCACAATCAAAAAACATGCAGAAATATGGTTAATAAAAATTCTCCATGTATAAAGAATTAAAATAACTGAGACTTGATAGATTTGATTGGAATGAACCTAAAGTAAGAAATAAAAAAATCTTCTCTTACAGGTGCAGTGATTTCTTTCTTTGCATAATGAACTGATGCTTACACCAGATAGGATAAAAGATTTTGTGCAATGTTTTACTGTGTTTTGTACTGGAGGTCTGTGGAGCAGCCCAGGCTGGTTTCAAAGCTGAACCCTTCTCCCCGATCCTGCTCACCAGCTGCCAGAAGGCACGCAACAAGGTAGTTCTTGTGCCAGGATGAATGTGATAGAGCTGGATGCCTTTTTTTCAGCAACAGTCATCTGGACTAACACTCACCAAAACCGAATTAGTCATTGCAAAAGCGGTTTTCAGCAGTTTCCTGGTTAAAAACTTTGAAATGGAGAGATACTCTTTTACAATAGCCTTAAAATTAAACGTTTGTTTTCAATTTAAGCTGATTATGTTGTTATAAAGATGTTTTTCAAACTGACTTAAAGGAAATGGCCCAGCTAACACAGACAGATGTCTTCTTTTGTTTAAATTACAGGTTCATGTAAAACTCAACTTCTTTCAATACATACCTCAGGAAAAGAGCAAAAACTTGAATCGAAAGATTATCTTCTACTTCTAGAAACTGTTGAATTTAGAATCATAGAATCCCTGAGTTGGAAGAGACCTTTGAGATCATAAAGCCCAGCTGCACCTGCCCACAACTAAATCAGATACCTGAGCACTTCATCTGTCCATCTTATAAACCCCTCCAGGGATGGGGACTCCATCACCTTCGTGGGTAGCCTCTTCCAGGGCCTGAGAACTTCTTCAGTGAAGAACTTCTTTCCTAACGCCCAATCTGGTGCAACTTGAGGCCATTCTTTCTCGTCATGTCACCTGTCACTTGGGTGAAGATATCAGCACTCACCTCACCACAACATCCATTTAGGCAGTTGTAGACAGTGATAAGGTCTCCCCTCAGCCTCCTTTTCTCCAGACTAAGCAACTGCAGTTCCCTCCATCTCTCCACATGAGACTTGTTCTCCAGCCCTTTCAACAGCTTCATCACTCTTCTCTGGATGCGCTCCAGGACCTCAATATCTTTCTTGCAGTGAAGGGCTCAAAACTGAACACAGGATTTATAGAATCATAGAATCACCAGGTTGGAAGAGACCCACCAGATCATCAAGTCCGACCATTCCTATCAAACACTAAACCATGTCCCTCAGCACCTCGTCCACCTGTGCCTTAAATGCCTCCAGGGAAGGTGAATCAAACCCCTCCCTGGGCAACCTGTGACAGTGCCCAATGACCCTTTCCATAAAAAACTTCCTCCTAATCTCTANATGCCATTTGAGATGCAGCCTCAGCAGTGCCAAGCCCAGGAGCACAACCACCTCCCTGCTCCTGTTGGCCACATTGTTTCTGACACAGACCAAGATGCCATTGTCCTTCTTGGCCACCTGGGCCACTGCTGGTTCATGTTCAGTTGCTGTCAACCAACACCCCCAGGTCCTTCTACTCCAGGCAGCTTTCCAGACACTCTTTCCCAAGCCAGGAGCTACACAGCATTGTTGTGTCCCAAATGCAGGACTCTGCATTTGGCTGGGTTGAACCTCATCCCATTGGTCTCAGCCCATTGATCCAGCTGGTCCAGCTCCCTCTGCAGAGCCTCCCTACTCTCAAGAAGATCAACGCCTCCTCCCAGATTAGTGTCATCCATGAACTTGTTAAAGATACATCCAACCCCTTCATCAACTTTCCCTCTGTGATTCCAAGAAGCCACCTTCCTTCCACCCAAGAACACAAAATAAACCCAGATAAAACTTTGCCAGATTGTTCTCCTTCCCTCTTCCGTGAGATGCTGTTCCTCTCATGTGACTGATCACAGGCTAACATTAACCAGTCTGCGAGATGCAGGAGCAATCAATTTAATCAGCATGAGCCTAGATTATGTGTTTGCCTGAAGTGGCTGTGTTTTATCAATTATGCAATGACTTCACAGAGTTTTCTGGAGAAGAAAGTCCCAATCCTCAGTCAAGCATCACCTGGGCTTTGCCCTGATGTGGGTTCACAGCACTCTTGCAATCTTCAGGTCACTCTGGAAGGACACTGGAATAGATGCCACCAAAACCAAGTTGTATCTTTGGATTAAAAGCCAGCTTTAAAATAGTTTTGCAAGACTGAGGGACCTTTGGTGACATTTATCATCTTTTGAAAATCTCTTGCATGGAAAGAAGCGTAAAAGGATTAAGGAGAAAAATGTCACCATCTGAGTTTGTCTTGGGCCTCAGCACAAGGAGGCGGCTGAGGCTCTGCAGAATATGTAGTGACTATTTACAGTACACTAGGTTGAATATATCACCAACACATTAAATTCAGCACCATCACTGGGTAGCCACAGCAAGGCAGAAGGCTCAAAAAAGTCTTCCATGGATTTAGAGCTTTAAAATATGATGTCTATGAAAAAGTTTAGATTAACTCAAATCTGAATGAGGACACACTCATTTAAACCTCTCAGGGAAACTTAATCAAGGGATTTTAAAACTTCCGTGCAATTTCTGCTTTGCCGTCCCAAGAAATCCACATCCATTTTATTTGTTGTTTGTTAAAATGATAGAAATTAGAGCTAAGGTATTTTTACTTTGTACAGATGCAAAAGATATGCAAAAGTTACAGGAGAAAAAATAACCTTCTAAAGAGGAATCAATTTAACAAGAAAAAAAGAAAGAAGTGGGTATAAAAATACAGTGAATGCTGAATTTTTCAGTCCACAGAATATTTTGAGCTGGGCACATTCCCCAGTGTGTATTTATCCCATACAAGCAACCAGGTTGTTTAAGGAAAATACAACTAAACCAGGGAGTGACAGTGATTTACTGCTCCAAAGGCAATGCTGATGGAGAGTTTCTACCCACAGACTCATTTATACTGACACCCACCACAAATCTGGAGTAAAAGCATCTTACAAAGGGTAACGTGGACCCTTTGCTACGTTCATTCAACCAAGAAACTTACCTGTGTAATAGGGTGACACTGCAAGGTGCTTATCCTTCATCATTATTATGAATGATCACTGTCATAATACTAAATTATCAGTATTATTAATAATCTTAGTAATCATGGAGCAGTGCTCATGCTGTTCATTAACTGTTATTAATTATTAACAGTCACAAAGTACCATGTTTTCTCAGCTCCTATTTTCTCTACAGCCCATAGCAAAAACAAAATTTTCATGATTTATATAGGTGAATTTAGCAGGTTTTCAGACTCGATTTGACTGCGATATAAATCAGCTCCCAAGCTTTCTGTTCAGGAATGAATTACTTGTTAACAGAATAAATATGTATTAGTAGATCAGACGTGGATAAGTTGTTTGCTGCGTTGCTCACAGGGTATGATTCATATTGCTGTGCATGGGCTCAGCTAGCTGTGTTTTTTCTTTTCTGTGTGCTGGTCACAGCTGAGAAGAGGGGGCTGGAGCCCATTTGCAGCTCCCACCACTCCTGCATGACTGGAGCTGGGATTGCAGGGACCATTTTCACCTCCTGCATTTCTTGGGAGGGGTTAGGGAGCTGAGACAAAGCTGGTGACAGGAGACGGGGTTGGCACATGGGACATAAGGACAGACCAGGCCCAACTCTCATCATCTGCAAATGCACCTCTCCTTCATGCTAAGTGACAATAGAAATGTTGACATGTAGCTCATGTAGATCCACCTCCAAGCTGATGCCTGCAAAAGCCAAAATTGCAAAGTACAGGGCATTTCTAATCCTTACTTCATTGTAGTTCTGCAAAACTGTACAAATCTGGATTTAGTTCTTGTGTTTTCATTTCTATCCCACTAAAATCCTTTTAAAACACTTGTTTTAGGCTGTTAGCTCCTGGAGGTGTGCAGGCTGGAAGGAGGAGTGCCAGCATGGAGATATGGACAGTCAGAGGTCTGCTGGCACTTCACCAGAGAGATGACGAGCACGGCTGGGCTCCTGCACCTCCCATCACAGCTTCATCTTCTCATCTAGGTGACCCAGGACATTTCTCTTGGGATGACAAAGTTGCCATAAAGTCAACAAAGTCCCAGAGGAGGTACAGCTGTCATGGCTGGGGACATTTCTGAACAGATTTGGTCAAAAGCTGCAATTTTCTTTCAAGAAAAATCTCTACCTTCATAACCAGCTTTCATTTCCTTTGAGAGTTATAATTTTGCTTCTTTTTTTTGCAAAAAAAAAAGGACTGGGAAATCCTCCCATCTCCATGGAAAATGCTCCCAAGATCATCTTTAAAATCCCAGCATGTTGGCTGGTACACCTAGGAAGTGTATTTGACACTTGATGTGCTGAAAGCAGAAACAGCATTTTAGCAGACACTAACAGAAACCCCGATGTGAATCAGCAAGAACACATTTCCAATGATAGCAGCTTAAATGGGTCTTTAATCTTTTACGTACAAAACAAACAAACAAAAAAAAAAAACCACGGCAAAAAACCCTGACCCTATTCTTGCCAAGGAACAGCATTAGAAAAGCCAGCCTAAAATAACAATCCAGAGAAATCCAATGTATATTTCAAAATGCAATAATGAATTGAGTTTTCTCATTTAATCTTCTCCAAATAAAGGGGAAAATTTTATGTGGCAACTATGAAATGAAATATTGACTATTCACTTTCTATAAAATGGTACGTTCTTCTGTTTGTCACAAAAGATCTAGGGACTGTGCCCTTGTCCAGGAATGCCTGTCAAGTAATAGGAAAAGTCTATACCTGACTTTTTATAAACAGCTATTAACTGGCTTAGGGGACAAAAATGAAACTGCATCCTGGCAAAGACAAGGTCTCACTGACGCTCACAGTGAACATGCACTTCTGAGGGGTTTTACTTGTGTGCAGAATAAAAACAAAGATAAAAATTAATTTAATAGCATCAGCTGTCTTTTCCCATAGACGCTGAATGATCACTGTCGAGAGTAAGTCTGGGTAAATGGAGTTTTTTATAATCCCTGTGGAGTCCTCTAAAATAGCCCAGAATCTCAATAGCTTTTAAAGAACACTGGGTTTACCAGGCTTTTAGCTTGTGTGCAGTGCATTCTGCATTCAGGGCTTCAAACCCCAGAGAAGACAAGTCTGAACTAATTTGCACCTTGGTTTAAAAATAATCCAAAGCAATTGCTTAATTTGAGCTGGTTTAAATATTGAGATCAAACGAGGAGTAGAACAATGGGGAGGAGGACCTAATACAGCACAGTCACTGCTCAGGCACCTCCCCTTCAAAGGAAAAATGAACATAAAAACTCGGCAAAAAAAAAAAAGAGATGTCCTGGAGCTTGGCTTTTTCATTTTTGGTTTTTTTTTTTGGTGGGGCACAAGCTGATGGAGATATGCCAAGAAAGCTTTGCTGAATGCCTTTGCCTTTCCCTTGTAAAGGTTGCTTTTTTCTTTTTTTTTTTCTTGAAGCTTTTGGCACAGGGAGAAAAGGGGTCAGCAAGTTAACAAATTAGACATGTTCCACCTGGACAAGCCATCAAGAAGCTAATTTTACTTGGTCGTGTCATAACCTACCCTCTATAACTTGATATGTATGTAAGTGATGGAAAGCACCACTCAGATTCGTAAAATATTTTACTGAGTGTAAAACAGACCTAATAGACCTATTTCTCATTAAAAAGGTCAATGTAGTGAACGTCTGATGCTGTATAACTGTCTGGTTCAATTTAGCAGGTCAAGCTTCACTAATCCAAAGCTCTGATTGGCCTGCATTCATTTCTGCTGGGGGAAAAGGAAAAAAGGGCAATTTTCTAAGAAAATGTCGGGATTTTGTACTCTAGGCCTATACTTTTATATCTTTTACATGGTTTAGTGTCAGACAGCAGTGGTTGGACTCAATGATCCAAAGAAGTCTTTTCCAACCTGGTGATTCTATGATTCTATGATCTCCAGCACGTTGAATAAACCAATTGCACCCACATTCTACAAGACCAACAAAAAGGTGTGTGTTACAAATTGACAGTCAGAATCAATAATCAAACAGATGTAAATCCCATCAGGATTCAGAATGTGTGTTTACTTTAGCCAGGAGCAGGGGCAGTGAAAGCTCTGGGCAGCAGCTGACCCAGGTGTTGGGATCTGAAGCAGTGTTTTGAATATTTTGAAGCACATTCTCAGGTGTTAAAACAGTGTCTCACATCCAGCACAGAGAATTTTAGGCACTCTTGGATTTATTTCTTATCTAAATTGTGGAAGCATTTGATCATTTGAGAGAGTTGCTTTTGTATAATGGTTTCTGTGGATTTCTTTTTTTTGATGGATTTTTGCTGTTTAGTCTTCTGACACCACATGCTCATGTGTTTCTCATTATAAGGAAAGGAACTTTCTTGTAATAATATAATTTCTCACCATTACAAAGTAGCTTTCACCACCAGTGGAGGGACAAAGTTATCGCCTTTCATGGAAAGCCTGGAGTAAGGAAAGCAGGTGACCTTGGGGGATGCAGCAAGCTGGGATGACCTCAGGAGCCTGTGCATGGGGGACTCAGGGAGCAGGCGATGCTTTGGTCTCTCCTCTGCCTTTATGTAAGGTCACAAATGCTCGTTTTCAGCAAGTATAAAGCCGCTTAGGGCAGAAAACCAATCAACATGGCTCAGTGCAATCCAGAATTTGCAACATATTAATTATTTTTTCCACCAAAACAGATTTTTGAAAGGAAAAAGTCATTGCTGCTGCAATGTACTGTAGCAGGAGTAAAACCTCATCAGCCAATTGTCCGTGCCCGGGGATCTGAGCACAGCACGAACCGCTCTCAGTCAATTAAAAGCACTTGCAAACTTTCCGGGGAGAATGCACAGGGTGAAAGAGCTGCCAAAAGGGAAACAAAAAGCTAGACATTTTTAAACAACAGCGGAGAATATGTCAATAAGTGGCTTGCCAGATTAGAAAGTCTCTAAAGGACTCAAATTTGCATGTCTAGAGACTTTAGGATTACTTGCATTAGCCCCAGGCAAGGTCTGCCCAGCTTTCTGCTGGGGAAACTGAGGTAGGTTTATATCAAAAGCATGAAAGTACACCAGAAATCTTTGCCTCAGATGAACCTCAATTCTTTGCTCCACCAGCAATGGAGCAAAAAGCTATATATATATATATGTTTACAAATGACCTATCAGACCTGCTACATGCAGCACAGTGTTATAACTCCACTTCTAATACCCCTTGTGGGTAGCTGACAGCTCTCACACAGCTGTTCACAGAACGGTTTAGGTTGCAAGAGACTTTTAAAGGTACCATCTGGTCCAACACCCTGCAACAAGCAGGGACACTTTCAACCAGATCAGGTTGCTCAGAGCCATGTCCAGCCTGACCTTGAATTTCTCCAGGGATGGGGCAGCCATGACTTCTCTGGGAAGCCTGGGCAAGGATCTCAACAACCTCACAGGAAAACATTTCTCCTGAAGATCTCATCTCAGCCTCCCCTCTTTCAGCTTCAAACTGTTCCGCTCATCTTACCCCTGCCCTCCCTGATCCAGAGCCCCCCACCACCACCACACACACACAGCTTTCCTGGAGCCCCTTTTCATAATGGAAGCTGCTCTAAGGTGTCCCTAGAGTCTTCTCTTCTCCAGGCTGAACAGCCCTGGCTCTACTAGCCTGTCATCCTACAGGAGATGCTCCAGCCCTTGGATCATCTCCATGGTCTCCTCTGGACTGGCCTCAACAGCTCTATGCCCTTCCTGTGCTGAGGACTTCAGGGCTGGACACAGGACTCCAAGTGGGGTCTTACCAGAGCAAAGGACTATAAGATGTTCTCCTAGGGTAGTCTGCAGCCAGTTCATGCCCTAAAATTACCCCTGTATCAGTTTTTCTCCACTGAAAGACACTGACCTGATACATTCTTCCTTACAACCTAGAATGCATTTTCCTGGTTCCTTTTTCCTTTCAAGCCAACATTCCTCATTTTGAGACTTTATCTACAGAGGCAGCAAAAGAGAAATCATCATCTATGACCAGCACCTTGGAGACCAGACTGGGGAAGACTGACTTTCAAATTTCCTTGCTAAGGTTTAGCCATGGGTTTCGGTAACAAACAGAATGGAATAAAACTACAGCAGAGCTGGATAACAGCACAGTTCAAAAAACCACTGGTGCAAATGCATCATTCCTGAATTTGCACTAAGAGAAAGATGTATGGGCATATCATTCCCAAGCACTTTGCTTTCCTGTGCACCCCCAACAGACATATGAAACTGAAGAAGGAAAAACAGCAAGCATAAAAGAAATCCTACAAGTTAGTGAAAGCTGATGACTCCAAGCACCAAGTGAGTTATTTAGCATGGCAGTGCCTTCCTCAAAGCAATTATATGCCCAAGCAACTAGCTGCTGAGCAGCTAGCCTGAAGGGAAACAAAATCAGATGTAAAACTTGTTTGTGAGTGACCAGCAGACCATCAGCATGACATACTGCACAGACAAGCCGTTACATACCTCCTTCCAAGGGGCCTGGAGCCACAGCAAACTATGCAGGGGCTATCAGCAAGCAAAGAAACTGAGCTTTGCTTCTCAAATGCCAAGAGCAACAGGGCTGCTTTCCAATTTAATTGCATCTAGCTTTTCCCATCCAGGGCTCCTTTTTTTAAGATGCAACTTCTATTAATTTCGTAGGGTCACCCTAAGCATTTGGAGAGCTGTATGACAGCAAGATGATAACCAGGCTGAAACGATTCTATGCTGAACGTTACAGGATTTCTTTAAAAAATAGCAATAAAACTCACAGTGTTGTGTTAACATATGCATAAGGGGGTGAAGGATCACAGAGGACATAGAATCACAGGGGAGAGAGATGGGAGCTTCGTTGAGTGCACTCAGCTCCATGTAACCCCAATATTGATTCCCCCTAACTCAGGACATCTAATAGAGCTGATAAAAGCAGCTGTTGGCACCCTGCTCCACACTCCTATATTTGCTGGAATTTTACCCACTGCACAAAAAAAAAAATTTAAAAAATTGCTGCATTTACCAACCCCAGCAGTTTCCACTGTTTCTGGCGAGGCTTGCAAGGTTCTTGCAATGGCTGGAAAACACTCAGTTCTGGAATCCACTGCATAAGAAGGATCTGAGTCCAAGAGGAAGCCACAAAAATGATGCAAGGACTGGAGAACCTCAGCTCTGAGGCCAGGCTGACAGAGTTGGGGTTGTTCAGCCTGGAGAAGAGAAACATCCAGGGAGACCTTAGAGCAGCTTTGAGTGCTGAAAGGGGCTCCAAGAAAGCTGGGGAGGGGCTTTTTACGGGAGCCTGGAGTGACAGGAAAGGAGGAATGGCTTTAAATTGGAAGGGGAATATTTAGATCAGACATTGGGACTAAATTCTTCATGATGCGTGTGGTGAGGCCCTTGTCCAGGTTGACCAGAGCAGTGGTGTCCCTGCCCATGACAGGGGGTAGAACTGGCTGGGCTTTGAGGTCCCTTCCAACTGAAACAATTCTATGATTATTATTAAAATTATTTACTGGATATCATTAAATGTTAGTAGCAGTATTATTTATGTTGTTCTCTCTCATTTCAGTCACAAACTCACTGTAGTCATGCTGTGTCTCAGCCAGGATGCATCCTGGCTGGAGCATTTCATCTTTAATGTCCCCAAACTGGTGACACACACCGTGACTTTGGCATCTGACTCCTGTAGCCCCTCACCCTGCAGGTGCCTCCTGGTGGCTTTCAAATCTCTTGGGGTCTTTTTCCCAGAAAAGAACAGATTTTTCTCCCCACAGCACTTCATGAGCTGCTGGCTTGAAGGCAAGTAGGTGATCCCAAGCCACAATGTTTCTGACAGATCTTCTTTTCCATGTCAGGTTTCTGTGTTTCACCCAGGCAGGAGAAAGAAATATTCAATGTGTTCTAAACAGAAATACAGAGAGCAAATTATTTCAACCTTCTTCCTAATTACCATGTGCCTAGTGACTTTTTATGCCAAGTATAAAATCTTTATAGTTCTTCTGTGGCTGGATGGTGTTCAATGCTGCAAGTTATATAGGTATATGCACACATTAAAGTATACCTATTAAAACAGACATATAATACAAGTATATAGTATTTATGCAAGGTGTATGCACACACCTATATTTATACAAACAACTATATATAGCTATGTATAGCTGTGGGCAGGGGCTTTAAGGTCTTAACTAAGGCAGAGACTCCACTTTTTTGGGATTGCAATAAATAGAAGAAGGATCCAGCTGATGGTGGAAGGGGAAGGGACCTCCACCAGTGTCAACCTGCCGTGGACCATCATGCTCATGCCTTGCTTGGGGCAGCAGCATGATGGAGCAGCCTCCTCCCACGCTTTTGCTATAAAAGATGTTGACCTTTCACGTTAAGCTGTTTCCTAATGCAAATATTTTCTAGTATGTATTGTGGAATAACATTTCTGAAAGGTCAAAATGGAAATGAAACGATTTGGTTTTATCCAAAAAGTACTTTTGCAATAGAATCAAAGAATCAAAACATACCATTTTCATGAGAATTTTCTGCACTTTCTTTTCTGGTGTGAAACGAAGCAGATTTCAAAATCGTGTGTGTACTGGGGAGCCCTGCCCAGTGGATGCGGCCCTTGTGTTAACCCTGGAGTGCAGGGGATCCACCTTGTTGGAGAGCAGCTCTACTCAGCACTTCTCAGGCCACACCTGGAGTTCTGCATCTAGTTTTGGTCACTGCTATGCAAAAAAGATGTGGACAGGTTGGAGAGGGTGCAGAGAAGGGCCAGAAAGATGATCAGGGACTATGAAACCTTTCATACAAGGTAAAGCTGAGAGAACGGGGTTTGTTCAGCCTTGAGAGGAGAAGGCTTAGGGGAGACCTTATCACTATGTGCAAGTACATAAAGGGTTTCAGCCAAGAGCATGGAAACTGCCTTTTTTATAGGGAGACACAGACAAGACAAGGGATAATAGGTACAAGTCCTGGGACTGGATAACATCAGCTTCTTACGACTCTATGCTATACACTATGTGTAGCCTATGTCCCATGTACTCCAAAAAAACAGCTCTCCAGAGCAGCACTCTTTCTATTTCCCTGTAAAATGATGGTGCTACAGGGCTTTCTCAGCCCTCCCCTGACCTATAAAGGCTCTTGGGCAAGATGCCACTATGTGTAAGCGTTCAAATACATAAGAAGTTTAAGAGGTTTTTACGGAGCTGAAAGTACATTTATAAGTCGCATTTAAAGGTTCCATTGGGACCATCCATTTCCCCCTGGTTTTGGCTGATCCATGCTCTCCCTTGCGTTCTGCAAGTGCCCAAGTCAGCAATGCATCTCAACACTGAGGCAAGGCAAACTGGTTCATGGCAGAGCAGCCAAAACATTTCCCATAATGAGAAGACAGAGAAACCAACCGAGCAAACCTATGCAGTTACTGCTATCCGCCTGCAAGGATCTTTAATCCCAGCTGGTAAGGACTTCCCACACAGTGATGGGGACAGAACCCGCCCTGTCAGAGTGGTTGAAGTCATCCCTACCAGCAAAGAGAGGCTGGCAATCCCTTTCTCTGCTGTGCACAGGAGGACCTTGACATGCTCATCAACATCCTAGCAGTACATACTGCTAAAGCTATGACTTTACCCCAGAAATAACAAAACCCAAGGGAATAAATGTTAAAAGGAACCCAAGAATTTTATGGTGCTGAGCAGCCAAAGAGGAGCTGAGATTTCTCCTCTATGACATGATATTTTAGTCTAGACTTACCTGCTTTTTACTGACTCCCAGAAGCCATCACGGTATGTTGAGCTCTGTCTTGGTGAACAGCAAACTAAGTAACAGCAAGACCAGTAAGAGCTTAGAGACACAGAGGGATGTAAGGACCACAAGGATGCAATATTTACATTGAGAGAAGAGAAAAAGAGAGCTCAGCCCCAAATCCCTCTGCCACAACAGCACTGATTATTCACACCACTGCCATCAACTGGGGTCACTCACCCATCTGTGCTTCCCCAACACTCCTGGCACCCCAGCAGTGACCTGCCTGCACCATAAAACACAGAATATTTTTATTAGTGCCACTGTTGCCGCATTGCATCCGCAATTTTCAGCCCCTTTTCTGAGCACAGCCCAAGCAAAATCTATTATCTCACTAACCATCAATAAATAGATCAAGGGTTATAGCTAGAGGAGGAAAAACTGACACAGCACAACCTTTATAAGTAGGATTTGGTACAATGTGGAATTCCAGGTTGCAAACACCAGGACTGCAACAGGATCCTGACATCCACACAGATATTTGAGCCCTTAGCACAAGCGGTAAGATGCCGTGATTGCTGCTGGAAGGAAACATTTTGTCTGTCCCATCCTGGTCCTACAGGGACCCAGTTCCCAGGGAAACCCCCTCCCCACAGTAGAAATATTCACCCCATGAATGTGCAATAGTGGCATGGAGGCAGCAGCAAAGCTGATCTGGAACCAGGGATAGGGAAAAATGCAGATGTCTATAGAGATATCAAGAAAGGTAGGGCTGATTTCCAGAGACAGTTCCCTTACTTTAATGTGACAGTCACTAAAACATCCAGCTTTTTTATTCAAATTGCAGGATACAGGTGCAGCAAGGAAAGAAAGGGTTATTTTACTCTTTCTTACCTATCTATTAGCAATAGTACTTACAATCAATTAAGGCAATTGATAATCTGCTTCAGGAAAAACAGCAAACCTGCATCCTCA
Organism: Piaya cayana; assembly: GCA_013389865.1. Lineage (NCBI taxonomy): Eukaryota > Metazoa > Chordata > Aves > Cuculiformes > Coccyzidae > Piaya > Piaya cayana. The sequence continues at coordinate 38,038 of WAAB01017476.1, read as the reverse complement.
TCCAAGTATCTTAACCAGGAGCTCTGCAGCCACCACTTCACTGCAAAGAGGGAGACCCTGACATGCTTTCTCTTCTAATTTGCAATGAAAACTAAAATAAAAGCCTAAAATTTCCCTTGAAATACAGCTCCAGAGAGACAAAAGCACTTATGAAAAGGTTTAACTTCTTTCTGCATTTTCCAAGCAGAGTTGTGTCTGAGAATCCAGGGCCACGATTGTGGCTGCAGCTCCTCAATCATTAATATTGGATCTGAGTGCCCTGGGAAGCAGCTCACAGCAAGCAGCAAAAAGCTAGGGCTCACTTGAAGCACTTTGTGCAAGTTGGAGAAGAGAAGAAATTAAACCTGATTCAGGATAAGAACTGGAGAAAAATAATACTTGATAAAATATAACATTTTCAGCCCAATAAAAACCAGTTTCCACCAGTAAACTGATTCGAGGCGAATCGATGTAGCCACCAGCAGGATTCCTTTTGCAGGGTTGTCTCTAAGGAGAGGCTTGGTGCAGACAAGTTAAAAGCAGGTCTTCACAAAAGGTTTTCTCTTCCTTTCTACTTAAAACATAGGGTCACATAACAGTGACTCAGCACAGCTACAAAGTGCTTCTGACATTTCAACAACTCCACCCTTCAGGCATTGATGCCTCATGTTGTTATCCCTTAGTTTATGTTCTCAAAAGCTTTCCCTCAAGTGCGTCCTGAAGGGCTCCAAGGGGTCAAGACAAAACTGAAGACAATTGTCTGTGATGAACACCATGAGATGCGTGCAGCTGACTGCAGCCTGGCTCTTCTTAGCATCTCCTTCACTCTGCCACCCTCCCTGCTGAAGCATCCAGTCCCAAAGCCAGAAAATTTTGATTAAAAAATGGAAGAGGAAAGCAGATGGCACAGGGGGTTGCCCCCAGATTTGTCTAGGATTGATCTGACACGGATAAAGAATTTTTAAAATTCAGTTATTTGGAAAACCCTAAATCACAAATATTTAATACAGTAAACATTACATAACATCCTCCTCAACATAAGGACACGTAACTGCTGGAACAGGTCCAGAGGAGGCCACAAACATGATGCAGGGGCTGGAGCATCTCCCATAGGAGGACAGGCTGAGAGAGTTGGGGTTGTTCATCCTGGAGAAGAGAAAACTCCAGGGAGACCTTAGAGTAGCTTCCACTGCTGAAAGGGGCTCCAGGAAAGCTGGCGAGGGGGCTGTTCACAAAAGCTTGAAGTGACAGAACAAGATGGAATGGCTTTAAATTGGAAGAGGAGATATTTAGACAGGAGGAAATTCTTCATCCTGGGGCTGGTGAGGCATCAGCAGAGGTTGCCCAGGGTGGTTGCCCCATCCCTGGAGGTGTTCAAGGCCAGTTTGGATGGGGCTTGGAGCCTCTGACCCAGTGGGAAGTGTTCCTGCCCAGGGCAGGGGCCTGGAATTAAATGATCTTTAAGGTCCCTTCTAAATGAAACCATTCTTTGACTTCTATGATTATGATTCTATGATTAATCACACAAGACAGAAATAATTGGTTCAGATTTTTTGCACTGATTTTTCACCCTTTTGAAATAACTAAGCTCACTCTTCTCAACAAGGCAGAGTCACTCTGAAGCTGTGAACCTGTGAGTGGAGCTTATTTTAAATACCTATTGGAACAGGACATTTGTCTTTTCAGAGTGGTTTAGAAACTGGAAAATTCAACAAAGCTTATGTGCAACTTGAGCTTCAACATTGCAAATACATTAGCTGAAAATGTATTGGGATGTATTCTGCTGCAGTACAAGGATCTTCAGCAATACAGGAGGTGCAGTTTGCATCAGGTGCAATCACTCAGGAGGGAGATATTCCTGGGCTAAACACCAGTGATGTACTGATTCAGAGAACTGGTTGGCTGGCCGGGCCCAGAGAGTGGTGGGAAATGGAGTTAAATCCAGCTGCAGGCCAGTCACAAGTGGGGTTCCCCAGGGCTCAGTGCTGGGTCCAGCCCTGTTCAATGTCTTCATCAATGACCTGGATGAAGGCATTGAGTGCACCCTTAGCAAGTTTGCAGATGACACTAAGCTGGGTGGAAGTGTCGATCTGCTGGAGGGTAGGAAGG
>WAAB01017476.1:0-29163 GCA_013389865.1 Piaya cayana | reverse complement strand
CTCCAGCCCCTTCACCAGCTCTTCTCTGGACACACGCCAGATGACACATTGTACCAGATGACATGTGAAGGTCCCTTCCAACCCAAAGCATTCTATGATTTTATTATTTTAAGGATCCTCCTCAAGACAAGGAGATATTTTACCATCCCCAGATCACTGGTGAGGTCCATTTGCATCTTCCCAGGATGGCAACTGGACTGCACAGCAGGCAACTTTAACAGGCAACTGTTAAAGATAACAGGGGGTAGTTCTTAAGCTTAAATAAGTAACATTTTAAATAGAATTTATCATTTAGCATTAAGATGTTGTGTTACTTAGTTCATTTGCTTAGGTTTCGTAGCACAAGTATCAGCATTTGCTGAAGGATCAGGCCATAAGCTGTACATTTCCACTTAAAACTTATTAAACTTCCTGTTTAGTCAAAACAGAGATTCCAGAGTCAAGAAAAATCAGAAAATATGGAGCGTTCAAAGATACAGGCCAACACCAGCTGCCACGAGACAAGATAACAACCTGTCTGAAGGAAAGCAAAGAAATCCAATGAAAAACAAGACAACTCCAGACACAAATTTTACTAATGGTCCAAACAATTGTGTGAGGGGTAGGTAAATCATGGAGTCACCATCCCTGGAGGTGTTTCAAAGATGTGGAGATGTGTTGCTCAAGGACAAGGTTTAGTGGTGGAGCTGGTAATGTTGGGTTTCCTGTTGAGCTCCATGATCTTAAAGATTGTTTCCAGCCTTAATGATTCTGCAAAATAGTCTGTAGGGATATGATTACCCAATTATTTTTTGGTCATGGCAGACACTCTCCTCAAGTCAACAAGGTTGTTGTACCTTTCTATTAAATTATTTATTTATTGTAAGTCAGTGCCCAAGAGTATTCTTCACAGAACCTGGGATTAGAACTTCAAATTGAATGCCAGACACCCAGGTGGAGGGTAACAGAATTGGGAAGAAGCATGATGATCCTTTGAGATCTTTGTTAAGTGACACAAAGGATGGGGTACACATATTTAATCCTTTCACTACAAACGCATGTAAACCTTTAGATATAAACACATGTAACTCGATTTTCCTCTGTGTGTTTCCTTCATGGAGTGATTGCCATCAAACTCTGTGAAGTTGCACTTTTATCTAAATATGGAATTATACCTAAAAACTAATTTATGGCACTTTGTAATAGCTGATCTGCCAATGTTTGAAGTTTGACTGATCCACTGCAGTAAATCCTTTCTTCAGATCTGCCAGGAATCCCAACATCCACAGGTTAAATGGGATATTATGTGGGATGCAAAAGCAGTTGCTCAGGCTTCGAGGGGCTCTAGGTGACTGCACACAGGGCCCATACTGGAGATAAGGATCATGGCACTGGACTCTGTTGAATCCTGGGAGATGATGCACCACAGCCTAAATTTGCCATTTTCCAGAAGATGGGATGGATGGAAGTCCAGGCAGATGAAGCATGGCTTGGATAACAACACACCACCTTTCCATCTCACACCACGTTGCATTGCATCATATAATTTTAAAAAACAGTATTTTTGGCACATTCTTCTTACCTCTGAATGGGAGGGCAAAGTAACAAATCCATGACCAGCCAGGGTGTGCATCCTACCAGCCTCCTCTGGGGTTTTGCCTCCTCAAAGATGTATTGCAGCTGAGTTCACATATCATTTCCACTTGGCATTTAAACCTTGGCACTTGAGCCAAAAACAGGCAGGAGAGCACACAGTACTATGCAAACCATATTTGCTACCGATACAATCTGCAGGTTAGCTATCAACATTGTGACACACCTGACCACACCAGGATCCTTGTGTCACAAATTCCTGTAAGTATGAGGAAAAAAAATACAAACCTCTCTTCCTTGCTTTTTTCCAGAATACTGCACAAGATTCTCTCTGATAATTTGGTTGACAGCAGCTGAACATGAGCCAGCAGTGGCCCAGGTGGCCAAGAAAGGCAATGGCATTTTGGCTTGTATCAGAAATGATGAGACCAGTAGAAGCAGGAAGGTGATTCTGCCCTTGTACTCAGCACTGGTGAGGCTGAATCTTGAATCCCGGGTTCATTTCTGGGTCCCTCACAGCAAGAAGGAGAGTGAGGGGCTAGAGTGTGTCCAGAGAAGAGAACAGAGCTGGGGAAGGGGCTGGAGAACAAGGGTTATGAGGAGGAGCTGAGGGAACTGAGGCTTTTTAGCCTGGAAAAAAGGAGGCTGAGGGGAGATCTTATCACTGTCTGCAACTGCCTGCAAAGAGATTGCAGGAAGGTGGGTGCTGGTCTCTTCTCCCAAGTGACAGGTGATAGAACAACAGGGAATGAGAAAAAATTCTTCACTGAAATTGTTCCTAGTCTCTAGCAGAGGCTGCCAGGGACATGATGGAGCCTCCACCCCTGCTGGTGTTTAAAAGACAGGTGGATGAGGTGCTTAGGGATATGATTTAGTAATGGACAGTTACGGTTAGGCTTGATAATCTCAAAGGTCTTTTCCAAACTAGTGATTCTATCAATACATCCTTGGTATCCACCTTTCAGGCTCTCGAGTAAAATTGCTCATTGAAATTTCCCAATGAAACACTGCAGCCAACCAAATGGTGAAATATTGCCTGCAAAACCAAAGAAACCCAGCTCAGGGCTGGAGTTTCACTGTTCTCAAATCACAGCATGCAAGAGCAGCAGGCACTGGGGCAGATCACTCTGTATCAAGTTAACTCAACCCTGCTAGCTTGAAAAACTGCTCACTGCCTGCTGCTAAATTGCCACAAACTCAAAACACCATCTTGGCACACTGAACCATCCCTGTAAGTCAGAAAAATGATGCTTTCCTAGGAGAAGGGAAAACTTGTTTAGACCATATGCCTGGTGAGGCACAAGCTGCTCAAGCACCGGTCTCTTCATCCTTGCACGTCCATGGGGCATGGGAAGATGAGCCTGGCTCCTCTTCTTCACCGCTGCTCTCAGAGAAGCTGGATTCAAAGTCCTTCACTCCATAACGATAGGTAACAATACCTGCCATCCCACTCTGTCCATACCTGTGAATTAAAAGCCATGGCAAGTGATATTCCTGGCTGACACCACTGCTGAGTTCCTACTTGGTCCTGGCACAGTTTCCACTTATGAGTTTCCCAATAAGCCCCCAGGATCCAGCCACTCATGGCCCAAAGGACTAAGATGTAACCCCAGGGTGGTACATGGGGTGCAAAATGAGCCAGATTCAACTCTCTCCTCTTCCTGTCCAGTGTCCACAAGCATTGACACCTGCAGGAATATGGGAAGGATAAAGAAAGTAAGACCTATCCGTTTAGGGCATGCATCCCATCACGTTATCTGTACAACAGGATTTAAGGAGAAAGAGATATCCTAAGATTTTCACAGATGATATACTTTTGAGCCTAATATTGAAGTAGGATGCAGTCTCCTGTCTCCTCATGGACATGAAGGAACCGGGGGGCGGGGGCAGAAAACAAACAGGAGGTTCTTGGCATTGATATACCTAAAACCCTTCCTCCTCTCCTCCAGTTACCCTAAAAACTCTCACTACACAAAACAGTGAGAGCACTTGCTTTAGCTGCCTATAAGGACTCTTCAATTTAACATACTGGGTAGAAATAATTAAAGGACATACAAAAATCTGTGTCCTTGACTTAAAAAAAATGTACCCCTTCAAAGAGATCTGAGCCAGATGGGGCAGTGGAGGAGCTGCCCTGGGAGGTGCAGAACAAGTTGACTGCTGTCTCCAGAATTCTTGGCCATGCCAATAGGTGCTCATAGGCTTCTCTGTTCATTAGCAGATCCACCAGGAAGATTGTGAATTTCTCTCTTTTCTCAGGAGAGATTTTTAAGCAGGAAATAAGCCCTTTCATTGCTGCTGAAAAACTGCAGGGGAGCAGTGGGGCTTCCTCTGCCGTGCAAAGCCATGAGCTTGCAGAAGAGGCACTTCCCTGCCCAGGACAATACAACCTCTTTGTTCCTTTTCTTTGAGAGCACTTAACATCTTTTTTGAACCTTCTCTGGTCAATATTTGTAAACTCGGAGATGGGCTTTGCCTTAAAACCTGCCCTGGGTTGCCTCCTTCAGGCATAAATGGAGCCCCTGGAGAAGTGATGTACAACCTTGGTCTTGAAGCCTTTGAAATGAGAAACCAAAAGGCTCTTCAGCATGATAGGAACCAAAAACACCAAGGGAGGCTCCTACAACTTCATCAAGCATCGCTGGGCAACACAGAGGTGCTAGGGACTTATTTGAGGGGCGGGAGACAAGTAAAGATGCTCAACCAAACTTTTTTGTGAAACACCATTTCCTAATGATGTGATTACATGTAAAGTGTGGTAAATTCAGCAGACTTCACCTCCAAGCCACACTGACATTGCATTAAAAATTCAGCTAACTCCTCTTTGGTTAACAATTATCTCATTCAATGGTTTGATTCACTGATATCTTAATGACAGCCTCACCCGTTGTTGTTTTTTTAATGTTTAAAATATGAAATAAATGAGCCCTGTCAGGCTGAAAATTCTGGGTAGACTCTAGTAGCTGTTTTCAATAAATAATGATGAGAAGTTTCAATTTACCCATCATCTGGCATATCGCGTGACGAGGTTGTCATCTCCTTTCAAGCTTAAAAATCCATTCCTAGCCATCTTGATAACATCATTAAATATTGTGGCAGAGGCACAAAGTTTTTTTAGAGGTAAATCTCACTCCGTCAGTAAATAGCATTGCTGAGGGCAAAGCACAAGCACAAGAGGACAAAGCAACATTCTGGTGAAGATATCCACATCCCAAAGAGCTGGGGTCTTCCTTCTCCTTCTCAAAAGGTCCATCATCCTCTCTATGCGTCCTTGCTTTGGCCTGAAGAAGCAATCATTATTTATTCCCCATGCCCTGTTCCAACAGGTATTGTGCAAGCTACAGAGGGAAGTATTCTGTAAAAAGGGAATTAATTCAATGTTGAGATTTTGTTTGGACCACAGCAGCAGTAGAAAAGCTTGCAGTCAAGAACTTTGCAAATGAGTGCTCGTGAATCTAAGCATTAGAAGTGTTCAAGGTCAGGTTGGATGGGGCTTGGAGCAACCTGATCCAGTGGGAGGTGTCCCTGCCCATGGCAGGGTGTAGGACTGGATGGGCTTTGATATCCCTTCCAACCCAAACCATTCCATGATTCTATTATTGTACTAATTGCTTATCTGCAATACAGTTTCTATACTTCACAACAGCACTCTTGTTATATACAATGAGAAAAAAAAAAGACCAATATTCTGGTTTTAGTCCAGCATATAAGAAACTTCTGGTTTTCTCAGTGGGTTTTTTTTACAATGAAATTTTTCTGCAACATGATTTAGCTCCATCACACTTCTAGGCAGGAGAATGCCTGCAGGGATGTCTGACTTGGCAGACCTGCCAGGGACACAGAGATGATGAAAAAGCAACCCAAGAAAAGTCCAGCTTATGCTGTGTATTAAAGGGGGACTAATCCCTCTGATAACAGAACATAAATTAAAAAGAAAGAGTTAAAGAGCATACAGTAAGAGCAAGGAGTAGTGCTTCTGGCCATCAGTGCTCCCAGTGAGGTGATCAACCCTACCAGATCCATCCCACAGCAATTGGGGTCTTTTCATCACCCCCAGCATCCCTTATCATGTCCAACCCAGTCCTTGGGAAGATGAAAAGTCATCCCAAACTCTGATCTCTGTGCCCCACTAATATATTAGTCACTTTTTCCCCAAAGAAGGCATTCTCTTCCACTCACAATACACCACATGGCAGCAGGTTGCATGTGCAGCAACACACGTGCAGCCCATGGGCATCATCTTGCACAAATCTCTTTAGTTTTGTTTCATGCAGGCAGCTTCAAAAAAAAAAAAATCTCAGCAGATTATATCAAAGGCTTCATCAGATTCCTATTGTCCTGGGTGCACCACAATCCAAACGGTATCAAAAGAAAAATGCTACCTGCTGATAGCTCGAGTGACTGCCAGTTACCAGATGTCTGGCTTTTGTTGTCTATAACTAGTATAATTTTTGCACAAAAATGGAAATGGTTTTGATCCTGCAGAACAAGATGCACTGTGGATCAATTCATGGCAAAAGACCTTTTTTTAAGGGTGTCTGCATGGACAGAAATTTTGTTTTAGTGGGATGATTGGCTCTATTTAATTTAAACCTGTATTTATAGTGAAAATTCAAATAATGCTCTCTGTTTTGCATTTCAAAAAGAATCTCAGTGTTTATGAAATCACTTTTGAGTCGCAATTACAGTTATTTGTCTCTGGGACACACAACATGTAATTGGGTCAACATTGTTAATGAGCTAGTAGCATTATTCTTAATGAGCTACTAGTGTTAGTTTCAGTGTTTCATCCCCAGCAGGCGGCAAATACAGTATGTTAAGATAGATAATTATGTTAATGTTACAAATATCCACAGACCAAAGAAGTCATTAAAAATATTAAACAAAGAGGTTAAGTGAGACAATTGCGTGGAGTGAACTCTCCGCAGCAACAGGGAGGGACCCGCACCGCTCAGATGTGGAGTTTTCTCCCAGCACCCTTAAGCACTGAGAACAAACCCTTTGCTACACTGATTAGGGGTTGGAGTTGTCCCATTTCATGCAGCATGGCAGGAGTTTCATGAAAATAAGATTTTGGTTCAAGTCACCCAAGTGAATGCACAAAAGCACAGAGAAGGGAAACAAGCTATGAAGGCTCCTGAGCATCATCTTAGACACAAGGACCACTAGATGGACCATATTAAGAATGAGGGCCACTTTGTTTTGTTCACTTTAAACACATCACCCACTCATTTCATCTGCTGTCTCCTAATTCCTGTATCAAAATTGCTGGTGACAGACTGTTCCTCTTTGACTTCTCCAAACCATTCATCATTTTATAGGTTTTATTTCAAGAGTCATTTTTTACTTTTAAAAAATGATAGAATCACCAGGTTGGAAGAGACCCACCAGATTACTGAGTCCAACCATAAATGTTATGTATGGACTCAAATCATTCTGATGTAGCATTAATACTTGTAGCTGATGAGAGAAAATGAAAAAAGAAAGGTCTTTGGTTCACTCATCTCAGGTCAGAAGAGGACACAGGTGGTGGAAAATATTTTCTATATGGAACAGGAGCCTTTACAGGGTCCTAATGTGTGAGGGCTTTGCTGACAGTCAGGCATATCTTTAATTGTTTTCTCCTGAAGCCAGATCATGCAAAGTGAAACAGGAGTTAATTTGTTGTCTCAGATAAAAATTATATTTGGAAGACCTTAAAATAAAGGACTAAACTGTAGTGCCCCAGTTTCATTCAGTACTACAAGTGACAGCGAATGATTGATGAAAAAATGATCACTCATGAAAAATAATTGAATTATGAAAAATGAGAAGTTACGAGGAATTAATGAAAAATAATTGAAGCAATTGTATGTTGAAATAATTTAAAATATTAACAGAAAATAATGGGTCTGTACAGATGGTTATCGCTCAGAGCATCTGTGGATAAATGCTATTTATTTGGCAATGTCTAAATACCAAGGAATTTAAGCTAAATCACTCTTCCCCTACACACACATTTTAGACAGATCTTTCAGTCAAGACCAATTTCCAAGAACAAAATTGTTAGAGGTTTTCACCTCTAACCCTTGCTGTGCCTCCAAGTTTTTTTTTCGGGGGGGGGGGGGGGGGNNNNTGGGTGTTAACTCTGACAGTTAAGCAAGTCAAAACATTTGATCTCTAAAGAAGATGCTTATAACTGCAGCCTTAGTTCCCCAAACATCTGAATTGCTGCAGAATTCAACGCGGGGCTCCCACTGCCTTCACAGCCAGCTGGACCACCACTGCCTGCCCTAGAGCCAAGTATTTTTAACCTCAGTCAACTCATCCTGGGAGTTTCTTGGCAGTAGTTTCTAAGTGGCACGATATTTTAGCCCCTGCAATTCACCAATCCCTTCTCAGACCCACACAGATATACAGGGTAGCCTCCAAGTACTTTTTTATACCCTCCAAAAAAAAAAAAAAAAACCAACCTAAAAATGGGGGAGAAAGGTTCAATACCACCAGGAGGGCAAAAAACAGGTATTAACTCAATGTCTCCATTCTTAGATCAGTCATTCAGAAAAATATCCGATCCTGGTGTCTTGCCCTGCTCAAAACTCATCATCAAGGGGAAGCAAGGCTGAAAGTGTACAAATGTGTTGGTTTTACAAAATTACTCACCAGTTCAGTACATTCATTCCCAGCCACCACTATCCATCAGTGTTGTCTCAGGACTTCTCCTAGGAGGTAGCCACTTTGTTCACAAGACCTTCTCTTATTAAATATGAGATTTAGTTCTGGATTAAGACACCAAAAGTCAGGGTCCACCTGTGAGCTGCTTTACTGCTCTGCAGACTGTATGATGGGGTCATCCTTTATTCCCTCCTCAGTGCTGTAAGTACATCTCCTTTCTTCCCAGGGCAGGACATCCCAGATTTAAACATAGCCTTTCATTCTTCTCTTCAAGAAATTCCCTGGAGCTCACATGGCATCTTCAGCTTCCTACAGACACGAGTGAAGAGGAAAGGGTTTGAGTTTTCCCATGCTGAAATGGAAAATGCATCCCTGGAAGAAGAAAAGTTCAACATAGAGGGCTCTCAAAATTGGAAGAAATAGATAATACCCACCTTTGAATGCTGAGATAATTCTCAAATGAGATTCAGCTCTGTAGCAATGCTGCTCTCCAGGATGATAATATTGGACCATAAAACTGGTGATACCAGGCACTTAAGAAAGGAAGAAAGTATGACCTGTATACACTGAAATCTAATCTCTCACCTGAGTACAGAAAGCACACTTAAAATCATGAAAGCACCTGGAAAACAGGAAAAAAAGTGTGGGTTTTCCCCAAAGATCATGCCAGCCTAGCCCATGCTGGTCTTTGCTAGAATAAATAATTTTCAAGACAAAAGCAACATAGGAGATATTTTTATTGAGATTTCTGTGAGCCGTACTCCTATGTAGTCACAGGGAAAACATAGTAAGATAGTAAAGACAGTGATTAACACAGACTTTGCAAGGGACTAAACTGGATGTTTATCATGATGGGCTGTGCTGGAAGAGAGGATGGATACTAAAGCTGAACCTGGAAGAAAGCCAGCCTGTGACTGCTCTATTTAATATTTGTATTAATGAACTTATTGGAAAAAAAAAATATATATGCATAGGGGTAAGTTCTAACAGTTAGTTGGGAAATACCAGCAGTATGGAGAATGTTCAGAATATTAGACACCAAATTGGAAAAATAAGGCATAAATTAATAGCATAATGTGCAAAGCTGATATTAACTGCAGGACAGCATAGCTGAAGCAACTACCATTTCTAGGGTATTTTAAGATACCACTTGGTAGCCCACAGTTTTCCTGGAGACAGTCCAATGGGCACATTGCCCCAGGAAACCTGTAGGCCACCAGCATGGTGCAGCTGTTAAAGTGTCAGCGTGATTCTAAAGCGAACATCAGATGTAATCCACACAGTATTTATCACTTGTGGGAAGCATTCCTGCTATTGTAAGAGGAAGCAGTGGGACCTTCATGAAATTACATGGGTTAAACTGTCCCTTATGCAGGCAAGATCCAGGCTGGACTAAGCCTGTGAGAGATGCATCAGAGAAATGCAGAAGACACAGTTACCAGGGCGTGCTGAAAACCTCAGCTTGGTCATCACCAGAATGACATAGGAGGACATACGTGACCAATTTCTACAATTACACATTGAAAGAAAGTAATCGGGTAGGGGGAAAAAAGAGCACTTCTGGCCCAAAAAGAGTTGATAAAAGAGAAGGATGCAGGCTGGCTACAAATTCACAATAGTTTCTGATTTTAAAACAAATTTAAGTGCCAAAGGACCTGAGTTCTGCTTCAGCCTTCCAGTAAGATTAGTGGAAAGAAGAAATCTAATTAGTTTTTAAGGAACAGCTCAATCAATTTACAAAGCAGTTTGTGCAACCCTGTTGGCTGGCACAGGAGTGGACACAAACAGTTATTTTCCAATCCTATGTCTTAGGTGCCTACAATCTGATAGAACAACATTTAATTTGGGATTGGAAAAGAAGTTCAATGCGCAGAAGAAAGGGGGAAATGAACCATACATCTCACAAAGACGATAATCCTACAAATGTGAGTTTTTCTCTCATTTAGGATGGTGGTTCTACACGGATGCCATACAAAAATGTGATTATTTGTCTGGTTCCATTGGAACTGTGAGGAACATGTAGGAAAATGCATATGTACATTAAAAGATGAGAGAGGGGTAGAGGCATCCCATCCCTTACAGAAGGGTCAGCCACGGTGCTGGGGATCCTTACCACACATCCCTTATTCCCAGCTGACTCCCAGGACAACATCCTCACTATCATACCTTTCAGCTGTACATGGAAACCCTACATATAATGAGCAGAGCTGGAAAATTCACAGCATTATCCTGAGGGAGATGCATGTAGCACAGGCAAGTCCCCGATGAGCTACAATACACTGCGTTTTTATTTATAAGCTGACTTTGGGGAGGAAGGAAAAAACCAACAAACCAAAACTCCCAAAGCACAAGTGATATGACCTATTCCTCATATGGCTAAAAATAAACTCTTCTGCTGAATAATTTAGTGACTCATCTTTGCCAAGTCCCAGAGTATTCTGGAAAGAAGTCAGAAACATTTTCCCCATTAATTTCTTGCAAATGCAGGTTTGCTATTCACAATCAGACTTAAATACATACAATTACTCTGCAGGACGTTTTCAAAGTAACTCCCACCACAAACTTTTGTGGAAAAAGTAGCCAGACTATCAAGCACTGTTTTCTTGACCACAGGACCTGTATCTGTGTCCTTCAGCATTCCCTTTGACACCTTTATGGGGGATTTAGGGCAGAACTAGTCCTTGGTGTAAGATACCAGTTTTACAGAGACATATTCAGCCTCCAGTCCTGCTCTGCAAGACCATCCAGCTTTGCAATTAGTGATACCCATGGCACACCTCTCATCTCCACAGCTCAGAGATGTTCTTAATGGACAAAGTTTCAACCTCACAAAATCTACTCTTATTAAATCTAATTTAAATGCATAAGTTAAGATTCCCAAATAGACATATTACAGAGATTTTAAAAGACAGTTAATGCATGTTAAGTATAATCAATTCAGGAGATGAATAGTAATATGTTTTAGGAATCACAGCATAACAGATTAAGATACATAGCCTATTACTGATCTAATAATTAAAAGAAAATCAGTGCCTATTTAAATCTCAGTAAAACATGTCAGAAAACAAGGCTTTCATTTTAAAATTAGGTAAAGGTATCCAACAATTCAAGAACTATCATTTTTGGTGCAATTCAAAGGCATTTTGGATTTGGGAACTGCAGAGTATTCCTCTGAGGTGCACAGATCTCTCAGGGGAATAATGAGGGTGTCTATTATACCCTAAATCACACATCTTTCCAATTCCTTTGGCATATTTTGATTCACCAACAGCATACAACTTCCTTGTCCACTGAAACTCAACTCTATTTAAGTATGACAACTAAAATTAAAGATCTTAAAATATTTGGAACAATAAATATCAGATGGGAGGGAAAAGGATAAATAAAATAAGGTGAACACATGGGATCACAGAATCATAGAATAGTTTGGGTTGGAAGGGAACATAAAGGCCATCCAGTTCCACCCACTGCCATGGGCAAGGACACCTCCCACAGCATCCAACCTGGACTTGAACATCTCCAGGGATGGGGCAACCACCACTGCTCTGGGCAACCTGGGCCAGGGCCTCCCCACTCGCATTGTGAAGAAATTCCTCCTTACATCTAGTCTAAACCTGCCCCTCTCCAGTTTACATCAGTTGCTTTGTAGTGACAGGACTAGGGCAATGGCTTTAAATTGGAGAGGGGCGGATTTAGAGTAGACCTAAGGAAGAATTGAATTTGTCAAGTGCATGCATTGAAGGAAATGTTGACCACATATGTTGAGGGCTGGAGCAAGGCTAAACCTTCAGCTGTACCATCAAAATGAAGGCACAAACCAGTAGATGTTGCTCTAACAGGGACATAAATGCAAGAGCTGTTATTGTACTGAGATCCCAGCAAGAGCTGAGGAAGAAGCAGTTAAGATCATTTCTTTGGGGTATTGTGATGTCTATATCCTAAGGCATTAACTGTGGAGCTTCAAAAACTTTGATTTGTATCTTCAGTTTGAGATTTATGTGCTGTCTTGTATTTAAGACTTGACAAGTATTTTCTTGTCTGCAAGTTTTGCTATTCTATAAACAACTTGTTTTATCTTGGAGAAAATGTGTTACAAGTAACAGCCTTAATAATTAAAATTTTCTTTGCTGTCCAATGCTTTTGTTGGAAAGGCCAATGAGGAAGCCAAGGGAAAGTTAAACAGGGCATCTTTAGTCAAGATTTGCCATGTATGAAAACAAGCAACTCGTGTAACATTGATTACAACATCTTCAAGCTCATGGCTGAAGACAGCTCTCAGCAGCATAGCTCCACTCCTGGCAGGTCTGGAGAATTCACACATTCTGAAATCTGTGCCATGTAAAGAAAAGGAGAAAGCAAGAAAGCACAAAGATATAATTTCACCTTAGAGGTGAAATAACACATCTCATTCTGGCAGGCACTCCTGCCGCAACATTGCACAGGCTGCAAGAGAAAACCTCAACAGTCAGTCCATGGGGCCTTGGCTGTGCCCATGTGATGGTTTGAGTCAAAACTCTCCCCCAAACCCTCACAGCATCCGAAGCCCCCCCTTCCTTCCAACCCTCACTCCCCTGTACAAACCCAAGGGACATAAGGAGAAGAAAAAGAAAGGAGAGACTAAAAATGCTGTAGTGATTATATATAATGTATTAACACTAATATGCAGCTAAAATATCACATATACAAAAAATCAGAGAATAAGAGACCCCCCAGAACATCCCCTGCCCCGTAGGGAAGCAATTAGAGATCCCCAAAAAGAAATAAACCCCCCTGCCACAAAAGAAAATTAAGAATCCAGAAAACAGATTAATATAAGCTAACAAGAGAAAATAAATCATTACACTCCTCAGATAGCAAAATCACCACTGGCATTCCATGCCACTCCCACACAACACAGAGACCAGCAGACCGACATCAGTACTGGAGACAAGACAGAAGCAAGATGGAGCCAAAACCGGAAAAGGAAAGTGTCCCACCCCCAATTACACCTTTATTTACTTAGAAAAATTTGCATGGAATATTTGGGAGTTGTAGTTCTTCCTCAGCCACAACCTGGCTATTCTGAAGGGGCCAAAATCAAACCATGACACCCAGTGTAACCAGGTTTACAAAAAAGAGAGACACATTATCAGCAAATTCAAACATCTTGGCTTGTATAAGAAATGGCATGGTGAGCAGGTCCAGGGAAGTTCTTCTCCCTCTGTACTCAGCACTGGTGAGACAGCTCCTGGAATCCTGTGTTCAGTTCTGGGCCCCTCACCACAAGAAGGATGTTGACGCTCTGGAGTGAGTCCAGAGAAGAGCAATGAAGCTGGAGAAGGGGCTGGAGAACAGGCCTTATGAGGAACGGCTGAGAGAGCTGGGGGTGTTTAGTGTGGAGAAGAGGAGGCTGAGGGGAGGCCTCACTGCTCTCTACAACTACCTGAAAGGAGGTTGTGGAGAGGAGGGAGCTGGCCTCTTCTCCCAAGTGACAGATGGACAGGACAAGAGGCAATGGCCTCAAGCTCTGCCAGGGGAGGTTTAAGCTGAACATTAGGAAAAAGTTTTTAGCAGAAAGGGTCACTGGGCACTGGCAGAGACTGCCCAGGGTGGGGTTTGAGTCACCTTTTCTGGGGTGGTTTAAGTTACGAGTGGACGAGGTGCTGAGGGACATGGTTTAGTGTTTGATAGGAATGGTTGGACTCGATGATCCAGTTGGTCTCTTCCAACCTGGTGATTCTGTTATTCTGTGAACTGCCTGAAAGGAGATTGAAATGAGTTGGGGGTTGGTCTCTCAAGGAACAAATGATAGGTTGAAAGGAAGTGGCCTCAAGTTGCACCAGGAGAGGTTTAGACTGGATATTAGGAAATATTTCTTTACTGACAGAGTGTTGAAGCCCTGAC
Organism: Piaya cayana; assembly: GCA_013389865.1. Taxonomy (NCBI): domain Eukaryota; kingdom Metazoa; phylum Chordata; class Aves; order Cuculiformes; family Coccyzidae; genus Piaya; species Piaya cayana. The sequence goes on along the minus strand of WAAB01017476.1, from coordinate 15,054 downwards.
AGATGCTGCCTGGGACAGTGATGGAGTCTCCATCTCTGAAGGGGTTCAAAATACACGTAACCACGGCACAGTGGGGTTGTGTGATGGTTGGATTGGATGAGCCTAGGGGTTTTTTTTTCCAATCTTAACAATTCTATGATTCTATCTCTACCACCATAGAACTTCTCCCACCTCACTTGCCTCCACATCCATGCAATACAGCAGTGGAGGCAGTAATAGTTTTTATGCTCCTTAGCACCAACAAGGAAATAGCCATGAACTAAGAATCTCAGCACTCCTTGGCAGAGGAAGACGAAGGGCAGCTCCCACTCCAGAGCCATCAATGAAGCCTCTCGAAACTCTAAACATTTATACACACACATCCAAGGTAATATTTCATAATCTAAATATCATCAGACTAAGAAAAAAACCTCAACAGTGATCAAGTAGAAGATCCATTTACCTCTCACAACAGGGCAAGTGCCACGCTACAGCCCCAAAACAGTGTCTCTGCCTTGTTCCCCAGCCCTTATCCCTTGCAGCACAAGGTTTCTTACAAAACAAAAAGCTGTGAAACTGTAATTTTGGATCCCAGAGAGAAAGGCTTTTTTGCAAATGAACCATCCTGTTGAGAACATTCACCCCAAATTTGTCAAAAGCTTTCTGCTGTTAATTGAAGGAAGCAGAAATCTGTTTGCAGAAGCTCCATGAGTAGATAAAAAAGATGTCAGATAAATTATTCATCATGAATTACTCACTTGGCTTTCGTTAAGAAATTACTTGTTTTCACACAGCTTGGATCAGATTAATTCCTCATTTATTTCAATTTATTTAGATGTCTTAAGCCAGCAAGGGGATATGGATAGTAAAGATGGAGAAGTAAGGTGTTTTTAACATCTATTCTACATCCAATCTGCAGGTGATGGCTACTTGAGCAAATTAGAAAAACCACTCAGTTCCATGGCAGTGCAGAAGGTGCATTTCCAGAAACAGCAATCTTGAGCAACTTTATTACCATTGCAATTACCTGCAAGTGGATTAACAAGTGAATCTGACTTCATTACATTAGCTTGATATTAAATAAGTAAGAAGTTTCAATTCAACAGGCATACTAATTAGTCAAAATAATAGGAAACATAAGAGGACAGTCTCAGAAGTACCAATGCATAGTTAACAAAGCGTGCCTAAAACTGTCTGCCACCAAGGACGACGCAAAACTTGTAGCAGCCTGACATCCTACCCACTGCCTCTGTCTTGGTCTGACTTACTGTAGAGTAGGGAAGAAAAATATTTTCACTCCCACTCCCAGAAAGTTGTTCCTGAACTTCACGTGGCTGTTTGGGAAACACATGGAATCCCATAGCCAGCCCCCACCACATGCTTGCTCAGGGCTTTGCCTTCAACAGGAACCTTACAAATAAGTCAATGTAGACTAGTTGCTTTCAAATAAACATGCTGGAAACACGTACATCAAAATAGTTATTCTGAGAATTAGAATCATAGGAAAGGACTGATAAAATCCAGTCCAGCTACCAGACCAACACCACTGTGTCTCACAGACCATGTCCCCACGTACCACATCTGCACAGTTCTTTAACTCTGAGTGATGGACACCCACTCCACTGCCCCAGGCAGCCTCTGCCAGGGCTTCACTACTCTGTCAGTAATTTTTCCTAATATCCAATCTAAACCTCCACCGGCACCACTTGAGGCCATTTCACGTCATCCTGAGAGAGCAGGGTTTGCTTTCAAGATGCAACTGCTTTCAAAGATTAGTTATGGCACCAAAAACTTCAAGGTTTTTAAAGATTCTCTCAATTTATCTAATTCAAACACTTCTGTCAATTTTTGTTTGGTTGGTTTTGGGGGTTTTGGGTTTTTTTTTGTTTTTTTTCTTAAAATGATTGCTAAGCCATTTTACTCACAAAACTAGGACTTCTGCATTGTTAGAACATTCACTTGAGATTCAAACACTGCTTTTAAGTAACTGCCCTCCCTGGCAGTAACTCCTCTGCCTGCGCTCACCAACCATTGCAGCATCTTTTGTGAAGAGATTTGCAGCCTGCTGCTCCCATTCCTTTCAGGTATGTGAGAGAGAGATATTAGCTGTAATTCACTGTCAGAAGAAACCCAAGGTGCTGTAACATCACCATTATATAAGGAAATCTGATATTAAGACACTATAGTCTGCGGCTAAGCCTGCTATAAATATACCTGTTAAACTGAACATTGCAGACTGACATCTTGGTTGCACCATGGCTGGGGTTGGTCTGCTGGGGATCTCTGTCATTCCCAACTGCCAAGAGAAGTTGGCTCTCGAGGGAACGACAGTGCTCTTCCGCAAACAATCAGCTCTTCCATGCATCACCCCTACATGCAAAAAATGCTTCATAGAATTACAGAATGGTTTGGATTGGAAGGGACCTCAAAGCCTATCAGGTTCCACCCCCTGCCATGGGCAGGGACACCTCCCAGTGGATCAGGGGCTCCAAGCCTCATCCAACCTGGACCTGAACATCTCCAGGGATGGGGCAGCCACCACTACTCTGGGCAACCTGGGCCAGGGCCTCCCCACCCTCATAGCAAAACATTTCTTAGTCAGGTCTCATCTCAAGATCCCCCCTTTCAGCTTCAAACCTTTCCTCCTCATCCTGTCCCTGCCCTCCCTGACCAAGAGCCCTTCCCCAGCTTTCCTGCAGGCCTCCTTTAAGGCATTCTACTTCAGCCTGGAACTTCTTGATGTTGTCTCAATCCCTGGGAGGAATAACATATTTCTCTGACTCCAGTTCTCTGCCTGGAGATTGTGCTGATGAGGTAAGATGCAGTAAAGCTGGTTCAAGCTTCCAGCTCCTCCATGGAAGCTTTGTAGGGCCTTGTTCAAGTCCTCTAGAGCCTTTTATCCTACCAAGGAGGGCGGTAGCTATCCAGGATTACACGCCATGGTGCCACTCATATTAGGTGGATGGAATTACCTTGGCTCAGGAAAAAAGTTTTCATGGAAAGAGTCACTGGGCACTGGAACAGGTTGCCCAGGGAGGGGGTTGAGTCACCTTCCCTGGAGGGGTTTAAGGGACAGATGGACAAGGTGCTGAGGGACATGGTTGGACTCGATGATTCGGTGGGTCTCTTCCAACCTAGTGATTCTATGATTCTATCAACCCTAGCAAATGGGGCTCCCTCCTTCTATTCCCCACTATTTCCAGACCACTTCCAAGACAATCTCATTCTTTGGCCTTGACCTTTCTGCCACTTTGGGTGGAGAACTCAAGAAAAGAGTCGTGTGTTTTGTTGACACAGGCTGCTGAGACCATGGGCAGCCTGTGCATCCAGAGGCCACCTCTGAAGCTCAGGGGCTGCCTGTACCCCAGCACTGCCCAAAGTACTCTGACCTGATGCTCTGAAGCATCGCACAGCAGAGCTGCTCTGCTTTCTGCTGTAATTAAATATTTATCAGGCCAGCAAGCAGCATTACAGCTCTGCAGGCAGGTCAGTCAGCTGGGAGGTGGGAGAGCTGGGTTCAACACTGCAGAAATTAATATTTAATGAGCTTGGTGAGGTAGAAGGGCTTCATCAGGAGAGACAAAGGCCCTCATTCATCCATCTCTACTACTCTAGGCTTGCATTCAGAAGGACCCAGCCCCAGCAGGTCTGAACCCTGCAAAGCTGCAGCCTTAATCATGAAAGGCACAAAGTGGGGGTCAGACCCAGGCCACAGCTCACTCTTTAACAGGCACTGAGTTCAGAGATGGATGGGATTTAGTTAATCCTGGCTGGGCAGCAGTCCCACTGGAATCACACAAGTAAACAAGTTACATATGTCAATAATGCTGGAGTTTACCAAGATACCATTTCAACTTTACAGTGAGGCTGGGGGAACCCACCATTTCTGTGCCCTCCCAAAAAATGCAAAAAGTCTGCCCAACTCTGACATTCACTGTAGATTTTGCTAAAGAAAAAAAGCTTCAGCTGGATCCAGTTTGGATTCAGCCACAACATGCTCACCTGCAGCAGATCTTGGGCGGCTGAGCAAACAGCAGCAGCAGGAGGATCACAAGTGTTTCTGGCACTTGCAGGCTACATACCAGGCTCAGGTGTCTAAGGTATAGTTGGCTTGTAGTTCTAGTCCTAAGGTTGTCTCAGCTCTTTGACAGTTCTAAAGATCTCACCATTTTTCAAATATTTAGCTCACTCCCTGATGTAGATTTCACTACCACTTTAATTGCCAGTTATTAGTCTTTTTCTGCCCAAGCAATGAATGCCTTTCCTTGGCACTGCATGTATCGTTCAAGTAGTGTTTGGGGGATATTCCTCAAAGAAAAGACTCACATGAATATTAAACATTGTAATTGAGTGCAGAGAAGCTCCTCCAGATTTGCAGAAAAATAACTCAGGGCCAACTCCTACCTGATAAAATTTAAAAGCAGTTTTCCCTCAGATTTCCTGGATTACTGCTGAAATCAAGCTAAAATAATACTTTAATGGCTGCACAATGTTGGTTTCTTCTTGCCCTAATCCCCTGACATCCCCACAGAGTTTGGTTTTCCTTGTTACTTTAATACCAGGAGATTAAGGATGATGCTTGTACAGCAGCGTGAGTCTTTAGAACCACATAAGACTGTGCACTCACATCAGTAAAATATCCCAGTCCAGCAGCAGATTCAGGAGGGGATTTGGCCCAACTTAGAGCTTTGGCTGGTGAGGAGCCGGTTTTGGCAGCAGACGTTCTCTGAGCAGCTCTCCCCAGTTCCTGGAGCACAGTGTGTTTTCCACAGGCTTGGGCTGATACAGTGGTCATTAATTGAATAACCGTTAATTCTCCTCCGAGGACCATCTGCTGAGGACCAGTTTGCAAACTCCTTTCGGAAACCAGGGCAACAGCACCATCTAGCAGAGCAGCCCAAAAAGTGCTGCCCACCAAGAAAAGGGGAACCAGGGCTGTGTGATGACAAGACAAAGACTTTTGGGTCCAGCCAGTGATGGTCTGGAACATCAGCATCCCCTTCTGCAACTTCAGACACCTGATTCAACACTACCAGCATCTCTCATTTCTTATTGGCTTCTTCCAAACCACTTATGGTGACTCTATGCTGGCTGGATCTTACATTTCCAGTAGCATTCCAGGAGAGGGAAACAGCCTCTGACTTGTCCAGCTTATGTCACAAAGAAGTTATTAGAGGAGAATCACAGCAAGCACTTTCCTTTGTTTCACAAAGAAACACCCAAATCTTATACTGGTAGAATGTTCTTCAGAAAATAAACCAGATCTAGTCCTTCAGATGAAAGAAGTCATGAGCAAAGGATGGGAACAGCCCCGGGAGCTACAGGTAAGCTAGAAAGAAGAAAGAAACCTCACCAGCATCTTCTGCGTGGAAGGATACAAAAGGTGTTTGCAGCCAGGTTAGAATTTCAGAGAGGATCCTTGGAAAAATCCTGGGTTTTGAGCTTTTATTCTTCCCATCTTACCTTTCTCAGAAGGGAACTCAGAACTCCCTTCCCCCTCAACCTCTCATAAGACTTCAATCTAACATAAGAAGGGAAATGAAGCTGGTGAAGGGACTGGAGAACAAGTATTTTGAGGAGCAGCTGAGGGAACCAGGGCTGTTTAACCTAGAAGAGGCTGAAGGGAGACCTTATCACTGTTTGCAACTCCCTGAAAGGAGCTTGTAGAGAAGTGAGTACTGCCCTCTTCTCCCAAGTGACAGGTGATAGAACGAGAAGGAATGGCCTCAAGTTTCACCAGGGCAGGTTTAGATTGTACAGCAGGAAAAAATTTCTTTACTGAAAGTGTTGACAAGCACTGGCAGAAACTGCCCAGGGAGGTGGTGGAGTCCCCATCCCCAGAGGGGTTTAAAAGACATTGAATGAAGTCTTTAGGGATATCATTAAGTAGTGGACAGGGACAACTGTGTTTGATGATCTCAAAGGTCTTTTCCAGCCTGTGAATTCTATGATTCTATGATTTATTACATAACACAACTATCAGAATCATATAAATTCTATTAGCCTTTAGACATTTTACTCTCTTGTAAATTAACTTGAAGTTGGTTTCCCCACGCTATCCAGTTTTGTGATACTTCTCAACATTAGAAATGCAAAGAACAATGCTGTTGATAGGTATCCTGCAGCATGTACTGGATACATGAGGAAGGTTGCTGGACTGTAAAACCAAAAATAACTTTTGCTTCTCTCTTCAAAACGCATGCCCAAGGACAGGAGAGGAAGATATTAGAGAGTTATCCAAATGGATTAAGAGGAAGGTGATTCAAGCAGCAAATTTCTTCTTTGGTCCAGCCTACGTGTTTGCATGGTTTGTGCTCACGGACAGCTACAAATTGATGTTCATTTTCCTCTAGTATCTCCCTGAATGGAAAATTGATTCCAAAGCCTAAAGCTCTGCACAAGATATATTGTCAGAAATTTTATCTCAGTATTGTAATGAATGGAAATTTATACTTGCAAATCTATTTTGTCTGTTTGGCTTTTACTCCCCATACAGGGAAAATAATGGTATTCTCATCAGGCCAACATCAGGTCCTCCTCAGCCCCTTGTAATTCCTGTTCTAACACTGCTTATACTCATCAGATGAAACCTCTGTTGATCTTATGCTGAAAGAAACTTGCAGTTACTTAAACTGACTCCGATGTTTTACAGGGCTGGGCAATTCCTCTACTGCACCGCAGTCTGGATGCAGTTACAGAATGTATTTTAAGAATATATGAAGCTCCAATTTTGATTACATCCCATCACATCCTTGTGTTAATTACCCTCACAGCATGATACATGCCTCCTCTGCCTAGCTTGAAATTACTGGCTTCAAGCCGTTTCTTTTAGTGATATTTCTGATTTTTATGATGCATTCTATCCAGCAGAAGTTATGACTTCCTGGGAAGATTGTAGCCAATTCATCCACCTCTTTCAGAAAAAAACTGAACAAGCTTTCTTCAAATGGAACACAAGGAAATGCTACCAGGGCTCTCTTCATCCCTTTCTCACTTGCTGGCACCTTTGGGAGTCCCAGACCCAAGAGGAGGACACACAGGGTTGCTGTACCAGCCTTGGCTCATCTGTTTAACTGCCATTATACTTTCTTCTTTTTCTTACAGCTGCACGCAGTCAGATCAACAAGCCTGGTAAGAAAATAATTTCCTTTTTCCAAAGCATCCTGAGATTTCTGATTTGAAAAGACAAGTCAAGTACTAAAGAGGCAATCTGAACACAGGTCAATATTTCAGAGAAATATATTGAAATCTTTTAAAAAAAAAAAAAAAAAACCAACCTTCATCACAAACAAAACATCTCTGAATCCCTCAAACTGAAATGTATTGTCTTGGTTCCTAAAGTGAGACGAATCCAATTCGTTCCAAGTCATATCAACACAAAATTGCATTTGCCTGACCTTAAATGCCTTTAGTCCAGGAGCCATAGCTGTGCTTCCTCATCTGAGCAGGTTCAAGAGCCAAGCTCTCCTGTTTGGTATCCCAGGCACAGAACACTCAAGAAACAAAAAATCCTACCCTTTTAATGCTTTATGTAGGTAGTAGTCACAGGCTCATTCTCTTTTCTGAACTGGGCAATAGGACTGCCCCATCCCTGGAGGTGTTCAAGGCCAGGCAGGATGGGGCTTGGAGCCCCTAATCAATTGGGAGGTGTCCCTGACTATGGGTGAGGGTGGAACTGGATGAGTTTTACAATCCCTTCCAACACAAACCCTTCTGTGATTCTAAGAATTAATATATCGCATCCTTTATGGAAAGGCCAGCTGGTCTGCCTGCCTTCATATGAGTCGTGTGGTTTAGTTACAACGTGCATAATACAGCCACATCTAGAAATCCCTGTCCTCCAAGAGGAATGGAAGCTAGAACCATCATCTTTACTCTAGAAGCGCTACAGGCTAGAGAAGTACACTTTACCAGTGCAGGGACTCAAGTCCCAGCAGAGCTTTTAAAGGAAAATCATCAGTAAGTGCATCAGAGCAAGAAGGAAACTAAACATTTATGTTTTCATTAATAGAATAAAGATTTGGAATAAGTAATATAAAAGCCCTTCAGAAATTCCAAACCTGCAGAGGAAACTGCAGCAGTACAGGACTTGAGGGCTGGCATCAACCACACAGTGATATCTTTGACCACTCAAATACAGGTGTTTCCAAATCCTGCAAGGAGGGATTGCAGCATTTAAGTGGTTTAATGAACTTGGTGATCTACCCAACCTTATTCTGACTTAAAATCAGGGAGAAAGCTGGGGACCCACAGCTAAATCCCAAGCATTTCATGCAGGTCACCTCATCCACATCAACCATCCTGATTCATGGGCCAGATTCTCCCTTGTGTCAGCAGAAAAATCACCTATGAAGGTAACTCAAATCTCTTTCCTCTCCACACCACCACCTCTTCCGTGGCTTACATGGCACCACCACAGAATACCCACAGGTCTGTAGCAGCTAGGCTAGTATTTATTCATTTATATCTCCTCTCTGCATTTTCTTTGTCTTTTAGAGGACAAAATTTTATCTGAGGATGGTTGCACTGAATATTGAAACTCATAATTTGTGGAGGAGCCTTTCCATGGCAGTAGCTCCCCTCCCAGGGAAATGAGATAATTTCAAATAATCAGTCTGGGGCAAAAAAAATCAGGATAAAATTATTTCAACAGGAATTTAATTGAGTCTTAATGACTTTAAATGTCAGCACTACAAAACCTGTCTTGGGGCTGGAAAAGCAGCACACTGCAAGAACTGTTCTTTTCCCTTGCTGCCTGTTATACACCACACTTTTCCCAGAGCCCTGTTTCAATACAAAGCTTTCCTTCTGCCTGCTGTCAAAGACCACCATATTAAGATATGCTGCCTTTTGAGTCAGATAACGGATGGACTTTTAAACTACGGTCACATAGCCCCATGGCCGCTATGAAAATACATGTTATTCACCACTGGTTAGCAAAGGCTACGTGAACTCACTGTTTAATGTGAAAGAAGATAAATATTCCTATCCTTACACTGCCTCTAGATCAGTGCACACCAGTGCAGTAACAGAAGCAGTCAGAAAATCAAAGACAACTCATTGCTGGAGGGTAGAAGGGTTCTTGCTCCAGCACAGGTCTCAGTTGAGGAAGGGGTACCCAAACCCACGCATAGTCCGACAGAGAACTCAACAAGGGCTTAACACTGATGGTTTACTGTGGCAAGCAGCAACAAACACAAGGTGTTCGGTTCTCATATCCCTTCTCCATTTCAGGGAGCCACACATCTTCCTCTCAAGCTCCCACCTTTGCTGATCAGAATTGATGCCTTGATACATCTCTGCCACTGTTCTGCTCACTACTATTTCAGGAATTTTTATTTCAGCTCAAGAATGAATTATTATTTCACAGCACAAATAGCACAGCTATTTCAAGCCTTCCCACATATTTTCAAGAGAGATCTTTTTTATATCTGAGCAGATTGCATCTGCTTTGGTGGAGCTACGAAGTTACTAGAAATAGGATACAAAACTCTTGTTCATGCACAGATTTCCACTGGTTTGCCACAAAAAGCATATGGCAGTACCAGCAGCTCCTGGAAGAGCAGAAGAAGAACCCAAATACAAGAAGTTCTGCAGAAATGACCCAGAAACAGTTTTTAATCTGTAGCTTTTTTGCCCCGTGTAGTGATCCTTGACTTGCCCAGGTATATCAAGCTCTTTTTCTACCAGCAGATGCCCTTCTCCCATAAAAAGTTAATGCCATAAAACTTCACCTCTTCAGGCCATTTTCCCTTTCCATGTTCCCTGTAAGTGCACTGAGGGCCAGAGAAGAGCTAAAAGCAAACCTTGAGGCTTCACACGCAGTCTTATTTCTCCTTTCCCAAGAAGAAAAACCACCAGACATACATTGCATGCATTTCAGTTGTCTGGTCCCAGAAACCACTTGAAGATCACCTGAAAATAGGCTCCAAGCATTTCTGTACTGGCAAAATTAACGCAGGTTGAGATCAGTTTGCACAGAAATCCCAGATGTGTTTGCTGTAAGCAAAAATAGAGCCAGAACAAGTCGGTTTAAGGCTACCCAAGATGAAGATGACCTGTATAACAGATGCCCACACAAAAAACTTGTGACCCTGCCACAAGACTTCACATTTCATCAGAATAAGCTCTTCTGGGCAGCACTCTGTAGTCCTATTCCCACATAGTACAGGCAAAACCAACTTGTTCATGTTTTTGTCATGTTTTCTCCAAAGCATGCAGAAAACTCAGCAAGACCCCAATAGGAGATGATGGAAGTCTTCTACAAGGAGCTGTCAAGTGCCAAGTAGAAGTCTTTCATACAAAAAAAAAAATGGTTAAAGATCAACCATACTTCTCCTTTCTTATGTCAGAAACCACTCGTGCATTACGCTGACTGGTATTGACATTTCACTCTGCTTGTATCTCATGTTACAGCAACTCATTTAAGCTTCTGTAGACAAGGCTGGGTTAAGACTGCCATTAGAAGTTCCCTCTGCCCCTTCCCCTGGGGCAAGGGGCTTTCAGCCTCACTCTAAACATTTGCACAGGGATGAAAGTTGACAGAAGTTGGGGGGGAGGGGGGGGCAAGTGTTTACAAGTGTTTTCTTCAATATATATTTGATTATTTCCTTTGGTAAAAACCTAAACTATGAATCTTCTCAGATATTTAATGAATTTTCTTATGGTCTGTGCATTTCAGATCTGACTCCAATGGGCTGAACCATCAGCTTCGGATTTTGTGCTAGTTTGGAAGCAATTCAGAGAAATTCAGCTGCTGAGATAACAAGATGTAAACAGGAGAAAAAGGTGAAGTTGAGGTTAGCCCATCAAGCTGATATGTCTCCAGTGACAGCTGTCTCTCTGAATGAGCAAAACCAGCCAAGTGGACCAATATCAAACACCTGCACAGAGGGGAAGCTCTCCCCAACCAGAATGCAACTGATGATCAATTTATGCCCTCTAGCAAAAGGGTTTGTCTTTGTTTTCAGGTCCATATTTCGCATGCTATCTACATCGTGTAAAATAACTCAGGGAAATGCTCCTATGCTACACAAGGGTATGACTTAATCTGGATGCTCCTCACCATTTTCCACACATTTCAATAGAATCCAGATACAGACTAGGAGCATCCACAATGCTTTCATCACTTTTCAGTTCCCAGTCGCTCTATACAGGGCAAATAGAGCCATAGGTTTAGACCCTACACAGTTCATTTATCAGTTTCATGAGGATCAGGCTAAAAGAGAAGACTTATATGAGATCTTAAGAAGAAATGTTTTCCTATGAGGGTGAGGAGGCCCTGGACCAGGTTGCCCAGAGCAGTGTTGGCTGCACCATCCCTGGAGGGGTTCAAGGTTGGATGGGGCTTGGAGCACCTGGATCCAGTGGGAGTTGTCCCTGCCCACGGCTGGGGGTTAGAACTGGATGGGCTTTAAAATCCCTTCCAATCCAAACCACTCTATGATCCATGATATTGCATCAATCCACTTCACGTTCTCTTACCTGTCAAACAGATCTAAGCCTGTGTCCTCATTCATTACTATTTATTCCACTTTCCACACCTTCATCCACTTCTATAACAGTGTTTCCATAGGTTTCACAAAATGCTCTTCTCACAAAATGCTCTTCGTTGCTCTTCTCTGGACACTCTCCAGAGTGTCAACATCCTTCTTGTGGTGAGGGGCCCAGAACTGCACACAGTATTCAAGGAGCGGTCTCACCAGTGCCGAGTACAGAGGGAGAATAACCTCCCTGGACCTGCTGGTCACACCGTTTCTGATACAAGCCAAGATGCCATTGGCCTTCTTGGCCACCTGGGCACACTGCTGGCTCATGTTCAGCCGGCTGTCGACCAACACCCCCAGGTCCCTCTCCTCCTGGCAGCTCTCCAGACAGACTTCTCCCAGCCTGTAGCTCTGCATAGGGTTGTTGTGTCCCAAGTGCAGGACTCGGCATTGGTTTGTCAATAATCTCAAGAATTTGGGGACCTTCTATAAGATTTTTTTTCCCCAGTACTTCTCCTTTGATTCCCATTCTTTACAACCACAGTGATTTAAAGCTTTGGGTAACTCAGCCTTTAACAGTGCCAAAATTATGCATCAGTGGTCAATGCCATTTTCCTTGCTGCACAAAGGAACCATTCGTATAACCTGACCAGTTGAGCTCATAGATTTCCAACCAGTCATCAACTCTTTGTCTCTTGAAATGAGGTCAATATTCAATTACCAGAGTTCGGTACAGAGTTTTTGCATTAGAAAAGCATCATATTTCAACATTTCTAAGGAAGCTTTGTAAGCGAGTGTCTGAGAGGTCCAGTAAGTGTACCCAGATTTAAGAGGCACAAGAAAATTCAGATTGAATACCTCTGTTTTGGACAGAGACTGAGAGTTGACCCAGTCAGCTTGCCCCACAGCCAATCCCTGGATATGCATTCCTTACCCCATCCTGGGACTGCTGAAGTCCATCCCAGTTTTCCATTTAAAAAACCCTTTGACATACCACAGTTTTTGAACAGCCTGTAACACTATAGCAGAAAAATATTCCTCAAAATGTTCCTCCTCCCCAATCCAAGCCCCTAAGATGTTTGATTGACATGCTGTTTTCTACAGTTCTTTTCCTCCAAGTGCCTCTTGCAATCATGTTCAGCCAAACAATTACTCAGCAGCTATTTATCTTTTCCATACTTCCACTCAAGGATTGAAAATTTTCAAAGATACTCTGCTGTGTTGCACTTATCAGGGACAAGATAATCTGTCCATGCACTGGGCAGAAAGTAATTTGAAATATACTGGAAATTTACTTGGGCTAACTTATGCAAGACAGATCCTCAGCACTGGCTCAGAGCTACACCAGGCAACAACAGATGAGGACATTACTCCTGCCCAGCATTTTCCTCTGGCAAATAGGTTTTTGGGGGAAGGTCTTGTGCAAGAACATTAGATTTTTTATCATTACTTTCATTATTGATGATACTAACAAGAAGAGAGAATTAACAGATCTCTTTTAGCCTGGGACACTGAATTTCCCATGAGGCCCTGTAACCAGGACCATGGCCTGACTCTTCCTCACACAGTCACACAAATGAAGAGCAAAATCATCGTGCTCTGGGAAAACACCAGCACACAGAACTAGCATATAAGGATATTAAAGTCACAAGTTAGTGTTATGAATGGGGGGAGGCCATAAGCATCTGCTATAATCACATTTACACCTGCATAAATAAGAAGCAATTCCACTAAAGTCCACAAGCCCAATTATTCTCTTTCTGAAACACAGATCCATCCCTGGAGGTGTTCCAGGCCAGGTTGGATGGGGCTTGGAGCCCCTGATCGAGTGGGAAGTGTCCCTGCCCATGGCAGGCGGTGGAATTGGATGGGTTTTCATATCACCTCCAACCCAAACCATTCTGTCCTTCTATGGTTCTACTGTAGCGATAATAAAGAAGCAGCAGGGAAAATGTGAAGAGTAACTGCAGCCAAAACAAAACTCTCTGCCAATCAAAATCTTCTGCTCTTACCTGACCACCAGGAAGCATGTCCTCACCTGCCTGGGGGAAGAAACCAAACTACCACAGCCTTCTAGAGCACAAAAAACTCAGACTACCTTCCTACACTTATCAAATAAACTGGCTTAATTTAGCCCTTACGTGCCAAGTTTGGCCCTGCCCTCATTCCCTCAGAGCAGAAAAGGATCAACTAGTTAAAAGCAACCAAGTCAACCTGGTAACCAAGTGGAAGCCTAATTCCACCCTGTAAGTACAACTTCAGGCCAGCCTTGTTAAACAACATTTCCCTGAAACAGCTGATGTTCCCCATTCCCAGAGTAGACTTTGTTCACGGAACTTTGGCTATAAGAATTCTCATGCACAAAAACAAGAACCACAAAAATGGCACATAGGAGCTTTTTTTTTACTTTTGNTACTTACTTTGACACCTCCGACTGGATCAGGGGCTCCAAGCCCCATCCAACCTGGCTTTGAACACCTCCAGGGATGGGGCAGCCACCACTGCTCAGGGCAACATGGACCAGGACCTCCCAACTATCATCATGAAGAATTTCTTCCTCATGTCTAATCAAAACCTTTCCCCCTCCAATTTAAAGCCATTCTTCTTCATCTTATCACTCCAGACCCTCAGACAAAGCCCTTCCCCAGCTTTCCTGGAGCTCCTTTCAGCACTGGAAGCTGCTCCTAGGTCTCTGCAGAACCGAGCCTTGCCTTGCCTTGTCTTGCCTTGCCTTGCCTTGCCTTGCCTTCTCTCCTCTCTTCTCTTCTCTTCTCTTCTCTGAACCCCTTATAAAAACAAGGCACTTTAGTGTCTATATAGTAAACAAGAGTTTGGGTTACACTGAGCCTGATGGAAATAACACAACCCAAAGCATGAAAAGCACTCCAGAGCTGGAGAAAAGATAAATGAGGCTCCATGAAAATTAGACAGGAAAGTGCTGTTGCACTCAATTATCCACTAAAAAGAAATGATTGCATGTTTGCATTACACTTATTAACGTCTTCCTCACCTCTAAAAAATTGCACCCTGTCCGAAGGGTATTAACCATGTAACACATGTTTTTGTTGCTAAGTATGACTACTTATAGCTTCTTTATTTTACTGAGTGCAGTTTAAATCACTCTATAAAGTGTTCGCCCAGGCTGCTTTGTTACACATGCTGTGTATTTAAGCTGGTGGTTATGGATGGAAGAAACCCCTAACAGCTTTTCCAGTACCTTTCAAGTAATTCAGTTCCCAGCCCCAAGTTAAATCAATTGGAGATGCAGTGCTGGGATTTGTCTCACACACTCACATAACTCCAAATTGTTTTGTTTTCCTTACGCTTTCTAGGGAAATTGGAATTGTCTTCAGAGTGGGCTTCAGGAGTTTTACCTTGCCAGGAGTCTTGTGACTGTGAAATACAAGTCAAGCCACCTCCATATTTTAAAAATTTTACTCCAGTCTTTCTCCACCTCAGAAACTCCCATTAGATGGGAGCTTTTTGCCCTTTCTTCTTTCTGTATTTCCTCCCAGTAAGCCAAAGATGAAATTCAGTGCTGCAATGAGAAAAATGAAAGAGCCACAAAAGAAAAATCACAGAATCACAG
>WAAB01017474.1:6359-25637 GCA_013389865.1 Piaya cayana | reverse complement strand
GGGACTTTGTGTCTCCATCAGTGATACTGACAGCGAGACTGAGCTGGGCTGCATTCAAAGCCTGAACGATTTTCAAATAAACAATATGCCCCTCTCTATTTTTTCACTGCCGGTCCCATTTTAGTCGCATCTATACCACAATCACAAGGCAATCCCAGCCTTGATACTACTGGTAGAGTTATCTATGTCTGAAGGGCCTTGCTTCCCAAAACTCCCCTGTCGTTATTCTGGACTCTACTCCATTCTTCTACTCAGCTATAATCAAGTGTAAGGAGGTTCTTATCTTATCCGTGGATAAGATTTACTTCCCGGGTCCGTAAGGTGTGCCTTGCATCCTTCCAGTATCCTCTAAACCCTCTCCATCACAGTTTCTGTTGCAGTGTTGGAATGGATAGTTCTGCTGTAGCTGTTACCATCAGCTCTGCCCTACTTCCTTGCCAGAATATCCTTCTGCTCCTGTCAGAAGGCTTCTCCAATTCATTTCATTGCTTTAACATCCTTCAATTGCACCTTCCTCGAGATCAATTTGTTCCTCTCTCGTTTACAGCCCTCATGCCGGCCCATACTGTGCAGTAAAAGTGGTTTCTCAATATCTCATTATCTCCTGAACAAAACTGTGCACTCAGCATCTCTTCCTTATCATTCTTCTTGCTGATAACCGATTATAGTTCCTCTGATCAAATTAAAACCTTCACCTCGTGCCAGCGCCCCTGTGGTCTTGAACTTTGGAGCAGAAATGCTTGTAAAAACCCCACACATCTCCTCCTGTTTCAGAAAACTTAACAATTAAAACGATGTGTAGTTGTTCTGCTGCCAAGCACCCCGCCCCCTCGGTCTCTTCCTGAATTGGAGACGACCTCTGGAAAGGAGCATCTCCTTCCATTTGTTGTGCTTCAGTAATTTACAACAAACCTTTGAACAGTAGGAATGTCGTGTATTTCTGGACACGTGTTCCTATAAAGGGCTTTTCCCGCACAGGCACAAAGGCCATTGCAAACAGCCGTCCTGCATCTCCTGGAAAAAAATATGAGATTCCTTGGCATAGATCTTCCTTTCTCCATTCTCTTCACCCTCGCTGCTCTTTGGGATGCAGGTGAGTGACTTTCAATCATTTTGTTGTTTTAACTGAGACCGTTTGTATGAGCTAAAGCAAAGGCGCCCGAGCTGGCTCTTTCTCACAGTGTTTCTGTAACGTCTGTCAGCTTCTCACTGTGTTATTTGCATTGAGCAATTGTTCATGTTGTGTCCAGCAACTCCTGCTGTTGTGTTTAGCCAGACCTCAGCCAGAGCCGAGCCGAGGGCCTGCTCATCTCTCTGTGTACTCAGTCATCTTCACAGCTACCTGGGGAACGCTGGGCTCTTATAAAATGCACAAAAAAGTAAATTTCATAATCTCATATTGGAGCACACTTTGTCACTAATGTTGGCTTTCAATTCATCCAAGTGCACTACTCTTCCCTTCTCATCGATCCCCATGGAGGGTTGACCCTGCTCTGGTTTGCTTAAGACCTACTCAGAAATAAATACAATTAGAGAGACTCACCAGGGGGCTGTTCTGGAGATTTTTCTTTCTATTGGATGTAAAAATACCCACAGAGTTGGTGAAATCATTTAGTGTCTGGGGGATAAATAAGTGTGTGTTTCTATTCACAATGGAGCAACCTTAATGCAGAGGTGATTACAGCCTTCACCTAAATACATTCTTAACCTGACATAACCAGCCTGCTTCATTTATTTGCAGCAGAGCTTTAAATCTGGAAGAGTTCAATAACATTCCTGACTCTGTTTTTTCTTCCTTTAACAAGGAGCCCAAGACTCTTGCTCACAGCGATGTGGGGAGCTGCTTGATACCTGTTCTTGCCAGGTGACGTGCCAGTCCTTGGGGACTTGCTGTCCTGATTATAAAGAATTTTGTCTTCAGATTTCTCCATACTCGGGATCTCTGATGGGAGGCAAAGACTTTTTGATTGAAAATGCAACTTTTAGCACCTCTTCTACGCTAACTTGCAGGTGGGTCATGATTTTATATTCCTCTGCCAATTGCGGGTGAACCTTTCTAGTGTTGCTTTCTGACAATGGGTAATGGCCACTAAACAAGACTTGTCTGTGCAGGAGTGAAAACCTACTTTGTAAAGTTATCAGAATCCTGAAGCGCATAAATATTCGCTAACTCTCACCCTCAAGGATACACATTGTCTGTTTTTCTACACAGAATAATTTAATTTTGATCGAGTTATTGTGCAATACAATCATCATTCTGCAATACAATCATCATTCTGCTAGTTCTTCCCTTAACTTATCAAACCAGCCAATTCTCTAAAAGAGCTTTCTTTCAGAGCTCTTTGTCGTTAATAATTTTTTTAGCATTTCCATTTTGTGAAAAAGAACTATTCATTTCTTAACCTGAATGAGAAAGCAGTGAGAGAGAAGAGTAGGTAGGACATCTTATCTTTTTCCTGTAGACAAAGCTGTGGATCTGAAGCGTGTCAGCCTGTATCACAGTGTGGAACACACACACAATACATCCAGTACCCTCAGTTTTACTGACCCTGATGTCCTGACTCTCTTTGAGTCCTTCCCATGCAGACAGCAGCACCTGAAAAGGTTTTTAGTTCCTAACTTTTGACCCAGATGTTCATTCTGTAGAACACAACTGTGCACTTTGAATTACCTGCCCAGCTGCTGTTGTAACCAACACAAGCGTCAGTGCAGAGAGGCAAAGGTGCTGCCTCTGGCAGGCCCCAGCTCCCTGCGGCACCTGCAGTAGCTGCACAGTCACCGTACACCAAGCCTGAAGAGTCACGGGTGGGATTAAACTTCAGTGCTCCGGGCAAGAGCCCTAACTGGAAACAGATGGTTAAAGAGTGAGCAATGAGTTGTGAGTTAATCTTTGCAACAGAAGTCCTAGAACAGCATGAAATCACTTTTGTTGTATCCACAGGACTTACCAGCAAAAGCCCCCACAACACCAGAAATGTGCAATGCCTGCATATCCCGGTCAACATTAGCCACCCTGTAATCCCATTAATCCTCTAGCATCACCTTTGTCTTCCTGCTGTCCCTTTGTTGCTAATTTATCATGCCCCTCTCGCCCAGTAATTAAATAGCAAATGTAAGGCTTGCAGATTGCTGGGCGTTTGTGCAGCGCGCAGCACAATCCACACTGGTGTAATGAGCACAAAGTACACATGCATTTGCCTGGTTTATATTCACCGCTACGAGCCAAACAGCCGGGGGACCTGGAATGATGGTCAACGGCACCAGGGTGGTTAATGAAACACAAAACTGAGACATTCAGAATTTTCCTTCTCTCAATGGTGACACTGAAGTGTTTTCAACATCCACAGGTTCAAACAGACAATTGAAACCAGTGGATACACCGATGAGAATGGCAGAGGCCACTGCATCTCCCCATTGCTGTATGAGACTGGTTTCATCCCTTTTGAAGTTTCTGCTGATGGCGGGAAGACGTTTCCATACTCCGGAACTTGGTTATCAGGTTACTTACTTAAACCTACAGTATCCCTCTTCTTCCTATATTCTTGCTGCACGGATGCAAGATTATGTGAACCTTTCCCTTTTGGTTGCTTGTCTTCCTGCTTAGAGGCTCTTTGAGCTCGGAAAAGTAATTCTTGCTGCCCTTGTGTTGATTTATATTTTAAGAGATAAACTTTCAAGCAGCTGTGTTCTGCTGCTGTGTACAACAATGTATAGAATTCAGAAAAAGTTCTGCTTAAAAATTAGCTTGACCAAACTGGTCTCCTTTTTGTAGCTCCATCTATTGCAAATCAAGTGAGTCATTGTGCAATCTAAGGACTGCAGACAGGAGTAAGGATTGAGTTCTCTTAGCTTCAGCTGACACTTTTATATCATGAATCCTGTTAGAAGAGGGGAAAAAATAGACTGGCACCTTTCAGAGATGTGCAAAGGTGAAATGTCATTAATTGTTTTTCTGTAACGCAGTTCATCACAGCAAAGTTTTGGATGGAGAGAAATGCACCTTGGTAAACGCAACCAAATGGCAGTACTATGGGACCCCCAACACCGGTGGAAGTTTAACTGTCACCTGGACCCAGCAGGCACTCGCAGCAACCCTCGTCAACATCGAAGTCTGGGGTTACCACGAAACAGGTGAAGTGACCCTGTTGCTACGTGTATGCAAGCAGCGATCACATGTAACGTGTGCAGAGCTCCACGCAGCATGTGATCACGTGCGCCGAACTCTCCTGAGGAGATCTGCAAGCGTAACCCACTCATCACAACCATGTCAGCTTTTCATTTACATCTGGGTGGGGACATGGTTTCAATCTCGAGGTAACTGTTCTTTTGCAGTTTGAAACGACTTTCTTCCTCTGTGACAGGTGAAAGCTACTCGGAAAACTGGTTGGCTGAGTGGAAATATCTTTATACTTTGGCAAGAGAAATCCCAAATACTGGGGAATATTCCTTCATTCCTATACCTGCTGAAGGCATTTACAGTACATGGGACTTCGGAATGTTGAGGATTAAATCCAGCAGCTATTCAGATGGGCAGAGGCAAGTACATCGCAACATTCATTCATTAGAACTACCTTATTATTGCTTCCTGCCTCAGAGCTGCTGTCTCCTTTGATGTTTAAAACTGGGACTAAGTCTCTGTTTCACATGAAGAAATGGAGAGAGAACCAGAAAGGTGAAAGAGAGGACAACTCATGGGTTTTGATAAAGACAGTTTGCTAAGTAGAGAGGGATGTGGGCATGGAGGAAGTAACGCACAGGCACTTGTTCACCACCTCCCACCCACAGACTGATGCCCAGTAAGGGCTCCACTGGGAAAACTTGCTGGTGGTTTTATTGCTACGGCATGGACTACACCATGGGTCAGTTTGGGTCAGTGTCGTGGCCATGTTCCCTCCTAGCTTCTTACCAGCCCCTATTCTCTTCCTGAGGGCCAGAATGGGAAACAGCGAAGGTCTTGACACTCTGCAGGCACCGTTCGGCAATAGCTGAAATGTTGGTGTTTTATCATCAGCACCGTTTTGGTCACAAGGGACCTTCTAAATTAGGGAAATCTTGATTTGCTGAAATGTTTTGCAGGAAAAACGAAACAGTGGCCTTTGGAATGACAGAACAACCCACAAGTTGGGAGATTCAGTATTAGTGTCAAAGCAGTGTTAGTTCAGCTATCAGGTCTAATTTTTGGCTCTGTTTTTCTTTCCCCAGCAACATTCCATCAATCTGGAGCTCAGAGCATGCATTGGCTTGGCACCTTGAGGAAGAATTCAGAAAAGATTCAAGTGCATGGGCAACTGCGAAATGTATGGAATGGGACAGAGAGGAGGACAAGCTTCCAAACTTCTTGGAAGAGGTTATAGATTGCCCTTGCACCTTGGCACAGGCAAGAGCCGACACTGGCAGGTTCCATGTAAGTTATTAATCGATTCCCCTGGCTTATTACGGTTCCAAGTAGAAGTTTAGGGAACACCATACTCCCCCCACCCACCTGTTCCCTCTCTAAAAGTCACTGCAAGGAAACAAAATCGTATTTAACTTTGCACAAGTCGTGTGTCAAATGGCAGAGGCAGATACAGCTTATCCAGAGGGTATGAGTAACAATTGCCCTTAGGACAGCAGGTGGGAATCATAGAATCATAGAATTACCAGGTTGGAAGAGACCCACTGGATCATCGAGTCCAATCTGCAAACAGAGAATTAAGACAGGAGTTCTAGTGATAGACAGAAAACACTTCAGGAGAGCAGTGAGCTCTGTGGAGCTGGGAGCAAGGATGACTTCTTTGAGATAAGGTGCCAGACTGTTTGTAGGCGATATCCCATGCCAGAGGAAGGCGACATTTCTGCCTCGTATATCATAATTTGCTGCAACCCCTTGTACCTTGTACTTGAGAGTTCAAGTCCACAGCCAGAATCCATTATCTCCTGTCTCCTGTTTCCTTCCTTCTTCTCAGTTTCACTGTTAACAAGGAACTGACAAAAGCTGAGGAATCAATAGTGGTTTAGTCTGCACTTTCACTTCCAGTGCAGATCTGAGGAGCAGGCAGGGTAACTTCCTCTCCTATTTTAACACCAGATGGTGGCAGTGTCTTTATGCATATAAGAAAGAAAGTTAGGCAGTTTTGTTACTGTCCTTTTCTGGTTATGAAGCTCCAAACACAATGTGTATTTGAAATTACACAGTTAAAAGCTTGTGAAGAAAATAATTAAATCCACCACACTGCCCCTGTCATAAGAACACAGGACAAAAGTTTAGTCTGGCATGACCTGTGTTTGTGAGGCATTTATAGTTCCCCGTGTTGCTGCATCTGTTCTTCAAGGTCTGTTGTAACACGCTGCAAAATGCCCACCTTAGACTATCATGTTGGTCCAATCACTTCAGTATTAAATTCACTGTTTTTCCTGTCATTCTGTGCTGCTCAACACACGGTGCAACCAGTTCATTGAGACTTTACACATATAAAGACAAAGAGAGGAGAGAGGACATACAACTAGAAAGGGCAGTGGAGGAGAATCCTGTTGAGTGTGAGCAATGATCTTTTTCAGACAGATTATGGCTGTGACATTGAAAAGGGAAGCGTGTGTACTTACCACCCCGGCGCTGTGCATTGTGTGAGGGGTATTCAAGCCAGGTAAAGAAAATGGTTTAGATCTGTGGGGGTTTTATGTCTCATTCCACCTCAGAGGTAGCCGTGTCATAGAGGTCACAGCGGTCTCTGGATTCTCAGATCTTGGGTTCATAGCAACCATTGTTTCCCTTCATTGCTGAGATTAAATTGAAACCTTAGATTTAATAAACAATTACTTGCACTGTGCTGAACCATAAGATAACTAAACACGTGCTGGTGGCCAAAAGGGACTTGATTAGGCCTAATTAAGTCTTTCCTGTATTGGTCTAGTTAAGTTCAATGAGATATTCTTTGCACTTTGTCTATCAGACTATATGGCCTGCAGAACTTCCTTACTGCCTTGGTCAGAACCCCCTCTCTCCATCCCTAATTGGGTCTGATTCATAAGAAAAGAGGCAGTGTGAGGAGAAATCCACCTGGGAGGTGTCCTCCCTGGCCATCATGTAAAGCTTGGCAACCAAACCATCGAGCTATAGCCATAAAAAGGCCTTAGGTTGCCTCTAAATACAAACAGAGCTGACTGATGACTTTCTCCTCCCTGCTTTTCCCCACCAGTCCCCTGTACGCGGCAGGACAGCAGTGCTGCTATGACTCCACGGGGACCCAGATCCTCACACGTGACTCCACCGGCGGCAGCACACCTGATCGAGGCCATGACTGGGGTTCCCCACCTTTCCTGAAGCCTCCCCGGATACCTGGCTTCTCCCACTGGCTTTACGATGTGATCAGCTTCTATTACTGCTGCCTGTGGTCTGATAACTGCCACTTCTACATGAAAAGGCGGGCGTCCAGCGACTGCAGGACCTATCGCCCGCCTCGAGCTGGTAAAGCCTTCAGAATAATGCCCTTATGGAGTGTAGCTTTTTGATACCGTGTTGTCTTTTAGAGTATTTCTGTGTGTGTGTGTGTCCATTGACAGTGGTGAGGGCACAATGTCTTGTGGGAGATCCCCATGGAAGGTTTCTGTTGCTCCATCAGTGGCAAAATCTGTAAGTGATTTTCAGTTGTCCGAGATTTTCTGCTGTGGAGTATCTCATTAACCCCTGGAACCTAAATAGCTGAAGTTTAGTAGTCAATCAAGCAGTTGAGGACCTACCTGTCCCATGGTTGTACAATGAGATCTTTTTTCTCTTGTGAACCTAAAGAAAGGAGTACCGAGTTGTGAGTTTTGCTTGTTCTTATCTCTCTTTTTTATTTTTCAAAACCAGCATCTGCTTTTGGGGATCCTCACTTCCTCACTTTTGATGGGCTGAACTTCACCTTCAAAGGCCTGGGAGAATACACGCTGGTAGAGTCTGATCTCACGTTCCTCAGAGTGCAGGGGAGGACACGGCAGGCACTCTTTCCCAACGGTAGGTTGTTAAGAGAGGAAGCAGAGATGACAGATAATAGCTCCTGAGGTTGCTTGATTTACGCTTCCCAGCATTCCTCCTATCTTCTCTAGTCTTCCATCATGTTGAGTGTTTTGGGGGATTTTTTTTTTATTTGGAAGGAACTGGGGCTCAGGTGACAGGCCTGTCTGCTGTGGCCATGCAGGAGAACGACTCTGATGTGATCGAAGTGCGCTATGCGGAGGATTTGAATCTGGAGGTGCTGTTGAACCAGAGGGTCCTCAACTTCTCTGAGCAAAGCTGGATGGACCTGAAAGGTTAGTTACAATTATCAACCTCGTGAGCTACTGTGTTGTGATGGAGCCCGTGTGTAGTTAAAAGTATCTCCAGATGCCTGCATTTTGAGTCATTTTTTCCAAACTTTCAGCCTTCCTGCTTCTCATCAGCATCCTTGCACTTAGCCTGCCTGTAACTGGAAGCACCGATGCTGCGGCCAGGGAGGTGCAGTCCTCTGTGGCTCGTTCTCCTCTCCCAGAAGGTTCAAGTAACACAAAAGGCAGCCTTCACCAACACCTGGTGCTCGCCTGAACTTTCTGGGATGTGAGAGGAGTACAGAGGGATGTTGAGCAATCCTGGCAGTGACCATCAAGTGTCAGTGCCACTTCAAGGCTGTGACTTCTATGTCCTCTTTCAGAAGCTTGT
The DNA here is from genome assembly GCA_013389865.1 of Piaya cayana. Taxonomy (NCBI): domain Eukaryota; kingdom Metazoa; phylum Chordata; class Aves; order Cuculiformes; family Coccyzidae; genus Piaya; species Piaya cayana. Next base: position 16,984 of record WAAB01017474.1, on the reverse strand, counting down.
AGAGCGGTGCTTTTCCTTCTCATCCAGTGGAGGGTGAATGGAATTAAAAACTCCTTTCTCCACATTCTGCTTTGAGCTTGCTACAGCAAATGCAATGAAACCTACCAAGGACGCTGGCAGAGGCAGTGCAGCTTCTATCAGCTGTGGGCCTTGTGTTGGGCCTGCTCTGTAAAAGCCGTCTGAACACAGCTGCAGGTTTAGAGGTGCAGCCTCCCTTTAAACACTTCTCAGAAAGTAGCCCAGAGTTCAGGGGAGGAAAAGCTTTGTGAAAAAAATGATGACAACTGATGACACAACATTGTGTTCTCTATGGATGATCAGCTATTTTGTCCTCTTCCTTTTTTCTGTTATAGGTCTCTTCCTCCATTCTGCAGCTGATCAGAGCGTCACGGTGATGTTCTCTTCTGGGGCCGGAGTGGAAATAAGGGGAAGTGAAGGAATCCTGGCCCTGACAGTTCTGCTCCCAGAGAAATTTATGAATCACACGCAGGGTCTCTTTGGGGTAATGAATGGCAATACAGAGGATGAATATACCTTCAAGAATAAAACCACCATACCAGTTCATGCAAGTCCCCAGCAGCTGTTTGAGTTCGGAGCTAACTGTGAGTCATTTCTCTGGTCTATTGATATATTTTCTTTACAAATTCAAAACAGCTTGTGATTTACACACTTGCAAATGGAGCCTGTGCTGAGCAACCTCTGCTGGGGGAAGAGAAGGGAGTGAGAGAAGTTATGCCCTCCTCTGCCCAAGTGGTTAACACACATAACCAAATGATCGAAGGCAGAACCACGATGGAACATCCTGCACTTTGTTCTGTCAGGAGTCAGAGCTCATATTTCACAGCTTGCACTCTCAGAATTCCACCTACCATGGGCAGCTGAGCGCAGCATCACCAGACTGAAGTGTTACAGGAGTACAGCAATAGCCAGGCTCAGCTGTCGTAATCCAGAATATCAGCAAAGCTTCCATCAAGTATCATGCTGACAATTGAAAAAAATAATTTATTAAATCACAATTTAATGATTGTCACTTTGGAAAAAGGGCAAGAGGTGTAGTATGTGAAAAAAAAAGGCTTCTTCATTTAATGAAAGTGATTAGGCTGCTGTATGGAGCCTGAGCATTCCTGACATCAGGTTAGGAGATGGGCCAGAAACATGATGCCAAATGCCTTCTGGCTACCAGCTGACCTCTGCACCCAGCTCAGTGCAGCCCCACTCCAGGATCCAGATCATACTGAAAAGTCTCACTGCTCCTACTTCAGGGAGTTTCTGATTTAGCAGAGTGAAAACACAAAGCAGGGCCAGGGCAGACATCATAAATCTAGGGACACACAGGATCGGGATTTGTGTTGCTTGTAATGTTTGCTTTGCTGGCTCTATCTGAGTTACTTCTTTATCACCGTTCTGCCAGCAGGCATCTAAAACCATCTTTATGTGCAATCATAACCACAAAATTATTTGGGTCTAATTTTAAGTCACAGATCAAACGCCAGGTTATCAAACACTAACTTTGGTGCTAAGTTAAGATGCTGTATATGGAAAGGAAAATATTGTCGAACTGGAGGGAAGCTGGAGGCCTTGTAGGTCTCTTCCAGCTCTATCTCTCTTTCCATGAATGAGCACCTGGATTGGCAGCAGAAGGTGGTACAGGTCTGCATGCGACGTTACATACAAATATCTCTCATTTCTTTCTCCATCTCCCAAGGGGCTGTTGAAAATGGAACTTCTCTCTTCACTTACGACACAGAGTTCTTGCTGAACAATTTCTTCTACGGGGAAAAGCACAACCCTTCCTTCCTGCCCGTGTTCTCTCCTTCTGAAGACCCTGCTGATCCTCTGGTGAAAGTTGCAGCCTTGCTGTGTGACTCTGACCCGTTCTGCAGATTCGATGTGCTGACAACGAGAAGTATTGAAGTGGGAACTGTCACAAGACTGTCTCATCAGAATCACAAGCGGCTGGTAGAAAGCCTAGAACCAGGTGATACGACATTCCAAAAAGCATCCATCACTACAGTTCTTTTTGCAGGGCATTCAGATAGTTAGCACTGTTTGAGGAGGCTTTGCTCAACTGTTGGTTCATGCACCTATAAACACTCCTGTCTGGAAGAGTTCTTATAACAGGAAAGCTCTGCACCGAGAGGATACGTGGGCAAACACTAAATAAATTAATTTCTTTCCATTTCTTCCACTACCAAACCCCTATGCAGAACCTGTAGCTTAACTTTCTGTGCCTTCACCAGTCTTTCTCAGACTTAAAAGTTAATAATTAAAAAACGATAGGGAAGTATTGTCTTTCAGTTAGCCTAAAAGTCTTTGGTTTTCCGTAAGTTGCCACTAAAATGCCATTTGAATCGTTTTGATGGAGATTTGCCAATCCAAATTCAATATCCTTTAACCAGATATGTCTCTTGTACTAGTGATCTCTTGTGGCTGGCTGGATCATCCAACCAATGGAAGAAAGAATGGAACCAACTACCTGCTGGGCTCAACCATCACCTTCACCTGTGATCACGGCTATGAACTCATTGGGCCGAAAGAAAGAATTTGCCGAGTGACAGGGACCTGGTCTGGAGAACCACCCAGCTGCGTCCAGAAAACAGGTCTGTTTCCTTTTATATGGAACAAATTGAAAAATCATTATTGCAAGCAAGGCAATATCGGTAAACGGTGAAAGAATTAACTTGGGGAGACGTTGGGCATGAGATCCCTGTGTTTCTAGAAAGACTAATATTCAATCTAAGTAACAGGTGGTTTGTAGTGGTATTTTGGGCTTTTAAAATTTCATGTTATCTGCTGTTTCTGAGGGTTTAGGGCTACGAGGTGCTCTCCCTAGGTTTGGCTGAGAGGAACTGGTAGGTAAGCTTCTTGAGTGGACAACCTAAAGTAAACTTCAAAATTAGAACAACAGGAAAGTGTAGCACTGATCTGGAAGTGATTCTGATACAAAAGCTACACAAAAAATCCTTATTTATTATTAGTAGTATTTGACAGGAATGGTTGGACTCGATGATCCAGTGGGTCTTTTCCAACCTTGTGATTCTATGATTTACAGCAATAATTTGATGTCATTTTATGTAAACGTAGTGTTCTTTTAGCGCCTTTATGAATGTGTCATCTTTGCACACGTAGACTCCAATGAAAGGCTGCGAGGGTGATGAGGGAAGTGGTGGGTTTCTCCTGTGAGGAAAGGCTGAGGGAACAGGGAGCAGTTTGGCTTGGAGGAGGCTGGGCGTGCGTGGAGGATCTTCTCAATGTGTATAAATACCTGAAGGGGGGAGCACAGAGGACGGAGCCAGGCCCTTTTCAGTGGTGCCTGAGAACAGGGCCAGAGGCCACAGGCACAAACACATGAGGTTCCCTCTGCACGTCAGGAAACATTTTTTTTTGCTGTGAGCGTAATTGAGCTCTGGCAGAGGTTGCCCAGAGAGGCTCTAGACTCTCCTTTCCCAGAGATACTCAAAAGCCATCAGGATATGGTGGGCAGCTGACTCTGGGTGGCCCTGCTTGACCAGGGGAGCTGGACGAGGCGACCTCCAAAGGTCCCTTCCCACCTCAACTGTTCTGTCCTTCTGTGGTTTGAGAGCAGACACCTTTTCCACTGTCTTGTTCTAAAGGATTCTGTCTCAAACCATGCTGGATTATTGAAGTAAAATGGTTGTGAATGATGTAATAGCATTTAGTATAGATTACACAGATTTACTACCCCTCTTGTGTCACTACTATGAGATCATCAATCAGCCTGGGACTCTTGGACTCAGCAGCAACTAGGCTGCCTTTAAATTTTACACAAAACTGCCAATATTTTCTAACAGTTCCAGATTTTTCTTCCTACCCCACGTACACTCCAAGTGTCCTCAAGGTGGCAATGTTTCAAAGCACCAGGGTGAGGCAAGGCCACACCAAGGCCGAGTTAATTGTCCTGGAAAGTACCCATCAAATAATTCCTATGAACAGCTTCTCCATTCTAAACACCCTCCAAAGAAATGTGTAACGTGCACAGCACATCAGCAGTAAATTCTTGGACAGCTGACACGGTTCTCGAGCATTATGGTTGGACTCGATGATCTGATGGGTCTCTTCCAACCTGGTGATTCTATGATTCTATGATCTGCAGCCCTGCACCGGTGGCTTGTTCACTTCCAATATGGTTCTGCACCTTTAGTGTTAGCTGAGAGGTGGGGGGCAGAGGGCTTGGGCAGCTCACTGGGGGCTGCGGCACAACAAGTAGTTATGGAACGTTTGCACATACAAAACAGGGATTGTTGCTTAATTTTAAACAGAGGAGTGAATGTTTACAGAAGGTTTTCTTGGACCGGCCATTGTCAGCAATCAAGATGCGCCCGGTTGTGTTCACAGTAGTGAAGCTGTTTTGGAAAGAATGAAACTAGAGGCATTTCAAAACATTTCTGCTAATATGATAGGTGAGAGCATCTGGAGGACTTTAGTTAACTGTTGAAAATAGGAGTCAGAAGTCAAGCAGATAATAGAGCTTTGTACTTTGCAGTAGTAGGAGATAGTCTGTCAAAAGTCTGAGGAGGATGAAATCTTTACAAAGCGAGGCCAGATCTTGAAAAGTCAGTGGCAAAACATTTTGCCAAGCTGAAAGCTAAGAACATTTTTCCATTGCTGCCATCGACCACATACGTACTGGATAGGAGCCAGTCAGACTCAATAAGCAAACTGGATGCTGACATTTACACTAGAGAAAGGGGGGCACGAAGCCAGCCCTGAGGGACTGGAGGGAAGGAGCTGGAAGACACGCGGGGATTAACTGCATTCAGCAGGACGGAGTCAGGCCGCAGCCTTGCGGATAAGCAAACAAAAACCACAATGTTTTTCAGCACATGGCTTCCTGAAAGATGACAAAGAGCAACAAGGTGTGAAAGAAATTTATGGATCTGATTGTAACGAGGATCTTCCTTACTATTCAGTATTTGGGGTTGTAGTTCATTGTGATGTGAGCCAAAACCGATTGGTTTTACCAGCCTCAGGAAGCAGGAGTATGGAAATGCAGCAGGACACTGACAACACAGGCACCTGGTTGAGACAATATGAAATACAAATTGCGCACACAGTTCTTCATCCTTTTAGGTTTTTTTCCTGCTGTGCCCTACTAATGGCTTTCGTATTGAGCCTTCTTCTTCCTTTTGCATCGTAAGATATGCGCTGGGTGTCAGTCTCTGTCCAAGAAGGTTATTTCATTGACAGGCCCAAGACTTTCCAGAGAATACAGGCAAAACCATCCAAAGTTCCTTTCACTTATGTCTAACTTCTGCTAACTTTCTGCTTTTCACAAGCTCAGACGGTTAAAATAAAGGCATGGGGACTATGACAACTGGATAGGAAGAGAGATGGAAACAAGAAAACCAAACACCAGTTAGCTTGCAAAATCCATTTCCGTATTTGAAATTTGAAATTTCAAATGCAAATTACACTGTTGGGCCTGCATGGTGTTGCTGTTCAGTGTTGCTTCCTTGAATTAAAGTTTCCATGGAAATCTTCTGCTAATAATTATTTTGCTATGCTTCTAATTACAATCCCACTGCAATCCTTGCCAGTACCACAGCAACCTCCCTTTGCAGAATATCACTTAGAGGATAGAAAAGAAACCATCCAGCAGCAGCAAAAAGGAGAATCCAGTGAAATCAGATGTAAAATGAAGCTAAAAAGTATAAAATCTTAGCAATATGTATAACATAGTCTGTTTCTGACGTGCAATAATTTGGTGTTGCTAAATGCAATCTGGGTTTGTCTGTCTTATGCTTTTTTCTTTTCTTCCCCTGTCCTCTTCTCACGTTTAGGTTTCATTTTCCAGGCTCAGGCTCTGGGTAAATACACTTCTTTTTGGAAAGTTGTCAGAAATCTCATTAATCTTCTGCGCTTTTTTTTCAGATGAGAATGCCAGAAAACATTAAGTCTTACAGAATTGTTCTTTGCGTATTGTTCCCAGGAGACGGGCTGCAAAGTGTGCTAGAATCAAGAAATATAGCTTGAGATTATAAATGAAATACAAAGATTTAATAATAGAGGCAAATCCCCACGGGGCCAGCCTAGTGAGGCCAATGGTGGGTTTTCATCCCTTGGCAGGGAGGGTCCCTGCCTGGAACACGTGCGGATGGCACAGAGAGGTCCTTGAGCAAGAGAAGTTGCTGGATGAAGCACCAGTGCCTTGTATCTCACTCCTTTCCTTAAATTTCGCTATAAACCAAGTTAGAAACCAAATTATCTATGCTAGGATGACAGCAGTGGCTGGTGCATGGCTCTGCCACCACCGTGTGCCAGGCTGGAGTCCCTCCTGCAAGCAGAAGGAAGCGAGAGAAGGGAGGGCTGGCAGAAACGCAGCCCAGAGGTGTTAGATCTCAGGTGCAGCCCTGCTCACCAGCCTCCAAACAGGCTCTGTGCTCCCTGCCCACAAATCTGCTTCACCCTTAGGTCACACCAGTGCCTCAGAGCCAGGGAACTACGCTCCTGTTTGACACCGAACCTGGCACAAAGGTCACTGGCACTAGGACCTGCAATTGTTCAGCCCCAGTACTCCAGCAGGTATTTTCCTTAAAGAATACAAAGTTCAGGAAGTGTTGTTTCTCCCAGACAGATGCTGCGTTTCTTAAACTTTCACCAATCCTCTTACGTTGTTATGAAAAATTTCCCTGTGTAAATCTCTCCAACTCTTGCTGCTCCCCAGAGTCACACAGTGTCCTGCTGGCGCTGTCCTACTGGCAGAACCAGTAACCTGCAACTCTTTAGTAGAATAAGAAAACAAGAGGAGATTTGCTATTCAAAATCTGTTTCATATCCAGTTTATTTCTATCTTCCACATGTCCACATTACGCAGTCACAGAATTAAACTGATGCTTTTAGCATGTCCAAACCACCCGGTGCAGTTCACTGTGCCCACTGCAGACTGGCCACCTCCGCTTTCTTTTACATAAAGAATGGATCTTTTACAGAAAGAATTTTGATAGGAATGGTTGGACTTGATGATCCGGTGGGTCTCTTCCAACCTGGTTATTCTATGATTCTATAAAGCATTAAGCAGCAGCCGCAGATGCAAAATTAGGGGAAATTTTTAAAGCAATCAAACCATATGGAAAAAGGATTGAAAAATTATCAGTTGTTGGGATTGGCAGTTCTACATGAACATTGAACATTTGTGATGTCGACTAAAGATGAACCACTGACCATCCTCTCTGTGTCAGAGCAACTTCTGCAGCCGCCTGGCCTCCCTGTCAAATACAGGAATTCTTTGAGCTCCTTCTCTACCAGTTCCACAAACACAAAGAACAGTAAAATTAACACTACATCTACAATTTAAAAGCCATCGCCTGTGGCTGCATTCACACAGATATGAAGAAACGTATCAACACCCTCCTGTTTTGTTGTGGTTGGTCTCTGTTTTTCAGATATCAAACAAGTAATTATTCTCGGCTCTGTGTTTGGAGTAGTTGGTCTTGCAGTCCTGGCCCGTCTGGCTTTCTTGTGTAGAAAGGAGAGGTAAGACTCAAACAAACAAACAGCAAAACAAGTAAGGGGGTTGTGTTTTCAAGCTTTCCCCAGCCACCTCTCTGTCCTGGAAGCGAAAGATCAGTTTATCAGACAATCACACAATTCAGTGAGCCAGGGTTGACGGGAGGGGGTGGAATCACAATATCTAGAATGAAAACAGAAGACCAAGGTGCTCAGTTTTGTGTTATGCTTTTCCCTCTCGGTTGGTTGAGAGGGTTGCTAGGTAGTTGTAAATATGTCTATTAATATTTTAATGACACATCTCTCTTAGCAAAAAAAAAGCCACTGCAAAGTCCAGAATTTATCACTGAATCAGAGTTCCCTGCTCACTCAGACCTTTTTCCTCGGTCTTCTTTTTGTACTCAAACCTCAACTTTCTCTCCAGACCCTTTGTTATCAGTGTTTTCAAACCAGTGGCTTGTGCCCAGTTTCTCCTTTTACACCTAAAATTTAGACCATCGTATCAGAAGAGAGAGCTTGAGGGATAACAGTGCACTCTCAGTATTCTCTCCCTTCATCACAAGTTGCTCAAATAGGAGGAGTGTGACATGTCCTTCAGTCACTTCTTGTGGGAACTGAAATACTGTGGATCTCCAGCAGTCTATGACAGGGGAGAAGCAGCATTTCTTGGGGGAAGCAGGGGTTGCAGTTACACACAACTGGGACTTCAAGCATTGGTGCAACATTTCTATTCTACCTCACCCAATATTCTCACCTTTCCTAAGCAATAATCTTATGGTGACTGCTTTAACAGTCATCTCTAGCCCTTTTATTTCTGGTTTTTTTTAACATTTTCTTTGTCTTTTCTTCCAAAGACGCGAAAGCAAACAGAAACTTCTTTCAGAGATTCCAGTTGTATCCGAACAATGAAATTCCAGAAGAGTTTTTAATGAAATGCAGAAAAAGCAAAGCCGCGGATTAAATTGTCCGCAGCCACACAGACAGACTTCCCAAACACAAACAATGGTTTTATATAGAACACTATCATTTGATTTCTGCTTCCGATATAATGAGTACGGGAAATGCTAACCGACTTCCTGGGATTACATCATGGTGGGCTCAGCCCGCTGCCTACACAAGCGACGGAGAATTCTGCTGGAAGCGTCACCCTCAAAGTTCCGGGCACCAGTGTCTTCTGACAGCCCCGTCTCTGCCAGCACAGCCAGAGCTCTGACTGAATCAGGAGACTTCACCATTTTTCTGCGCTTTTCTTCTTTTCCTTGCAAGGTGGTGACATGAAAAGCATCGTGGCCTCTGCCAGCCAAGATCAGAGAAACCGTTCCCTTTGCTGGGGCCGCACAAGGCTGGTTTAGAGATGTGAAAGTGGGACTAGCGGCAAACGAGGTTGAATTTGCAGGTTGTTGGGGTGGTTTTTTAGCAGGGAGGGAGAGCTAGTGAAGATCTTCAAACACTGTATTCTCACACTTTGTCAGGTCTCTGAGTACAGTCTCAAAATGGCATTTTTGTTTCAGTTCTGAACTAATTTTAAAGACACCCAATTGGGGGGAAGCACCCCGGAGGTTTTTCTTCCAGCTTATAATGATTCCTTTTAAAATCCATCTTCATTCAACTGTCCCATTAGAGTTCACCTGCACAACAAAAAAATCTGTGCAGTGTTCCAGCCCCACACATACTGCTTCTTTTGGAATACCCAGCTCTATGGCAGCGGGTTTCGTTATCTTCATTAAAAAGTGATTGCTGAGCCGCTGACCTTGTGCAGAATCCCTTTACCAAGAGAAATCACCACTGGCTTTTCCCTTCATCCCAAGGAGTTTGTGGAGTCAGCTCAGCGTCGCTCAGCTCTTTGCAGTGGGGAAAGGATCCCTTGCTTTTGCAAGTGGTTGGGTCTGGATTTCTGAGCTCTTTAACTCATGAACAACAGGTAAATGGTGGTTTCAAAAAGTAAGGACAAACCCTATCAAATGTACAGGAAAACTTAGTGAAACAGGACAGATTGCATGTTCTAAAGGGAACAAGACAAATGGAAAGAAACTCCTCAGACCACGTATTGGGAAGTCTGAAACGACTCGTTATTTATTAGGTGCCGTTGTTGGTGCCATCACTGTTGTTTGTAAACAGAGACCACAAACCCCAAGCAGAAAATTGCGGAACGAGAAGAAAATGCTGAATGAGAATAAAACACTAAACACATAAGCTGAAATACAAACAATGCAGGACGACAGAAAGAAAATATCATGTAAAAAGAACTTTGGCAGAAGGCTGGGGAATGATCGTTGGCCCCAGGCCGGCTGCCCCGTTAGCAGTGGGTTAATTACAGAAAAGGTGCAACTGCTGCGAGTGCCCGTATCCGTGTGTGTGCAGCTCATCTGTGGAGAAAGCAGGAGCAGAATCAACCAGGGGGGTTGCCTGGGAGTGCTGGAAGACCTTCCTCTCACCTTCCCTGGAGGGGTTTAAGGGACGGGTGGCCAAGGTGCTGAGGGACATGGGTTAGTGATTGATGGGAATGGTTGGACTCGATGATCCGGTGGGTCTCTTCCAACCTGGTGATTCTATGATTCTGTAAGACCGAGCTGGCCTTTTGAAGGTCACTAAGGTTGATCTTGTGAGCTCTGTTCTCAATGGAGTGTTAACAGTTTGTAAGCTTTCCCTGTCCCAGTGTCCTTAAGGAGCAGAATGGCAGGTATAATGGAGTGGAATTTGGGTCAGTGGGTAGCACAGTGGCGTCCTGGTTCTCAGAGAGGAGAACTCTGGGTCATTCCATCAGAAAGCAATTGAGCGATCATACCTGATGTGCTGCTGGACAGCTCGTACCGCAGGGACATGCTGCGTGCCCCACGGGGACTTGTCAAGGAGCGCCAGTAGCTCAGGCTGGGAATTCCCAGAGCCTGGATGTGCCTGTGCCCCTTGGCATCCCCCTCTTCCCCAGTGCTTGGCTGTCCCTGCAGGTGTCCCTGCTCCCCAGTGCTCAGATGGGGTCCTGTGGGGATGGTGGGGGGGTCTCCTGTGGGGCCAGAGGGCTGCTGAGGGGCTCCTGTGGGGGCTCCTGCAGGGCCAGGGGGTGCTGGGGTGATGCTGGGGTGACACTGGGCTGGGGGTGCTGGGGAGATGCGGGGCCGGGGGCGCCTGCAGGGCGGGGGGTGCTGGGGAACGTCTGCAGG
>WAAB01017473.1:555143-627864 GCA_013389865.1 Piaya cayana | reverse complement strand
AACCTGGTGATTCTATGAATACCAGCACCAAAATCTCCCATCATGAAAATCTCTTAGACTAAACTGGAAATAGGTACTTGTAGAAGATTTTTCTTCCTTTCTTTAACATAAAGATTTTAAAGGAGGGAGAAGTATCACAGATTGGCAATTCCTTTCAGAGAGGTTTCTTTATATAACTTTGTGTTAAAGCTCTTGGTAAGGGAAGAAAAAATAAGGTAATGCTCTGAAATAAAATCTGTACAGATGTAGCTTTTTTTTTGAAATGACATCTCGTTTCTCAAGAATTCTATGTAGTCAGCCTTGTTTCTTACAGTTCTCTGTGCTTTGCATGGTAATTAGCTGCTTGTGTTATCAGTGGTGCAATGCTCCCAGCTATTTCTTCAGCAGCCACTGCTGTTATCCTTGGTGGCAGCTCCTTGCATCGTCCTGCCAGACTGTGCGCCAGCTGCACGTGTGTAAAGATGCTTGTCGTTCTTCAGGCTGTGCTGACTGAGGAACGAAGGCAACGGGCAGAGCGTCGGAGAAGGGAGTCTGGAGCCCACTTCCCCTGACAGCTCCTCTTGCCAGTATTTCGCTGATGGTTCATTGGAGGTTCAGTGAGGCGAGTTTGTTATGACAGATCACAAAATGCAAAGGAAGGCAAATGAGTTGGGTTCATCAGTGTCAGGATAAATATGCAGTGGCAGCTCATCTGCTTAGCTGGGAACAGCAGCCTCAAAACCTTTGTATGGTATATATGATTTTTTCAAGTAATTAAAACATTTATTTCACAGCTGTACTGTGGCATGCAGGCTATCAGGAGGGTGAAGGGATTACTTTGCACAGATCAATGGCATATCTGACATCAGCCTCACACAGGTGCTGCGTCACGCAGCCAGGACCAACACAATATTGTTTCGATCAGGCAAGTCCACTGATGCAAAAAGTGCATGGAGTGCTCTGTGCTGTTTGCTGCCTGCAGGTAATGCAATCTTGTCTTTTAATTCAGATCTCAAGAAACATTCACCATATTTTTTTTTAATTAAAATATGGCTATAAAGTTAAATTCAGGTTGCCAGATTCATGGACAGTTAGAGTTCCTCTGTAATATAAGTAGAGATATAGCAGAGAAAGAAGCTTTTAGGATAAGAAGGGAGAATCTTTTCCAGACCAAAACCTATGGACACTTTTCAGACGTACCTTAGGTCCCACAATAACACTCTGCATTGTATTATAGGATATCATGAATAAAATAAAATATATCCCCAGGCCATATGAAATTGAAGCTTGCTGTCTTCAGAGCATGGTCCCTTAACTCCACCACATTTATCGTAGAAAGTTTGATATCAAGAGTAAAGCAAGATCCTCATAAGTATTCAAAGCAAAAATAAATTAAGAAATTTATATTTAGCATTCAGAAGATAAAGAACAAAGAGGATAACATAGAAATTGAGAGGTTTTTTCCAAATATTGGTTTTGGTCTTGTCTTTCACTTTGTGTTTCCTGCCTTTTTTCCTTGCCTTTTGAAAGACAATGTGATGATATTGAGAGAGAGATTTGGAAAGTTTTTTCACTCCCTGCCCAGAGATATGATGTGGTAGGGAGAACAGCTAAAGTTTTAGCTCTGTGGTAATGGAAAGTGTAATTTCTTGCTGATGAGTATTTGCAGGCTTATTTCATTACACTTCCAGGAGGGATATTTGATTTTGAGACAGAAGCTTGTTTCTAAACCTACTCTATTCTGAAATAGCCTATTGCCAAATATATCTTCAGTAGTTTTGCCTTTACACAAAATAAAGGCATCATTTCACTGTATGTTCAATATATTGTATACAGCATGAGACAATAGGTCATTTCATCCCTCCGTCTTTAAGATGAAAATAGACTAGAATAGCAAACTTGAGGTCAGACAGTGAATTCATTGCTCTGTAAACAAAACTTTTGTGATGAGGACTTTACATGCTCTGCTGCTGCTAATGGGATAACATGACGTAGATGGGGACTTGGGGAAGGAAAAGGAGAAAATGGAGGGCAACCCACAGAAAAGAGAGAGAAATTAGCTACTACGAATTTTAAAATTCTTAAATATCCAGGGATTATTGTGGTGTTTCTGTCTGTCTTCTTGGCTTCACTGGCAATGTGAACTACTGCACTTGCATTCCTGCTCCAGCAGCAGGAAGGTCACATGTGGCATTGTGTGGCTCCTCAGGGATGGGGCTGAGATCAGATCGGGGTTATCTGCACAGGGCTGCAGCTTCTCTTCAGCATCACTACATCAGATATGAGTAATTCTCCAAAGGCGGACTTTACAGCATGCTCAGTTTCTTTCATTTCAAAATCAGTGGTGTAACTCCTAGTGACTATAAAGCTGATGGACTGTGTTGCTCCAAAAAGGGTTAATGCAATTCATTTGTTTTGCAATCAAGGGACATATTCAGCAAAGATTTAGTAGGAGTGCTGACAATGAAGTAGTTATGACTCTCTCTGAAATAGCAGCCACAAAAAATGATGAAACATAAATTTTACCCTTGCATATACATGGCTGTTTTACTTCTGACCTTGGTTACAGCTGTTAGGCTACAAGTGGCTGTAGATCCAGACCTCCTCAGCTCAGACTAGGGAGTGGTGGTGACAGTGTCCAGGAGCAGGGCTTGTTTGAACTAGCTAGTTGTATCGTTTGAGCCTGGTGGGCACAGAGGTATCTACTCTGGAAAGTGTCTTATGATTTTTTGAGGTGCCCAAGTGCAGATGTCGTAAAGAAATCTGATTTTGAGGTGTAAAAAGCTCAGGACTTTGGAAAAATCAAATTGCTTTGGTATTTCTGTAGGTGGACACCTGAAAACTGAGACCCTCCAGGTGTTTTTTGAAAATGAGAGGCATTGACCAACTCAGCTACCTGCTTGCTTTTTGGGGACAGTTATCAATCACATTGGTTTTGTTTCTGTGGGAAGACCTCAAGCTCTTGAGTTAGTTCTGTTATGTAAAGGAAAAAAACTTTTCTTCGGGGAATTTTCAGGGAATTTAGTGTGGTGAAGTAAATCCTCAGAAAATGTGTGTGATGCAACAGCCACTCTCTTATGGAGAGCTGCAGGAGGTGGCCACCCCCTCAGCATCAGTACCTCCATCCATGGTGTGCCCTCCCTTCCTAGTCATGCTGGTAGGCAAGAGAACTGTGGTGGCAGCAGGCAGGAGGGAAGGGTATAAGTATGGCAGACCAGTGTCTCATACAGCCTCATCTTTGATGGCAGAAGTTTGGGTTCCAACAAACAACCAACTGAGCATGTAGGAGAGGCATCTGCTGGGTGGTGCCTGAAGGGGGATAGTTTCTCTACCAAATCTCTCATTTCCGCTCTCCAGATTATCTCTGGAGGAAGCCATGGCATTGAGGAGAGCTGAATTCCTCTGTACCCTTAGTCCCACGGTGTACAGATGTGTTTAGGGTCAGCATTTTAGGAAATAGTCACCTTCTCAGGACTGCTGAGCTGCCTAGCCTGTGCTCAGTATTGCTGGCCATGTTGCAGTCTCTGCAGCTCTTCCCTCAGCATCACAGCTGCCTCTACACTATCCATTGTCAGGCTTCGCACATGCAGTGTCACTGCAGAATCTTTCCTGCACAAAGGATGCAGACATTGCTTATTTAATATAAATAAATGAACATATTTGATCTATCCACATGCAATAATGGCTTTGCTTGTGCTTCCTCATATGCAGTATGTCCAAAAGAGCAGGAACCGCACCCAAAAGTGATGTGAGCTAAATCCTATGAATTTGTACAGATGTTTTGCATTTATATGTAAACACTGCAAATCTTAAATCTTTCTGTAGTGCTGATAGGAAATAATTTGAGAATTTTAAGCAATGCAACTTTTCAAATGCTGGAAATACTTGGCCTCATTTTGAAACTGCACTAGAGGTTGGCATATATTTCATGTGACAACCATGTCCTCAAATCTGCTATTTGTTATTTCTCTTTAAAACACAAACAAACTCTTTTCTCATTTTGTTTACAGGACAGTGGAACTGGAGATAACAACTGCATTGAAGAAATATTGCGGGTAGGAATGCTTAAAAAAAATGCATTTTCTTCCACTGCCATTTTGTTTACTCTAAAAAGATGAGAAAATAATATTTCAATTACTGCTGTTAAAAGTATTACTTTTTTTTTTATTGTCATCGTTCTAAGGAAAAAATACGCAAAATTATTTCTTCATTAAAAGTAATTGAAAAATCTGTGAAAACAGCCTTCCTGAGCCTCTGGATTTCATTGCTACTTTGTGCCAGTACAGCTGACCTTCATGCATGCAGAAGCAGATAATGGGATAAATTATAAACTGAAATGTACAATGATGTTTCAGGTTTACAAACCATGCAAAGTGCATGTTTCCATTAATCATGACTGTCAAAAATCTTAATTTTGAAGGGAGGTCTAGGAAGGTCATTTTCCACCTGGATTTAATTAGAATCCATTATGTAATGTCATTATGTCCATTATGTCCATTATATAATGACAGTGTGCAAAATGCATAGTTATTTCCATATTTCATTATTATTTCTTTTATCTAATAATTTCTAGTTTATTTTCATGGAACAAATTAAAACATATCCAGACAGATCTTGGCTTGAAGCAGCTTTGATATTGATTATTTTCTGAGGCAGACAAATTTATAAACAATGAAACACTTCCATATATCTTAACTCGTGCTTTATTTCAGTTCTTTTTCTAAACTGATAATTCAATAGTTCGCAATGCTTATAAATCTGATGTAATAGTGAAACACTAAACAAGGTAGATGGAATGGCAAAGCCTCTCTATTACTGTGTCCACTTCCACTTTTTGGATATCCAGTACCAAAATATATCAGACTGTTTATAAACTACGGGGCTATAAATATTTGGTTTAGAGCTTAGTAGTGCATTAAGCCTGTTGTTTCTAAAGGCATTTGTCCATTCTCCCTGAATATGTTAAATACAGCATTTAATTCTTAAGCTGAACAAAGACTTTATCAAAGGGTGATGATGATAGATTGCTTATGACTTCACTGGCAGAGCTTTTATTTAGCCAACATTTACAAAGTAGTCTTTCGTAGGAGTGAACCGTGTATTCAACAAGCCTTAGCCTCAGTCCCTGCTGTTTTGTCACACATTAGTTGCAGATAGTGTAATTCATGAGACCTTTTTACATTTCTCACAATGAACTAAGTATATGATGTGAGGCTCATTTACCCCTACTTTATGCAAGGCTTTTAAAATTAACAGTCAAAGAAGCTCATCTTCCTGCTTAGGTTGTGCAATTTAGTTTGTGCAATTAGCCAAAAAATGTAGGAGAGACGTAGTTCCTTCCACATCAAGGAACATGGACATGTAAGAGATCCCAGCTGAGAAGAAAAATACACTGTATGACTGGTGATGGTAAGGTGCATCCTCAAACTTGTGAACACAGCTGCTGCTCTTTCTTCTCAAGAAATATTTTTGTAAGGCTTCATGATGAAGCATTCAGTACATCCTTGGATGGGTAGAACACTTTTGTTTGTGAGGATTCATTCACAAATTCTTCCAAATCTGGATAAAACAACCCACAGCTCAAAAGCCATGCTTCATAACTGTCTTGCTATCTGCTGAGACTTAGCATGGCTAAAATAGCTCACCATTTTAACACATGAGCTTTTGTCCTCATGTGAATACTCAGTCATCACAGGTAACATCTCTAATTTGTCCATCCTCAGGTCTGCAACCTGGGTATCACTTTCTATTCTGAACTTTCCTTCTGTCTCTGTGTCTATGACTACACATAAATCTTGCAGACTGTTACTTTACAGTGTTTCTAACTGAGGCTCTGTATTCACAAAGGAATAAGTCTCTGGTCCAAATTCTCTTTACACACCTTGATTGCTGCAACATCCTTTCCTTGGTTTTGACAAATGCAATGTTACCCACCTCCACTTCATGCTGCTGTGCAGATCATTTTCCTAGCTTGACATCTTGCCCAAAGACATTTTTCTTTACATATTACCACTGTCATCTCCTTCTCTATCATAACAAGTGGAGAACCTTGTCTCTGATTTTAAGGCCTCAAGCCTGCCAGTCTTTGCTGACATATTATCTCCCACTTTAGCTAACCTGGTGATGCCAGATTTTGTCACACTGTTGCTAAGTTTCAAGTCAAGTAGTTTCTCCCAGGCTTCCCATCATATCTGGGAACAGCCTTGAACACTTTTTAGTTCTCTACCTACCTTCAGACCATCTCTTAGGAGCCTCATTTTTCAGTCAGACTGTAGGAAAAAAATGAGGTCAGGGCTGTACCACTGTTTCTCATGCTTGAACATCGTTGTCCCACTTTTCCCTGGCAGTGCCTGGTCAGGCCAGAGGTATCTATCTGCTCTCTTTTGTCTTGAAAAGTGAACTTTCTGTGTCAGAAACCATTGTATAGTGTAAAAGCAGTGCCTAGGTACTCTCACCATTCAAATCCATATCACCAGTGGTTGCTATTACTGGTAATTAGTGAAAGCAGCAGCAGTAAAAACGTGCCGTTGCTACTCACTTTAGAAATTACTGGCATCCAGACTTTTCCATCCCTCTTTATGCCTTCTTTTTGTGCTGAACATATCCATTCATTCTTAACACAGATTTTTCAGAATCAGAGTATTTATAAGGAATGTCATTTCCATATTTTTATTGGAGGTGCTATCCACATAGTAAATCCAAAGTTTAGCTTCTTTCCGGACAGAATTTATGCAGTTCCTATATGGATGCCCAGAGGTGGAAGAATGAAAAGGCACAGGAGTTGGAATCCTTGTATCCCCCTGAGAAAAGATGGATCTTTGCTGGTGTACTAAAATGTGTTTATGATAGGAAGGGCTACTGTACTGTAAGAGCACCAGCAAAAGAATGGTGGTGGTAGTTAAAATTTGTCTTTTTAAGGAACATTGCATCCTGTTTCAACCTGTCTGTTGCACAACACAAACCAGAAAACATCCTCTCTTTCTAGACAGTGAGTCCACTGCACATGTTGGCCTGTGGCTCTCCCAAGTGATAGGTACTTCCACATCATGTCCGTGTTTCCCCCAGTGAAGACCAAGAACAGTAGAATGTGATCCTCAGGTCTGTCCCATTTGCTTTCTTCTGCCTTCTTCCCCCAGCAGGTGAGAGGAGGCAAGTGCTCCTTTGTGCACGTATCTTGTCACCCTCTGGTATCAGAGCACGGCCAGAGCCAACTTGTGCACCTGGGATGCAAAATCAGTTGAGGCATAGCTTTTAAATCACTAGATCTTATTTTGTACTAACTGTGACGAGAATTTGTAGTCTGTGCTGTCTGGTGCAAAGCAGGGCACCACAGCTCATTCTGCACAAGACTGCAGCTTCCTGAGAAAGCCCCCAAGAACTGAGATGCAGAACCGCCTCCATTCCTGAAGGAGGTTGATTAACAAGACAGTAACCCTGTCAAGATCGGAGCTGTTGTAAGGACTCCTGCTGAGTTTATAATCACTGCAGGAATCCTGAACCTCATCTAACCCCATGGACTGATTTATAGCAACTTCTTCAAAGTGTAGTGACTTCTCTGTCCAGCTGTAGGCACGCACATCAAATATAGAGAAACTTCTAAGAGAGCCTTCAATGTAAATAACTCCAGTAAGACCAAGTTACAGATGTGGTGTCAAATCAAGAGAGAAAAGCCTCATTATTTGAAAGTAGCCGTAAAAGAAAATTCCTTATAAGCTTTTGAATTGTTGTTGGAAGACATGGTAGAAAACTTTGAAGTAGAAAATAAGAGTTAAGACTAAACAAATAGCCTTTATCACACCACGCCCAGAGAAGTTGCTACCTGAGTTCCTGAGGCACTGCCAAAGCCAACCTATTCACTTCCTCACTAAGACACAGGCTTGTTAAGCAAGTTTAGCATTTTTGATTGGTTTCTATTTAATTTTATTAGTGTGTGTGGAATTGTGTATTTTGTTCTGAGTGGTGGTGGAGTAAACATTTGTTTTGCTGTCAGAACTGTGAAAAACGGGAGCAGCTACAGTCCTGCCTCACCACTAAGTTAACTGTTGCAACCAATATCACATGCACGCTGAGTATATTTGCTATGGATTTAAAGAGAAGGGGAGAGTGTCAAGTGCAGGCAGTTCTTGGTTTGTAAGATAAGTGGTTAGAGATTGATCTGGCTATTCTTACAGTCTTAACTGTGATTTTGTAGAGTTGCAGTAGCTTTGCTGAAAGATAACACACAGGCAAGCTGAGCTTTTAATTATTGAAGAGGTTCCTTGCGAATTCCTTAGTGTGCTTTTTGTTGACATGAGTGATTTCATTGAACTGGGGAGAGATAGACATAGTTTGAGTGTTTGCCCTGCAAAGAGTGTTTGGCTACAGGATGTGGAGACAGTAGGAAGCTTGTGGATCAACAGTTATGCAGAGGAAGGGCTGGAGGAGAACCAAGCACAGCCAGTTAACACTGAAGAAGCCACCTCCTTTGGGAAGGTATAGAGAAGTGGGGAGGTAGGATGGGATGTGAGGTGGAGGACAGATAATTTTATTTCAGGGAAGATGGAAAAGGATTTGGATAGGCAGTGAAACTACTGAGACTCATCTGTGAACATCCCTCCCAGTGGATCACAAGTCAGCTTGGTGCAGCAAGCCTCCTGGCTGGGGGTGAATACCCACAGGTGCCCTTGCAAATAGGTTGTGACTCCCCATGGTCACAAGACATCCACTTATGAAAATGTGACATTTTAAGTGTGATGACTTTGATGAGTAATTTACTTGAATCTCTCTACCCTGTGAAACTATTTAGAGTATGTAAAGAACAGTAATTCTTCTCTGAGCAACATAAAATCTGAATGAAAACAGAATCAAATTCTGTGTTTTTCCCTTTCCCCACTTGGGATCCCTTGGCTCATTAGCAGGCTTACTAATTCTGTAGCAGAAAGTATTAAGGATCAACCCATCAAATATTCAAGGTTTTTTTCAAACATGAACAGCCATATGTGATGTGAGATCAGCTGCACTCTGTCAGCTGATGGAATTAAAACAAGAGCAGAGGTAAATTAGAAACTGTCTGCACAAGACAAATCCTGTGAAAACATGAAATCCTACCAAATGCTCTGTCACTGTGAATAAGCATCACAGTCAGTGGAGCACGTGTCAATACTTGGAGGGGAGAAAAATCAGTTTCTTAGAGATAGGTTGTTAGTTCAACAACTGTGAACTGCTGTCTTGTAAATGTTAATGACTGTAAGATCCCACTGGCTGCAGTTAAACTCCTGGTGGAGTCAGACATGTGAAGAATTACAGAACACAAATATGGTAATCAGTAGTATATTTCTAAACACTACTCCTGCTTTCCAAGGGAGAAGGGAAAACCTACAGGTGTAACAAGACCCACTTTGCTGCATGGTGCTCCTGCAATAGCTACCTCTGCACTAGCAGAACACTTTAGTGCAGCCTCTCTGCTGGGAAGAAATTGCTGGACAACTTTGGGAGGGAGGTGAGAAGACTGCCCTCAGCGCAGCAACTTTGTAGGGAATTTCAGATTGGTTTTTGTGACTGGGCCCAATGGAAAACACCTGGGAAAACTTCAGGAGCAACACAGCAACTTCAGGCAAAAGAGAGGCAGTGTTGGGAAGAGAAGGTATGGAGACTTAGAAGCAGCCCCAGTTTGCTAACACTTCCTCTTTTGCTCAGTCCCATAGAATACAAAAGTACTCCAAAGTGTCAGAATCATATTAAAAATGTATCAGAGTTATAAGCTATAATTTGTTTTTATTATGGCCTTTCAGAACTTTCACAGAACTGCTTTGCTTTCTGTATCCTCAATTTCAGAGCAATCGAAAGTATTGTTTTGGCTGCTGTATACTGTTTATTATGTTTCATCAATATTATTCTTTCTGTCTTTCTCACTGAAATAATTGAGAAAAAGTACCAAGAATGTTTGGAAAACATGTCATTTCACCCAAGGCACTAAACCGCGGGAAGCAATTAGCCATAGTTCAAGCCACCTAATCCAACCTCCAATACTTACCTATTAACATTGCCCCTCTTGCCACACTGTGACATCCAGCTCATTTGTATAATATCTTTTTACAGCAGTCACTGTTTGCAGTGATTAACGTAGGTTAGATTTCCTCCAGCCTGCTAGCAGTGTGGATGGCAACTCTGTGGAGCTTCAACAATCTCTTCTTGGAGCTTCTCCAGCTTCTCAGTGAGAATTAGCAATCTGTACAGTAGCTTGTGCTGCTAGAGCAATATTAGTGGCAGTACTAGAGCTAGCAAAACTTATTTTAGCATTATCCGTGTAAGCTTAAGTGACTACAGAATAGACATACTTGTACACACCAGCATCTCCCTGACTCTTCATACCTTGGCAACTTTCACAATATACGATATGTGTGTGGTACCTTGGACTTTATGTATCCACTTCAGCCAGGGTCTCTTTATTACCTCCTTCTCCAGCCAAAAGACTAGAGGGAGATTCCTCACTTTTCACTCCTTTTGTAACTTCTGGGGCTTTCTCATGTCACATTGTGGTTTTCAGTTGTCAATAAATCTTCACAGCCGGCACATCAAACCCAGGTAAGTAAACAGTGCTTTCCTGGCTCTTAGCATATAGAGTCTGAGGTACAGAGCACGATATAAAATGGCTCTAAAATACTATACTAGCAGTGATAATGTCAACCAACTATTAATTAGTTGAACATCAACAGTCCCATGAATTGTCACACTTGGATTTTTGCTGCTGCCACTCTTGCTGCTGAAAATAGTGTCTTGGAGCAGTCTAAGATTTGAAGAATGCTGTATATTTAAACCTTGACTTTAATAAATATCAGTGTCAATGAAAAAATATCACTTTAAAAAGGCAAAAACTATAAACAGTTTAGTGGAAATAGGCGATTAACCTAGGAACTCTTATGATGGAAATAAGATCTACAACAAATTCCAGTCAAAGATAATCTGCCTTTCAGTCTTGCAAATCTCAGTGCAGAACATGGGGGCACTTTTTGTGGCATATGTGGTGAAATTAATTTTCAAAATTGCAATTTTGTAGTGAATGTATACACTCTGTTATTTGACAATGAGAGAGACTCCAGTATGAATTATCCAGCCTCTCTGTTATACAAAAATAATAGAGTGAAACACTTGCTAAATTTTCCTTCTATTTGGAGTGTTTCACAGAGCTCAAAAAGAGGCACAATCAACATCCTGTTCAAATACAGAGAAACGATTCCTTGTTATTAATGGCAAAGGGCCAGATAGATACTCGTTTTGTATATCCCTACCACAACTCATCTGAGGCCACAGAATTATGCTTATAAATACCAGGAAGTATCTGTGCTACTAGTCCTGATGAAAGTAAAGTATAATTTGGATAATAGCAGGTATCCACAGTGCTGGGAGCTGGGGGTTTGACGCCTTCAGCTGCCACCTTTAGAGAACTGCCTACTTTCTACCCCCTTGGTAAGATTTACTCAATGTGAAGGGAGACCGCAAAGGAGGTGTGACTTGAGATAATGGCATCCTCCAACAAACACTATGGTTACAATTACTTTCTCCTGCACTGTGTATTTTCCCATAAATTATTTGGGAAATAATTTGGTTTCTTCATTGATTAAATGGGCATTAAGGAAGAAAACTCATCAGACAATGCAACCAGATGCTGTTATATGATGTATTTTCCATCCAGGTTAGCATTCCCATTTTCTTCGCCATGTTTCCATGGATGGGTCTAGAGTAGGGGAGGGAAACATGGAGGGTTTCCCAAACTGTGCATGTTTTGTGGGCTGTAGAGCGCAGCTGTGGCTCCAAAGCCAGGCAACTATTACCCCTCAGCCCCTGATGCATAAGGATACAGTTCTGGTTTGCCCTTTGAGCCCACAGGGTGACAGAACCACTGCAATCCACATATTAAGATGGGTGTCTGGAGTTGTGGATTTCAGCATCTGACATTACCCACGTACTTCATCTGTGCACCTTTTCCTGTCTCCTATACTAATATTTTTAGCAGACATGCTCTTGCATCTAGGAAATTGCTCTGTGGTGTCTGATTTTCTACAACAGGGAACTGTCCTACTGCTCCATCACATTTTGGTCTGACCCAGGAAGCATAAGCTCTCTGTTGATGTCTGAAAGAGGCAGCTTTCCGCAGCTGGGAGCTGAGGCATATATTCTTTTGTTAATCTTATTTAATCGTATTTAGGAGCAGCACATGAGTTAGCGGTTAGCTTCACTTGGCAGAAAGACTTTAAGGAAATTGTGGGAGAAACCAGGAGTCTGCTAAAAGGAAATTGTGCTCAAGAATATTCCCTTGCAATGTCTGTACTAATAAGTAAAATGGACTAATAACTGTTATTTTACTTTGAGGCCAATTTTTGTAGCATGGCTGGTGTCCAAACAGCTAAATTCTCTTACAACTAGGAAGCAGAGTGGTTTCACCCATGCTGCATGCTGGGAGAGGCCCTACGGAATGCAGGAATTTTTCTCCGCAAGAGTGGGCCCCAGAGAAAACAGTGCTGATGTCAATGATTTAATGATATGCATAGCTGAGAGGCAATGCTCAGGTATGTGGTCCTATCAGTGTGTTAGGAGAGGTGTGGTCTAGAATCATAGAACCATTAAAGTTGGAAAAGATCCCTAGGATTACCACATCCAACACAACCATATCTACTAAACCATGTCTAGCTTTTCTGTCCAGCATGCTGGGCTTCCTCCTGCCTTGTGCATGACCCCAAAGACCCCATAGTAATGGCCGCACTGCAAAAATTGCGATTGAAAATCTCTAACATATTTAATTCTACATATTTTGGCATCTTTTTGCCATTGTAGTCCATTGCCCTTGGGACATATTGGGTTGGGTTTTTCTTTGAAAATATGAAAGATAAAAACTATTTTTGAAGGAAAAAGTCTATTTGTCTACAGGACATAACGTGCTGTCAACAGAATATTTTAAGAGAGACTGAATACTGATCAAGTTTTCACCAACCAAAAAGTCATAGTATCTGTCCTTCATGATTAGCACTAAGTGCCATTTACTGTGTGTGGTATTTTGTGTCAGTCTTGGAGTTCTTTTGGATTTAGTAGCTTAGGAAGTAAAATGCTATCAGGTGTGCTTCAAAAGTGGAAAAAAACCCTGTCATTTCATGTGGAAATTATTGATGTTGCTTTAAATGATGTGATTTGAACTCAGACTACCAAACAATACCACTGTACAGTTTGTAATGAGGATGATGATAAACTATCACGTTTCTGACAGTTTCTGAAAACTTAATTTTTGCCAACATAACTAATTTAATTAAAAATATATATATTCTTTACAGTAATATTGACTACACTTAAAGTCAAGCAGGCATAAAAGGGCTTGCATACAAGCTTCAGTTAAAAAACATGCAATTTTATAGAGAAATTGCAAGCCTGTCACTTTACCCTTGGGGGAAAAAAGTTATTTAGAGTAATGACAATAGCTTAGTGGGAGAGAAAGTGGGCTCCATGCAGTAAAAAAGTTTCTTTCCAGCTGTGTAGGTTTTCCACAGGCTTTTTTTCATTAATGTTATCAAGTTATTTGTTATTTGCTCATGAATGCTGAATAAATACTGAGCAAATTCAAGACATTATTAATTTTCCTAGCATTGCATGTACGCATATGTAATGGTTCATTACAGCTGAGTTTTCAACATATTCCAGTGTAAATGAGAAGAGCCCAATTAAAAAAATTGTAGACCCTGATCCAACCTTTGTTGACTTCAGATCCTGATGCTGAATTGAGAACCAAAAGAGAAAATTATGCTTATTAAATTGAGTAAACATTTTCTTCATTTATCTGGGTGGCTTTTTTCTGTCAGTGAAAACTACTTTTTTTGCTAAAAATGTCAACCCTTAGAAACTTAATGAGTATTAATGAAAAGCTGGAATAATTTAACATGGACAAAAAGAGGGTAATTTTCCTTACACATTTTGTTAGTACAAACTGAATCCTAAAAGGCCTATTCTCTTTGTGGTTTGTCAGAATAATTCTCATTATAGTCAATAGGAACAGGTATATAGGCATCAATAGCAGAACACATTGCTAAATATAGTTGCTGCCACGGAAGCTGGTTTCCTCTCTTGTTCATTAGAAGGAGTAGCTGGAAGCTGCAGTGTAAGACAGACAACACTCGAAGAAATTTTTTTCCTAGGAACAGAGGCAGGAGCTAAATTTCCTACTTCCAGGCCCTGCAGACTGTTTCCAAGTGTGGATGAATATTCATCCTGCTGTGTTTGGGCTCATCACACAGGCCAACAGGAGTGCAAACTTGCCTTAGTCTGAGCAGGCTACACAGATTGGCCACATGCATCACATTTTCCAGGCTATGTCTCTGCTGCAGATTCTGTAGTTGTTCCAGAAAAATAGGTGATTGGGGCTTTTCCCGATAAGCTGGAGAAAAAGTGTACATCTCTAGACAAAGCAATAGAAGACCTGCACACTTTGCTTCGTCTAAATTTCCCCGTCATTTTTTTGTTGTCACTCCTCAGCTTCCTTGCAGCTGAAGATGACATTTCCACTCTGTCTCCCAAGCTCAGCCTGGCTTTCTCTCTCTCCCCCTCCAGGGCAGCAGCGTCTTTCATCCTCCCTGGTGTCTCCCTGCTCAGAGAGCTTCCCCCAGGCTCTCTTCTCCTAAACAAGCTGCCTTTGTCTCTGGGCCCTTGGAGTCTCACACGAGTCACTTAGGCACTGTGATTTTTTAAAAAAACCCTAGAATTAGTATCTGATATCTTTTTTCTATTGTTTAGGTTTTCCTGCTATCCAAATCTAGACCTCTGTAGAGAGAGAAAAATAGTGACACTTAACCTTTTGTTTTCCTTGGGTAAGATCTATTCAGGCACTGATAATCTTTAGCTATCGACCTTTTCATGGGTAGATATTAACTTTTTTTTCCTTCTTTGCACACAGAGTATAAAGCATTACACAGTAAAAAACAGCCATAAGGAATTCATAAATTATGTATGGGCAGATGCCCCAAATCATCAAACATTCCTTTCTGTAAAGGATGTTCCTTACCATTTATTGTTTCTTTGGTGTATGTACCTTTCCATACCTTGTCATCCATTTCCATCATTCATGGATTTTTTTTTTTGTCATTTCAGTATGGCCTGAGTTAAAACAACCCCACTGAAGTCTGTCTTTTCCCCCCTCTCTCACTGGCCCTCTTTGCCAGCAGAAACCACATAGGTTGGATAGACAGGTGGAGCGAGTTCTGAGCTGAGACAGACACAGAGTTGAGTCTTTGATGTTGATGTCCTGTCTCTTGAACTCATGATGCTAGGGAAAGAGACAGCCTGTCCAGGGATGCCTGTGCGTTGGGTACTCTCACTTAGCCCCTGGCAGTGTTTCTGACTGCAGCAGCTTTGCAGATGTGCAAGGCTGCAAATCTAGCTTGAGAGTGTCCCTTCTCACACACTTCACTTGGCAGAAGATAATTCAAAATTCATGTGACACTGAAAAAGCTGTGCCAGCTAAACAGTGTATGTGAGTATTAGCAAGCTAAACACATGCAGAAATGAGCTGATACATGAAGCATCTTGTTCTGTCTGTACTAGTGCCTGGGTTTTGGCCAACAGCCATCAGATTAGTAATCATTGCAAGCTATATGCTATATTATACTAGTTGTATATACTTTGCAATTGTTCCTAGAAACTATGCAGAAATTGGGACCAGGTGGAGGTACCTAATTATGGTGGAACCTTTGCACTGTCCCCTTAACTTTTCCACAAGAGATGCCACTCTTACTAAATTTTGAAGGCTGTGTCTCATCCTACACATGAGTTTTCCTCCAGCAATGATAGAGTCAAGTTTTAAAAGTAAAAACTTAGGTGATTTTAAAATACAAAGTAAGGATTTTAAAGTACTGCTGGCTTGGCAGGTGCATTTTTACAAAGCTTATATCCCAAAATAAAAGCACTTTAAGAATCCTACAACTTAAAGTGTGTTTAAGTATATGAAAATGGAGTATTATGTAAAGCACAGATAAGGGGAATTAAATGCTGAAGCCAGCATAGGTAAAAGGGAAAATGTAGCTGATCATACACCCATCTATCCTAGACATTCCTCTCCAGCTCACGCTTGCTGTTCTCTCCACAGCTCTGTTGTTGTTTCTGACTCCAGATGGCTGCAGGGTCAGTCTAGACAAGCACTGCACTATTCTTCTGGTGTGCTAGAAGTCAGGTTCCTGCTGTGAATCACCTTCATGCTGCTGTCTGCTCTCATCCCCTAAGTCCTAGAAGGAGCAGGCACCTAGCCCTGAGTTCAATGTCTGAAGCAGCCAGTTTGAGCACCCCTTGCAGAACAGACAGCATTGACAGCTAAACTCTTTGCGTGAGTTCCAAGAAGGAGGGATGCATGAACCTCCAGGCAGATCTAAAATGTGAAATATTTTCAAAGGATCTGCAAAATTAAAAACTATGTTTAAGGTAACACTGCCCATTCATCTGATTCCAGCTAAACTAGTGGTGACCAAGGCTTCTGATCTCACAGGTCTAGCTATATACAGCAGGGCACCACAACTACATACATCAATTAGTCCATGCCATTTTCCTGCACCCTAGTTTGAGTCCCAAAGTCCCCTGTATGCATGTGTTGAAGGGAAATCCAATATAGCTCAGTTTGTTCTTGCAGTTGGTTAGTGGGGGGACGAGGAGCATGGAGAGCGATGCACAGCAGTACAGGTGAATTTAGACTAAGCCAGAAAGAAATTGTTACGTTCCAGAATTATGCAATGCGTAAGTAATTTATCTCAAAATAGAATTAAGGTGTGAGAAAGCCTATAAAATGCACAACCGCATTTCTCTGCAGAATTACAGGGTTTCTTCTGTTTAGAATAATGACTGTAGAATCCTCGGTATCACGGAGACTATTTAAGGTCACATCTACCAAAGCGTATTTAAAGGAAGTTCAGACCTTTTGTGTCTGACACTTACATTCTGATTATCTATCTGGAGGCAAACCTCCTAATTTTGATATGTAATGAATAAAATGCACAAGTGGAAGGAATCAAGATAATGAATTTGCAGGATAATTTTACTAATTATCTTGTTGTTGATCATAGAACCAAGGCACTGCAAGTCAGTCCTATCACAGCTATTAATATGCAATGCCTAAAGCTGTTCTTGTAACATTTATTACTCATCTTGCTTGTTCTAAACAAGTTGATAGTTTGCTATTAAATTTGTAAAAGTGAATTTGCTAACATGTTCCTTGTTGTAAACATAATGTGTTAAATTATACAGGTTTTCCACAGTCTAAAGCAAATGGGAGCATTTAAAATAAGATGTTTTCTACTGCATGAATGCTAGGTGATGAGTTGAGATGGAATTTATCTCACCTTGTTGCAGTTATTTCAAGATAGGTGTCTCATCTGAGTTGTGAATTTAATCTCCCTAGGTAGCAACAGGAGAAAGAATGGGACAAATTGTCCTTTGAAGATGCCTCTCTCCTCACTGACTACAGAGGGATCTGAATCAATTTGCTGAAATGTAAAATGATTTTTTTTTGGACTAAAGCTAAGAGGGATTAAAGTTTGTTGTAGGAAACTTTTCCACAAGAAAAAAAGCCAGAAACAAGTAATAGTATTGTGAGGCTATGATTGACCCACCAGCCGTTTGATTGGCAGTGCTTGAAGTAGACAGTCGGAGAACACTAGCATAGAGTCTGTACTTATCACCTGCCTTTGGGAACAGCTCAAGAACATAAGAAATGGTCTATCAAAGTAAGTCATTGATATTCAGACTTCAGCAATGAGATAGACAAGCTCAGGAGCAATAATGAGATTCTCACTGTGGCTTTAGAAAATGTAATAAATGTGGACAGAGATGAGTGAAAGTGAAAAAATGCAAAATCATGAGGTTGAAGATACATGCTAGAAGGATAAAAGCACACAGGTGGAGGAAGCAGGTGGGTCCTGATTCCTGCCTATCTGTTTTACACCCCAGGGGTCCAGAAGGAGCTTGGTCTCCTCACATCCCGGAGCAGTAGTTATCTCCCTATGTGATCAGTGAGGGATCTCCTACACTACACATTCAACCTTAGCTGCCATGCCCTGCTCTATGACAAAGTTGGGATGTTGCTTATTATTTTTTCCATGTAGAAAAATCTAGGGTAGAATTCCATAGGGGGGCCGTAAAGGGCGTGCTCTGGGAAAGTGGTGTCGCAGATCGTGGATCTGTAACCACATTTCTGTCATCCTATCTGGGCTCTGTAGACACCTTGTCCCTGCCTTGCTCAGTACTTGTTTAAGCACACTTAGATCTCCAACCTGTAGTCCTTGGCATTGCCTATGTGATGGAAAGCATTGTAATGAGCATATAATCTTTTGCTTAGAAAACAATAAAAAACCTCCCCAAAATTCTGTTCAGACTGCTCCTGCAGCAAGCAAAGATATCATAAAGTTTTTGATAACTGAATCCATTTGATCCTTTATCTCTCCCCTCAAGTAATTTCCCTTAGTATTAACCAGAACTACAGCACAGTAAGAAACAATAATGGTCAGGCAGTGGGCTTAATAAAAGGGTCTCTTGAACTGCTATTACAACATAAAAAAGAGGTCAGTCATTTCAGAATAAATTTTAAAGTTAGCTGGACATATTTGTAATATTAACAGAAGAATCAAAGCTGCTACTTTACCAACCATGCTGCAAATAAGGATGCTGCAAATAAGGACTTTAGAAGCCCCAGAGGATTGTGCTTTAATAAGCAAGTCATCTAAAAGCACAGTTGCAGACAACCAGAGGGTACAAAACAACCCAGACTAGAAACAATTTGACTGCAGAGAGACACTGGGAGGCAACAGGTTCTCTCTAGGCAACTGAATAAAAACTGAGACAGTTTTGAAAAATAAGCATTCATCATGCTGCCTTCTTAGTTTCTGTTTTATAGTTTGGTTGTGCTTTTCTCTTCCCTAAAAGTTCATCAAAAACATTAAAAGCAGAAATTGAGTGCTATTTGCAGTTTTTATTTTTGTTGTTGTATGAAATTGAGAGCATACTGTGCTATAAATAAAAGCTTGTAAGTAATTCCCAGCACATTAAAACCTGCCTAACAGGAGATTAAGATGGTCTGAAGTCACTGACTCAGATCATAAACAGTGCCGCCTTTAGCTGATACAATTAATCACTGTGGTACCAAAGAAAAGAGGAAATTTGTTAAAAAATAAGCAGGGGGCAGGATGCTAACTCCAGGGGCACACTGATTGGCTCTTTAATAATGTATAACGAAGCGCATGCCAGATCAGAAGCAAATCAGATGCAGCTGGCAGAAAATGAAATGGCATTAGGCAAAGTATTTGTATAGCTGTGAGGCTATTTAGGAAACTGCTGTCTATTAATGTAATGTCTATTAAAGTTTTCAAAATTAATTTTTGCTGATAGATACTCCATAAATAAAACATGATCTGAGCATTTTATATATATGTGTGCATACATACGGGGATATTATATGTATGTATTATGTATTATAAATACCACAAACAATTAGTCACAACTTTGTAAAATTAACATATATTATTAGCAGCTATTCTGGCTAATTAAATCCTCTTCACATTCTTGTTTTAATTGTTACTATGTGTGAGTGTGTGCTGAATAATTATCACTTGGTTTGGTTTTGATACTATTTTTGTGACCAAATTTGCCAAAAATCTATGGAAGAGGGAAGAGAAAAGAAGTGCACTGTTGCAACATCCAGGTTTCTCACAGGTTACGTTGTCACCTTTTACATGAGGACACACCTGTCTGCTGAGCTCATGCACCTTTGGACAGGTTGCCTTAGCAGCAGCCATGGGAAGCCAGGGAGCGATGCTTACACAGGGAAGTGTCAGCATTCAGTTTTTAAGACACTGATATGCCCATCGGTGGCTGAGGCTAGGCTTGTGCAGAAGTCTGGAGGTACGTGCTGTGCCTGAGTGCAGCATGCACCTATTTTTAATTGAGTGAAGCCTGAAGCAAAATATCTTACCTGAAACCCTGGGGCTGTTGCTCTAACCCTTAATGCGACACCGTTAGTGTGGTTTGAAGGTCTCCCATGGATCAGGAGACACCTGAGGATGATGAAAGCCTGTGAAGTCCCTGTTCCTGAGGTCAACCTGAGTGGCAGAGCACCAACTAGCCTCTCTGCCCCCCCGTGCTCTCCTCCACTAAATATTTGAAAGGTGGAATTACTGTGTGCCATTACACAATAAGCGATACTGCTTTGCCATCACACCATCCCGTTCTTGTCACTGCACAGCAGAAAACATCAGCTGATGTGAGCGGCACGCGTGGGGAAAAATAGAGCTCATGCAGACTGGCAGCACTGTGCCTTTCTGCAATTACCAATAATAGTTCATTTCTGTTGCTGCTTACTAAAAACATGGCATAGCTGCTGAAATAAGTGAGCACTTAAGGGAAACCCAGACCTTTTATATCTGCCACTTATTTCCTGATTATCTTCCTGGAGGTCAGGCTCTTCATTTTGACACTTAATGAATAAAATGCCCACATTGCAGGAAATGGGATAATGAATTGTGAAAAGACATAATCAGCAGTGACTAAATAATTAAGGGAATTGAAATGTAGAGTCATGTGGGAATGTATTAATAATAACATGATTTTTCCATATGCTAAAAAATTCTGTCTGTTTTTAGAAAATCAGTCATCACACATGCTCTGTGGCAAAAAAAAATTAATGTAGACTAATAGGAACTGTAATTAGATGTTCTGCTTTTAAACAGCTGAATAAAAGATGAAATCATATAGAAAGTATATTTAGATACAAGCTAGAAAGTAAACTGATTATTATTCATGGTGCTGTTAATAGGAGCTGTAATTTATGCATCTAGTGGGAATCATGTTAGGCAATTAGGAAAGGGAGTCACACTTGACTTCCCTTCATGCATTTACATATTTATATATTTTTCTATAACTTGCCAATGTCTCCATCTTTCCAGTTACCTTTAATCCACATAACTGCCTAGAATAATATGGTTTATGATTAAATTGTCTGTTGTAGTTTTAAAGTTTGCCTTCACTTAAATTAGAGAAAACTGAACAAGCTTCTCTTTGATCATATTTGTCTCCTGACATTGGACTTCTGCGTGTCTCTGGTGCTACACGAAAAATGGGGCTTTTTACTTTCTCACACAACTTCACTGTCAAAGGCTCGCAGCAGAAATTATCATGGCAGTTGGATGGTATTGTGCCCATTTCTGCTCCCCTCTATGTTACCCTCTCTCCACTTACACAGGATCCAGGTTCAATTACTTAATCTATGTTGTCTGCTCTTAACAAAACATGGATCCTATAACTCACCACACTCACACCCCTGAAATCCCAATTATCTGGATTTCAGTTCTGTTTGGCATTGCTGTGTTTGTGGAATATCTGATCCTTCATATATATTTAATACTTCCAACAGTTCACTGTAAGGATGATTTAAGCTCATTAGGTGCAACATCATTGTTTTCATCCTGAAGTCCTGCTATCTAGTCATGTGTCAATACATACTCTCAGCCATGCAATAAAATGTAGGTCAGCCAGAGAGGGCCACATCGCCAGATACATCTGAACAGATGGGTGGGCTGAGGTACAAAGAGCTGCTGTGGTTTGCTCAAGGTAAAAAAGCAAGTCAGTGGAAGAGCAAAGATTAAAATTCAAGGCATGAGATCAGTGAAGGATTAAGTGCTGTGTTCATCTGCTTCACTTCCAGACGTATATAACATGTACCTCAGATAATCTGCAGGTTTAGAAATATTCAGCATGTAACTTTCAAAAACAAGAGGCAGGGGAACTCTCGAGGTACCATACGGAGGGGTGATCAGTGGGTGGAAGGGGGACTTCTCCCACAGGAGCTGTGCTGTGACTGGGTTGCAGGGTTGGTTCACAGCTAACCTGCCACTGTGAGTGCTCAGACCAGTGCAAAGTGATAACCTGAGCCAAGTGCCTGCTCCCCAGCAGATAAGCAAAGTCTCTTTTTTTCCCCTCTGTGTAATGCTAACAGGGGCAAAACTGCCCCTTAAGCCCCAGTTACTCCCAGCCATGTCTGGGATGTCTGCCTAATCAGCCTTGTAACTCAGTACCAGTCCTAAACTTTGGGTTATTCCGTCCTGGATTCGCATGTCGTGTTCTTCTGATAAGGTCGTTCTTCCCACTGCTTTGCTGGGTGCGATGCCTCAGAAAGTGCCAGAGCCTCTCCAGGATACAGGTCATTCCCTGCTAGAGACAAGGACCTGGTGTCTTGGCACGGCTGTCTGGCTTCAGGGCTTGTGTTTTGGCTGCAGACCATCTTTCGTAATTGGGCTGGCGAACGCTGCCTCTGCTCCCACTCTGGGCTGGGGCTGCTGGTGCCAGCTGCTCCTCCCGCCTCCCGGGCTGCAGATGGCCCAGCTAGCACCCGGCAGCTCACCCTCTCATGGACATCTCCTTCCCCCTGTCCTGCTGAACTCTCTTTACAGTACTACTTTTAGCAGATGCTATTCAATAATGGCCTGCTCTTTGGCAGACCCTGCCACCCCCATCGCCTTTCCCTTCCATTCAGGAGATGGGAAGCAGGAGGCATTCCATAAGCAATATTATGTTAAGCAACAAACCACAGAGAAAGGTGGTTAAAAGCAATAAATGCATTTCCATGCATTCCAATGATGCTATTTTTATCAGACAGTGGGAGATTTTAATTTGCCCCCCATAAGCATCTGCAGTGCGTCTCCCTCCATGGCCGTCCCAGGCATTGCATGGGTCTGGCTCATTGCATTTGTTCTCTGTCAAAGTGTGATATCTTGGGATGGATTCTGCAAGCTTAAAATAGAAACATTCCTACTTGCTGCTGCTGATGTATCATTGGGTAATCATTAAATAAATTCAGTGTTTTACTGCATTAACAAAAACACATGATTGTTTAACAGAGTATATTACAGAAGATGGAGGCTTTAATGGTCTCTATGGATTTTTAGTTTGTAAGAGTACATTATGAAGCTGTCTTGGTAGGGTGCTGTTTTCATATGTGAAAGAAGTTACTGGCGTTATACATCATTTTTATATCTTGTTGCTAGGCAACATGTCATAGTGCAGTTATTGCAAAGGTGTCTGCTTCCTCGTTAAAAATTTTCATGTTGCTCCTTAATTCTGTAAAATTAGCTCTGTTATTGATCTTATCCTGCTACCTCAGATATGTATTGATTGAGGTTTCATCCGTTAGGTTTGGAGAAATATCATAGGTTTTTTTCTTAACTGAATTTGAGGTGGAAACTTAAAGCATGTGCATCAGTGCTAATCTTTAGTGTCCCCCTTTATTACAATTTGTTTTCATGCAGGGAGACGTGTGTTTCCATTCACTCGGGATTCAAAATCAGAGAAGTAATTTGAGTGGTAGTGTATTTAAGCCATGGCCTACGACATCTAGGCTTAAAAAACCAGCAACAACAAAAAGCAAGGGCTACATAAGGTGTTCTGGGAAAACTCATTTCTTTTTCTCTTCAAAATAATCCGTGATTCCTGCTTCAGCGTGGTTCTGTTGCAAACCCCTGCTATATTAGCATTTTCAAGTCTTGGGGCAGCGTTGCCTCATCTTGGGTCAGGCTGTGCAAGATTTGGGGCTTTACAGGACCAAGCTGACTTTATCGCCTCACTTCATTTCTACCTGGAGAAGGCAAATCTATTTCATAAAAATGCAGTTGGTAATAACAAGCAACATTGCTCACAAGTATCTTCCACACAACAAAATAACGTTTTTTTTTCCTGAGTGCCAGCATTTATTCCCTTCATTACCACTCCTCCCAAGCTTCCTTGAGTTGGAGAGCTGTCTGCTGGGGCCATATGTGCTCCTCAGAGACAGGGGTGTCTCTGGCACGTGTTCCCCCTGAGATGCCTCTGCAAGCTCACTTGGAGCCAGGGCATGTGAAGGGGCTTCCAGCACCAGGCAAGGGAGGAATGAGGGGCTTCCACAGACCTCCATGTGCAGCAAATGGCTCTTTATTATCCTCATCTTTCATATCTTTGTTACCAGCATATTGTAATTTCTTTCATTAATCAGATGTGATGCAGTCTTGGTCGGTATAGCTACTGTTTACTTTGGGGCAAATAGTGCTATTTACAATATCAGGTTTTAATTAAGCTGGTTTGGATAAAAGCTGGCATGCTAAAAGCCTTTAAAAATGCTGTTCCTCAGAACACACCCACACAACAACAACCAGTAAATCAATGGGATTTCATATAACCTCTCTCTTGGAAGATTTAATTTGGCATGTGGCATCAGGGCAGTTATTTCTAAAGACGTGTTCCAGAGGAGGGAAGGAGTGAAAGAAACATGAAACAAGTTCATTCTCTTATTTTGTAAGCTGTAGAAGAGTTAAAAATAGATATGACTCGTATACTCTAAATCCTATTTTTTAAGGAAAAATGCGTGAGTAATTAATTTATAATGGGACTGATTAGTTCTGTGAAATTTTTAAGATGATGATGTAAATGAGAGAAAAGAAACTGTGAAGCCCAAAACATTTCACTTCACAATCTATCAATGTACATTCCTAAAAAAATAAAATTTTGTCTGTAAAAAAACCCTTTTTACTCGGTGCTAGTGAGACCGCACATCAAATCCTGTGTTCAGTTCTGGGCCTCTCACCACAAGAAGGATGTTGAGGCTCTGGAGCGAGTTCAGAGAAGAGCAAAGAAGCTGGTGAAGGGGCTGGAGAACAAGTCTTATGAGGAACGGCTGAGGGAACAGGGGTTGTTTAGCCGGGAGAAGAGGAGGCTGAGAGGAGACCTTATTGCTCTCTACAGCTACCTGAGAGGAGATTGTAGAGAGAAGGGAGCTGTCCTCTTCTCCCAAGTGACAGGGGACAGGACAAGAGGGAATGACCTCAAGCTCGGCTAGGGAAAGGGGTCATTGGGCACTGGAACAAGCTGCCCAGGGA
This sequence comes from Piaya cayana, assembly GCA_013389865.1. NCBI lineage: Eukaryota > Metazoa > Chordata > Aves > Cuculiformes > Coccyzidae > Piaya > Piaya cayana. The sequence continues at coordinate 602,995 of WAAB01017473.1, read as the reverse complement.
TATGGTTGAGTCATCATCCCTGGAGGTATTTAAAAGATGGATGGAAGAGATGCTGAGGGGCATGGTTTAGTGTTTGATAGGAATGGTTAGGCTCGATGATCCTGTGGGCTTTTCCAACCTAGTGATTCCGTGGAAAAAAATTGACAATGTTTTAAAACTGATAGTTACCTGTACCCTCTTGAAGAACTACCTACACAGATTTCATCCCTGGAACACACTGACCTATTTCTGAACGACCTATGGTTGCACCCTGTCTGGTTACCTGTGACTTGCAAGGTATGGGGTAGGGTGCGCTCATACTGCTCTTCTATTGCTGCTAACCACACAATTTGCCTTTAACACTTGGCCCCCTGGATCATACAACATTAGCTCTGTTCTTCTGACATTACTGAGGCAAAAATTAGTAAAAACATTAGTTTTGTTTTCCCACTAGCAATTGCACTACTCTGCACCACTGGGCTATGACACTGAAACAATTTTGGTACATCTGAGAAGTCTGATCAGACTGTCTCTAAATCCTTTTCTTTTGATTGCTTCTGTTGGAAATTATCTTTTTCTTCCTAAGGATGCTCAAAAGAAGATAATCTCTGGGTGACCCTGATAATAGTGAGTGATGAATATCCAACCTGACCAGCTTGGTTTAATTCCTTAACTCCACTCCACCTCTGATCTCTTGGGGGAGACACTGTTCAAATAGACGCAACCCACTGTAGTTCAAGGAGTGTTCACTGTGTTCAGAAGAACCTTCTTTCCCTTTCAGAGGAGAAAGGAGTTTGGGGAATCAGCCTCTCTTTCAATATATGATTATTCATAAAGTTATATTTTGTTTGAGCAGCTTTGCCAATTGACCTCTTGCTAGCTCTTTTGGTACATATAGAAAACCTGCAAAGGGGTTGCATCTTCTCATGGCCAATGAACTCAGTTATCTGCTGAGCTGATAGTCAGAATCAGCTTAACTGGATGATTGTTTAATTCATGGGAAATTTCTGCTGTAGATAGGTGAGTTGGCTAAGTTAATCACCTATTATTTCTCACCCAACAACTCCAGAAAAAAATGGAAGATACCCCACAACAAAACAGTCTCGTACCTACATTGTACATGATTTCACTGGTTTATAAAAAATTCAGTGCTGATTTCCAAACAGTCTATAAATCCATTGGTTCTCATTGATTGAGAAAGGCTGTTCTTGCTGATCAGCAGGCCAGATGTGCAGCAGCATTCCCATCAGTCTCCTCTCCCAGCTACCATGGTATAGCTCTCCTCATGATCATCTCCAGGTAGTCAGTTCAGGAAGTGAAACTTCCCTCTGAAACTTGCCAGCAGGTAGAAAACTGCAAACTGCCCAGTCCCTGCTCCCAGAATATTCAGATGCCAACAGGCAACCTTATCCCTGTGCCATTACGGCTATGAAAGAGTTCCCCTGAGGCTTTTTCCTTATTGTGAAGGAGACACACATTTCAAGACAATGCATGTTTCTGTCTCCCACATGCTGACATGGTCTGTAAAACGCCCTACCCCATCAACTCAGCTTTTCAGGGCTCTATAGGGATTTGTGGATGAAAAAATATCCATAACCAAGTACAGCAATGTTACCAACTTCTGTTTACTGTGCACTTCATTAAAATACCTGGATGTTTTACTCTAATAATTTTTCTCCTTCCCCACTGACTCTCTGGGTGCCCATAATTCTTAGAAAAATCAAGTAGGCAGGATCAGTATAGTTTTGTTTCTCCAGCACTATGAATCCACCAGCCCTATCTGTTACCTTTCTGTGAATCTTAGTCTCCCAGAACTAGAGCCAAATTTGACACTTAGTGCCAGCCAACACCTGATGGTCCGAGTTTTTTTGGCTAACACTCTTCAAAACATCTTAGTGCCAAGCACAGAACTCTCTGCAAAGCTGAATGTAAGAAGCGTATGGACTGAAGTGCTTCCCAGCAGCTCTCTGATCAGCTCAGTCAGAATCCATCTATCAGCATTTTTGCTGAGGCCCAACAGCAGGGTCTCACCAGCTCATGTACCAATGTTTTTGGTCTTGCCACTTTCATTTCAGTCCACGCTGGCAAAGGAAAAGAAAAAACAACAAAGAGGGATTGCTATGTCAACCTGCAGCTTCAACCATGGATGCTTTTGCTGGCAACCATGTTCCTGTATTGTCAAACATGGCATTTCTTAGCCCTTGCTGTTCTTGCCACAAACTTACTTATCATCTCTTGGTTAGGATGCAGAGGTAGATGATGCCTTCAGTCAGCCCACTTGTTAAATGTGCTGTGATACTTCTGGGGAAAAAAGTGAAAATAGCAAATATGCCTAGTAGCAGGTAGGCTGCCAAAAATAATCTTAGTCAGATTAAGACAATTCTGCTAGTCTAAATTAAATCATTGGCTCTTTGTATTGCTTCCTCTGTCTGCATCTGTCTTGAGCTTCATCTCACGCATATTGACTGCCAGCATTTTGGGGCAGGAACTCCGCTCCCATTGTCTGTGTAGGCCACTTTGCTAAGCAGGTCCAGATTGAGAGTCTAGACCATAACCAGACATTTACAACCCCCATTCACAATTATCATGTAGTCTCACGTCCCAAAATCAGATTATTTGGGATGCCCCTTGCCTGGAAGTGTTCAAGACCAGGTTGGATGGGGCCTTGATCAGCCTGGTCTGGTGAAAAGTGTCTCTGCCCATTGCAGGGGACTTGAACTAGATCTTTAAGGTCCCTTCCAACCCAAACCATTCTATGATTCTATATTTATTTGCATAGACCTTCTATTCCTAGCTGGAAGGAACCCCTCATCTTGATATTGCAACACGGTTTGCAACAGCCTGAAAGGAGCCTTTCCTAGAGAACGAAGACATCCAGGACCACACCCTACCTCATCCTTTGAAGGACAAAGTTCAAAGTTCAACCTCATTTCAAATAGTTTCCCAAGTTCAAAAAATTCTGAGAGGTCCCAAACCTTAGGTCTCTGCCAAAAATTAAATAGCCATAGCTTCTTTTCTCATGAGGTGTTTCTCAGGGGTCTGCCCACCTTACCAGGTCATTCTAGCTTCAAGATGGAGTTGTGTACTTGTGTACAGAAGTGAAAATTTAAAACCTGTGTATCTGGGGAAGAACATTATAATGACATCACCACCCTACAGCATTCATTCCTCCGAGAACTTTCAGTAAAGGCCAGACACAACGTATGTTCAACACTAGAAATGTGTTTACGTTGTGTCACAACATGCAGATAGTTTTGGAGACTTCTGCAGATCTCACCTCAACCTCCAACTCTATCAGTTTAGCTTTCTGCTTGTCTTCTTCCTCAAAATCTCAGTTTGCTTACAACAGAGTCAGACAATGTCATTTAATGTGTCTAGGATCAGCACATTCAGGTGATCCCCCAAAATTGCCCAAGTGTTCAGTCTGAAATGGCTAGAAGCCAATTTATTCCCATGCAGGTAAATTTTGTACTGCATTCCCATCTCCCATAGGTTACTAAAGTGTATTGTACAGACAGAGTCCATTCTCTTCCATCTGCCAACATACTTAGATGTGTTTTATTTACCCATTTACTTCTCCAAGTCCTCAATTCTAGTTGGCAAACCAGAGGTCAGAGCTGATAAAGTTGTCCCCTATTATTCTTTGGGTAACATTTCTCCTGCCACATCTGGAATCGTGTCTCTGTGGAGCAGCACTTGGAGAAAAGGAGCAGTTTTCTCATCACTAATTGTGGTTTTGCAGAAAGAGTTTTCCACACAGACTCCACAACCCACCTGCCTCCATGCTTACTTGGAGCCATGTGCTCTGGCATACCTTGCTGGTGAGATATCAAGTGGTAAAAGGCTTCCTTGTGACAACCTTACTGCTGGTGCTCCTGAAAGGGTCTGGATAGGAACAGTGCATGTGGGGCTACCTCAAGTGTTGCCACTGTAGAGGAAAGCAGTGTTTTCTGCACCAGAAACTTGCCCCTGGAATAAAATGTGTGTGGACAGCCCCTTTTCAAGAACCACAGTTAATGTCGGGTAAGTTACCTTTTTTCCTCCTCATTCTGTAATTAGACATCCCAATTATGTAGTTTAATCTAATTAAAGTAATGATGCAATTACGCAATAATTGATACATAATCGGCATGCAAAAACCTGTGTAAGTATTATTTAACCAACAGAGCAAATTCTACATGAACCTTTTCAGGCTCTTAAAAGTATATCAGTTTAGCAGCCAACTTGAGGAAGAGATTTTGCCAACGCAGGCATATTTAAATCCTTACGACCACTAGTAAAATTAGGGGTTTTTTTCCTAATTATGGGCATTGAGCTTCTATTGACTTCAGTGGAAGCTATCTCTGAGCACTCATAGGCAGAAGTAAAGCTTAGAGCCTCTGGAAGACTCACTGCAAGTATCTCATCCAAAGATGGTAAAGTGCTACAAAGTCATTCTAGGAATGCCTAGTACTGGTTTGGCTGCTGCTAGATTTAAAAAAAAAAAAAAAAGGAATGTTCACTGTCAATTACAAGAGAATAAAACTCTGTGGTACCTGTACTGGTACTTTCTCAGCAAATATTACCATTTAAGATCCTTTTTTAAAAAAATAATTAAAAATTACTTCCTCCTTATCCAAAGTAACTGTGCAAAGTCAGCATATTACGCATGTCACACTTAACAGACATGTAGCCTAAGCCTGGGCTGTGGATCCACCCAAGGTCTCACACAGCAAAATCATGAGAATGTGCCGGTAGATGGAGGATTCCTGGCTCTAATGGTATAAGTAGGAATCTAGTTTTCTGTATTGACTCATTTTTGTGAAATAAATAACCTGAGAAGCGTATATGTCATAGTATGAGGATGTTAGGGCTATCTCTAACAGCCAAAACCCCATATTCTGAAAAGACACAAGAGACCTGGGGGCTTGTCTGATAAGAAAAGGGATTTCTTCTCACCCTTGGATAATATTTCCTTTAACCTACTCCCCATCCCCTTACTGTTGTGCAGTGAACTGTGTACCTTATATGACTTTTCCCCACCAGGGATGTGGCTGAATGACAGTGATATTTTACCCTTGTTTCAGAAAGCACTGTGGAATCAAACACATCCACATTTATATAATGCTCTGTAATTAATCCAACATGTCTGGATGTGTGAGGAAATGAGAATGCCCTGTCCTTTTCTTTGTCTCTGTTGCATAACTCATGCTTTAAGCTCGGTGCATTATCTTGCAACATGTTATATAGCGAGTTTGTTCAAAATGCTCCTGTTGGTGTAACTATTCAGAAGAAGGGAAATTTCAGAAGAAAATGTGAATGTTCCCTGATAAGCTTTTTGTGCTTTTTTGTTGTTGCTGGTTTTTTGCATGATTTGCTGTTAAGGATCTAGTTTTAAGTGTTATTACCCATATGTGTGGAAGTGTAATTTTGATTTCATCCTTCTTCTCTTTAATGCCGAAACTGCTGAAAAAACTCCTTTTTAATTTGGTTTCAAAATCAAATGTGATGTTTTTACTGTTATCTTTTAATTGTCAGCATTCATATTGCTAGTGTAAGTGTTTATATAATGTTTTTCATGATAGATACTGAAAATATGAAGAAAAAAAGCCTAAGACTGAACAGTCGCTCATTCATGGTGATATAAATTCAGTTTTACATATGGAAGTCACTGGGAGCCTGCACATATGGCCCATGGTTTCCAAGCTTAAGAAGAGTTCACAGGTGCTTAGGTGACCCTCTAATCATTGATAAGGGTCATGAAGAGAGCATCTTTGTCTTTCAACTTTTGTCTTCAACCCATTTCAAACTGGTTTCAAACTGAATGCAAGGGGACAGGCTCATCTGGGCAGCATTTGAAGAAAGTTTCCAGTGTTGGACTGAGCACTAGTTCCTTCAACCTAAAGAGCACNTTTTTAAAAAAATAATTAAAAATTACTTCCTCCTTATCCAAAGTAACTGTGCAAAGTCAGCGTATTACGCGTGTCACACTTAACAGACATGTAGCCTAAGCCTGGGCTGTGGATCCACCCAAGGTCTCACACAGCAAAATCATGAGAATGTGCCGGTAGATGGAGGAGTCCTGGCTCTAATGGTATAAGTAGGAATCTAGTTTTCTGTATTGGCTCTTTTTTGTGAAATAAATAACCTGAGAAGCGTATATGTCATAGTATGAGGATGTTAGGGCTATCTCTAACAGCCAAAACCCCATATTCTGAAAAGACACAAGAGACCTGGGGGCTTGTCTGATAAGAAAAGGGATTTCTTCTCACCCTTGGATAATATTTCCTTTAACCTACTCCCCATCCCCTTACTGTTGTGCAGTGAACTGTGTACCTTATATGACTTTTCCCCACCAGGGATGTGGCTGAATGACAGTGATATTTTACCCTTGTTTCAGAAAGCACTGTGGAATCAAACACATCCACATTTATATAATGCTCTGTAATTAATCCAACATGTCTGGATGTGTGAGGAAATGAGAATGCCCTGTCCTTTTCTTTGTCTCTGTTGCATAACTCATGCTTTAAGCTCGGTGCATTATCTTGCAACATGTTATATAGCGAGTTTGTTCAAAATGCTCCTGTTGGTGTAACTATTCAGAAGAAGGGAAATTTCAGAAGAAAATGTGAATGTTCCCTGATAAGCTTTTTGTGCTTTTTTGTTGTTGCTGGTTTTTTGCATGATTTGCTGTTAAGGATCTAGTTTTAAGTGTTATTACCCATATGTGTGGAAGTGTAATTTTGATTTCATCCTTCTTCTCTTTAATGCCGAAACTGCTGAAAAAACTCCTTTTTAATTTGGTTTCAAAATCAAATGTGATGTTTTTACTGTTATCTTTTAATTGTCAGCATTCATATTGCTAGTGTAAGTGTTTATATAATGTTTTTCATGATAGATACTGAAAATATGAAGAAAAAAAGCCTAAGACTGAACAGTCGCTCATTCATGGTGATATAAATTCAGTTTTACATATGGAAGTCACTGGGAGCCTGCACATATGGCCCATGGTTTCCAAGCTTAAGAAGAGTTCACAGGTGCTTAGGTGACCCTCTAATCATTGATAAGGGTCATGAAGAGAGCATCTTTGTCTTTCAACTTTTGTCTTCAACCCATTTCAAACTGGTTTCAAACTGAATGCAAGGGGACAGGCTCATCTGGGCAGCATTTGAAGAAAGTTTCCAGTGTTGGACTGAGCACTAGTTCCTTCAACCTAAAGAGCACTTTGCTTCAGAGACAGTAAAAAAACCTATTCACATACCTTTTTGGGGTGAAATTCTCTTGTTAGTACGCTAGGAAACATGGGTAGATCCATTCAGTAACAGACATTTGGAGACTGAAAAAAAGCAAGGTAAATGCAGCTGAAAGGTATGGGGAAATTCAGTAAGCACATCACTGCACAAAAAAAACTAAGCCAAATATGTTTATATTCCCCAGAAAAAAAAAAAAACACAATAAAAATCTAATGTCCAGTTATTTCACAGGTCTTACATTTTTTGCTAACAGAAGTCTATGTAATGTAGCTCATAGGCCACACCATTGTGCAAATTTTCTACCAGTCTTCATCTTCATTGTTTTAGTAGTAAACTCACCCATATTTGACATAGGAACTTGTGCTAAATTTGCCAGTAGTTTGGTTATTCTGATAGCCCAGGGGCTGCTGGTTTTGGTCAAGATATAGTAACAGCCAGAGTACAGTTGATCTCATATCGCTGAGAGTGATTTAAAGGAAAATCTTTGAAAGAAGTATAACTGCCTGAATTACTTCTTTTTTATATATTTTTAAATGAGAATGTAAAGGCCAAGGGCATTTTTTCCTGTTTAATACTATTAAATCCATCATTAAATCTCTCACTGAACACTGGGTGAATTTAATGGTGCCCTCAAGTGCCGATGCTGATGCTTGACTGTGTTAATATTGTTGTATGTACAGATACAATAAATAACACTTAGCTGAGGTAGTATTAGCAACCTCATTGGGTATATCTATACAAATAGCTGTACTAATGAGATTAAGCATCAGAAACCAATGGTGATGTGAATCTAGGCACTGGGGCTAAAATATGGATAGGGATTCAACACATTGAATCTATCAATAAAACCAAACAGACTCTACTAAAAGCTTTACTGCTAGTTGACATTAAAGGATTAATTTGAAAGTACACTTTTTATCTCTTCTCATCTCACTTTATAACATTCTCTGTCTTAAAACTTCAGTCTGTCTTGCACGCAGGTATTATGAGTGTTTGTTTCTATTTGCTGAACAGTCAGCAGAACTCCAGGCAGGCTTCTCTGCTTTGCCTTGCTGTGACCAGAGTTCTCCTTGGTTGGCATAATTCAGCACTGAAGATAAGAGACGGTTTGTACCTCTGGTATTCTGAACACAGAGTTGTATTATTTGAGTCACTTCTAGATCATAGTTTCTCCTCTAAACATACACCCTTTCAATACAATTGCCTTGCCTTGCCCATGCAGATTATTTTATACAGCCTGGCATAATTCCAGGATCCCATTTTCCTCACACAAAAAGCCTGAACTGTTCATGATTACAATACTCTCTTACCATTGTAGTAACCTCCAACTTCCATCATTTCATTTTGAGACTATTCCCTATTTATGCTTTTATTGTGGGTAGGGTAAAAATCTCTATGTTGTGATTGTCCTTCTGATGGCATTCTACCTACACTAAGGCTTTGAAAGATATATCCACTCTTTGTTTTACTAAAAATCTTATTCAAAGAGAAAAAAGAATTTACATAAAGGACTACCTTTAATCAACAGGGGTGAAATCCTTCACTGGGTAGGAAAGTCACTGAAGGCTTAAGTGGGAATTAATTGATAGGTAGACTTTATATGGACCTTCTTATTGCAGTGAATTGAAGTTTGATGGTTCTCATGAAGAGAAATCAAAAGAAATTAACATTTGTGGCCACAAGACAACTTTCTGTGACTTATAGTATTTTAAATTTCCAATGCTAAGGCAGCTGGTTTTCCGCCCTGCTCTCTAAAAAAAAATTAGGTAACATAATTAAAATGTGCTAAGGTATGTCCTGTTTCCCTTTTTTTATTTATTACTTTAATTTTCCCTTGTGATTACTATGAGGTTAAAAAAGAAGAAAACATATACATTATTATTTTTTTAAATGACAGCAAAAGAATGTTAATTTGGCTCTAAAGTGGATAAATAAATCACATGTAGTTAAAAGCTCTAAAATAAACAACGTTTGTAACCATCTTACTTCCTTGCGTGCCTCTGTCACAGTGCAGCCGGTAATTTCATAATCACCTACTGTTTGCTGGTAAACATCTTGAGGAATGTTTTACAGAGTTGTAAAAACTTGTGTTAGCATATTTTTTTCATAACATTCTAGCTGTAAAACCAAGCTGTCTTTGTTCTGAGAATCTAGTACACCATCAGTGAAGAATACCTAGAAGTGATGAGGGTGTCTAATATGCTAGTCTATGTAGACTTTGTGTGCATACAGGTGTTTTGTCAGTTCAAGTGTAATTGTTTCATAACCAACCTACTTATGAACTGATGGAAGACATCAAAACAAAAAAGAAATCACTCATCTAAAATAGATTATCTTCTCAAAAAAAGTTTCTGTCAATTCAAAAACCACCGCATTCAGAAATTCATGGTGCAATAGTAGTTTTGAGAAGATTCATCTATATTTTTTATCCTTGGTAGTGGATAAAATATCCTTGTTACTGTACCTCCACCACAGCGCTGTGCAAGCTTTATTTATCAATTAATTTTTTACTGCAGATTAAGTCCCAAAGTTATCCAGTACCTCATCTAAGAGGGACTATCCTGGTCCTCTGCATCTCTGACCGCTTGTGCTGGTGATTTTACCACTGTGAAAGTCAACAAAACCTACTGTTCCTGGTGACTTATGTACAAAATCATAACTTGAATATGGAAAGTACCATGTACATTCTACAAGATAATGCTCATCCAGAGAAATTGTAATTGACATACATATAGGAACTGGACTACACATGGGGAAAATTGAAATGCTATTATCTCACTTTTCCTTGTGCAGCAGGATCTAGCCAGCCTTGTAGCAGGCCCACCAGCCTCTGGCTCTAGCATCAAGATACTCTCTGCCACCTCGCTGTGTTTTTTCCAGTGTGTGTTGCTGATACTCTAGGGCAATCCAGGTTGTTTGCTCAGGGAGCCCTGGAAGAAGACGGAGGATGTCTGCACCTGACCCCGACTTCTGACCAGGACTCATTTCCTAGACCCTGGCATGGGTGGTTGGTAGCACAGAGGTTGTCTTTCTTCTGTGCCTACCCAGGGAAGGAGGGCATATGCTTTACTAAAGACAACCAAAGACAAAGAATCATATAATCATAGAGTCCTTTAGGCTGGAAAAGATCTTTAAGATCAAGTCCAGCTGTAAACCTAGCACTGCCAAGTTTACCACTAAGCCATGTCCTAAGAGCACATCTTTTAAATGCCTCCAGGGATAGTCATTACACCATTTCCCTGGAAAGCTTGTTTCAGTGCTTGACAACTCCTTTTATGAACAAATTTTTCTTAGTATCCAATCTAATCCTCCCCTGGCACAACTTGAGGCCACTTCCTCTTGTATCACTTGTTACTTGGGTGTAGAGACCAACACCCTTCTTGCTACAACTTCCTGAGGCAACCTTCTAAAGAGGCACCTTGGGTAGTGTCTGCACCTGTATGGACCTGCTGGAATAAAGCTCTGTACAACTCAGTCTTAACTCCAAGGGTCAAGACTGGGTACCACATGGGGAGCATGCCTCAGTTCTCCCCTGCTATCCAGAAGATGCTCTTCCAGGCTAAGACAGAATCCAAATATGAATTGTAGAAGGAAAAGATGAAAGTCAGGTAGGTAACCATCTCACACTCACACCCACACACCCACACACACCCCCCCATTCCAAGGAACTTTAGGACAAAGTACAGCAGCCTGGATTCCATCTGTATACAATATAGAAAGTCACTTCCGGAGTATGCTCCAGATCTTAGATCCGCTGATGTGCCCCATCTTGTTGTCTCTATTATAAGAGTCAGCAAGCTTCATTGTGATGCACCTAGACTTTATACAATCAAAAGCAGTAGGCATCAACTATAAGTGAACGATTACTGATCCATAAGGAAAGAAAAAATCTTTTGCTTCTATCTTCTCTGAAATGCAATGGAACATCCCTTTCTCTTAATCACTGCTTTTGGGGTCAGTACCTAGAATTCATACATGAATACAAATGGTTCACATGTTTTCTTGATTTATAAAGCCTGTATTGAAAGCCATAAATGGCAAGGATTTTGGTGGACTGAAAAAGAAGTTCCAAAATAAAGAACAAGGATCCCATTTAGGTACATTTTAGATGTGAGTCTAAATGACATTTTATTACCCAGTCTGACTAGCATTCCGACCTCTGTATAGAGTCAGATAACTGCAGCCACTCTCACCTGTTTCAAGTCCATTATCTTGTATTTGGCTGAAGCATATCGTTCAGAAAATCATCCTTTCTTGATCTTAAGGCTTCAAAAGATGAAGACAGGAATTTCCATAGCACTGCATCGCAGCAGTGAGACGCCAGCTTATGAGAAGTTCTTCTTTTTTTCCTAAATTCAGATTGCCTTTTTGTCCTTCTATCCATTGGCTCATGATGCAAGGAGTTAGTGAGTTTCAACATTTTGTGTGGCTGTGAGCCGACAACATTGTTCACTGAGATCTACTTGGAAATTTGGATACATGGACTCGTATTAAGCATGAACAACCTTGATGCAGTCATGTTTTGTGAATCCTGTTGAAAGCATTCCGTAGTAGTTCTGCCTTTTGACTTGGAACACTTGACAGATGGCTACAAATAAGTTTTTTTAGAAATCACATTAAAGGGTTTTTTTCTCTTTATGAAGATGCTTATACAGATCAAGCATCATACCCCTTTAGTCTAGCAGGTCTGATCTCTGAAGATATATGTGATCTTTTTTTGTTCTTTTTTTCACCTTCTCAGAATTTCCGTAGTTTTTTAAAGAACTGTGGACAAAAATCATGCTATTCTAGCATTGGCCTCACCAGCTTTACTGTGCTGCATTCTCCGCTTTCAAATTCACAGTGATGGAATGAGCTTTTTTGGCAAGAGCATGAGATGTCGGGAAATTATTTTCAGTTGCTTGTCCTCTGGTGATCTCTTAACTCCTTTCTGGGTCCAGTATCCCACTCACCATGAATATATGGCATTCTTTGATTATGGACCTGAGTTTGCCTGTGTTGAACTTTGAACGACTCTGTAATCTTAGCCGGACTAGTCTTGCTTGGCTTCAGCCATCACATTGTGCCACTGTGCTCCTTCTAAAATGCGAACCATCAAGATATAAGATCTTTCTGTCAATTCAAATCCAGGAGGTACACGATGCAGCCTTGAGAACAGATGGTTGAATTCACATACACTGAAGCACGCAGTGCTACACTGATTTCTTAATCTCATTCAGAATAAATGACTTGTATATGAACAGATTCCCCAAGTTGTCAGAGCATCATAAACAAAATCGTTTGCTAATTGCAGTCAGCCACATCCATGCAAGGTTGTCTGGAAAGGATTTACAGACCACTTTGCCTTGCAGAACCTCTCTGTGCTATGGCAGGGAAGGAGATCTCCTGCCTTCACACTCTGCTCTGCAGTCTGAGGTCCCAGACTGGTGTAATTTTAAACTGTAAATTAAGCAAATTTCATCTAATATCACTGAGAAATCACAAGTACAAAACCTCTTTGAGCTATTCTTTATAGAGTCACATTTGACAGCACTTTAACTTCTAAAACTTCAATTCTGCCTTTTTTCTTTCCATGGTCTTTTCTCCCCCTCTCTATCATCTTTTCACACTAATGAAGAAGTTTGTTATAGTAGCACAGAATAAAAGCTTTCTTTTTTCTTATTATGGTTGGCAACCTTCGCAGGTACATTGGCTGAGAGGCATTCTGGTTGCACCTTAAATCTTAGAGCACAAGGTATTTACTTCATGTAATGTCAGCCTGTAACTTGTGCACAGAGCAAACAGGCACTACTTGTCTTCCCATAAGTTCATGAAGCTTGAAATTCTCAATCAGTTAGCTGAACAAACTGAGCTAAAATTACAAATTCATACCCACTGGTGAATCTCCACTGTAGATGCACAAAAGAGCTTTTTGTACCAGCCCTTGGGTTCCCAGGAACTGACTAAGTCTTTCTGTCAGCTCCTGTCCACTTAAAATGGCTTCAGAAGTATGGAAGACTAGAACTAAGAACAAATTAGGCTAAAACAAATGATCTGCTATTTGAGTGTCTGTCCAGGGAGTGAACCAGGACCGCTAAGGTACTACTATCAGCAAGCTTCCAGTATCTCACAAAATAAAAAACTTGAAAAATCTGTCTAGTTTAAAAAATAACCCTAGATACTTTTTCCTCACAAATCTTGCTTGAATGACCTCCTTGAATTTAACAGTGTATTTCTATCTGGAATCAAGGGATGTTTATATTAGAACATTACACGCATTTGTGGCAAAGATATTTCAGTATTGCTAAATATTTACCACGATGGTATTTTTGTCTTCTCCAAACCACAGATGTTTTCCTTAGTAAATGTGTCTGCTTTTTAGCTTTGGGCATTTTTTTTGTCTGCTCCTATGTCCATATTAATACAATCATCCATCAAAACCAGGGTAAGATTCTGACCAGTATCCTGGTCTTTATTTTCAGTAGCTTTTGTTTTAACTTCCTGAAATGTTTCCAGAGCAATGTTGAGACCACTGCCGTTGCCTTGTTAGCAGACTTCAGAATTAACATGCTTGCTATGACCTCTGAAAATTTCAACTATGTGCACTTTTTCCATTGTTATCTGAAATCATGCAGAGATCTGGACCTTGAAGTATCCTAGGTCTTTTCCTTTCCTCTTTCTCCTCCCCCTTCTCCCAAGAGGCAGTTATTCATCTTCATTAGCTACTTCTGTTAGCTTGCTGCTAACCAAGAGTGGAAAACTAGCTGCATCAGTCTTGCATGGAAATTCAAGAATTAGAATCTACAGTCCTTGGGTGCAGGAGGTTAATGTGCTAATAAAGATTGTGCCTTGATTAACCACATCATCTCAGCTTGCCTAGGCAAGACTGGTTTTCATACAGTTTGTCATGTCATATGACCCAATGCATTCACCTAAAAACCTAACTTCTTAGCTCAGAACAGATATTTATCACTGCAGCTAATAGAGAGATTCTGTCAATTTCTTTTTTTTTCTCATTTCTCTGGGAATATTTAAAAGTTTTTAAGGAAACCTTTTAAATTCTGTTCTATGATTTACCTGTAAAGAGACACATTCTTTCTTTCCTGATAGAGATTAATATTTTTTGTCTTAAACTTTGATAGGAAAACATGGCATGCATGGCTTATACTCTAGGTAACACGTGCTCTTAGTATCAAACCACATTTGTCTTAGGCATTTCATAGCTTCTCTGGGCTTATAGGCTCATTTGTTTTCCCCAAAAAGAATGAAAATTTGCAAGACTTAGAGTTAAACAATTGTAATCATACAATGAGGACTTAAATAAGTCAGTTTGCTAAGTTGGTGTCTGTAGCACTCTTACATTTATCTGTCCTAGTCTGCTGGACCATGGCTAATGTTGCAGGTTATTTGCAGGGTGATTCCACTAAAGTAGAGATAATGTATTCCAAACAGAAACTTACTGTACTGGTTATTACGATTTGCTGTAGAGTGAATTTATCCTCAGATCACGTTGCAAATGTTCATGATTTGGAATGGTTTAGTTCTGTAGATACCAAACATCTGCAGATTTAATGCTGAACACATTCTTTAATGCTGCAGTCTGCAAAATCTCTGACCTTCTCCCTTTCCAAGGACCTAATTTCTCTTTTTTTTACCCCTTCCTTCTCCCCAGCACACAGACACATGCACACACACACTGAGTCCTGATTCTATCAAGCAATTTCAACTGATGCCCATCAGAGCGGGTCTGAGGAACCAACCACAGCACAAATGACACAGTCACAAGCCACACAATTATGTTTATTTCTTTGCTTAGAACAAAAACATTCCTTGACAAGCAGTCTCCCCTGAATTGTCATCTATCTTTGGATGTTACTGCAATGAAACATATTGAAAGAAATTCATATTACAAAAAGCAACAGAGTATTTGAAGGATTTTGGGACTGGAGCCAAAGGGGAAATGTGGTAGAATGTGTTTTGCAGGAGATTGCTGTGAAAAAAAAAAAGTGATCCCTTGAAATGAGTTTAGCAGGAGGAGCGGAGACAGAAGAACTGCTGCCTGAGGTCCAGTGCTGAAATGGCACGGAGCTTAGCATAAATGTTGTCCTTATGGCTATTTCAGCTCCGTGTCAGGGAGCTTGTAGCAGTTCTGTTGTTGCATCCTTCAGTTGGTGGGTGGAAGAAACTACATTTGTCACTTATCTCAAGTTTAGAAAGCATTTTGCAATGTGTGTGACATAAATATTAACAATTAAAACTTGCCCCATAAGTGAGTGGAAAGGAAGTAAAAAAGGAAACAATGGGAAATGGAAAATGGCA
The DNA here is from genome assembly GCA_013389865.1 of Piaya cayana. NCBI lineage: Eukaryota > Metazoa > Chordata > Aves > Cuculiformes > Coccyzidae > Piaya > Piaya cayana. The sequence continues at coordinate 587,486 of WAAB01017473.1, read as the reverse complement.
AGTTGTTGTGTTGGGTGGTGTTGGTTCTGAATAGCATGTTGGCAAAATGATAATGACAAAACAGAAAGTGCTCAAATGGAAAGAAGAGAACTATCAAGTGCCTAAAGAAAACTACGGAGCTTATGAGGATGAAGAAAACGGGTTAAGTAGCTGTAGTTTGGATATATGACATCAGAAAGAAATAAGAGGAAACAGCTTTGTCTTTCTATTTTGCAGGTGTATATTTGAGTTTTGGGTTAGAAAAATTGCAGCAGTAACAGGTACTACAGGAATCAGTATTTTTTAAAAATTTGGTTTTTACATCATGAGAACCTTATCGTAGTGAAATGCTGTCAGCTTCAACATAGTCTCCAAAAGTTTCAGTGTCTGACTCTTTCCTTTGGATGTTTGACACTAAAATCATAGACATTGTCAGCTAGTGCCAGTGTAGCTTTGCTGAACTGGAAGGGATCTTTACCAACTGACAGCAGTTAAAGAGAAAATTTCCTGTGTTGAAAAAATACCCAAAACCTATTTTATTAAGACAGGAGAGTAACTGGATTAGAGGTTCTCAAACTGTGTCTTGTGATCACTGCTGAAGAGTCTTGGAAAGCTCTGTGTTAGCTTTGTGATGCCTTGACTTCCAGCTGAATAAATATATCTAAAGCTTCCCTAAAATCTGCATTTTAGTGTAGGTAACTACAAAGAGAGACCCTCTGTGTTCCACATGAGCAAACCAACAGAGTGTTTTCAAAGGAAAATTGTCTCACCAATCTCCTGTAATTCCTGAAACATGTCAGTAAAACAGTGGATGAAGCTGAGCCAGATAAAATAAATTTCAAAAGGTGTTTGACAGGGTCCTTTTCGAGACACTACAAACATTTCTTAAATCATCATCTGTAGAGAGACAAAATATTATGAATCAAAAATTGGCTAGATGAGCACAAGCAAAGAGGAGGATTAAACAGTCAATTTTCTTAATGGCCCAATTATAAGTTCTGGTTTTGGCAGTGAATGAACAGCAAGATAATACACGTGCCTAGACTTTAAATCTAGATGATATTGATCTCTCTACTTTTTATTAATTACAATTTTTCTGAATCAGCTCAGCCATTCCTGATATCATGTGCCACACAGCAAGATTGATGGCACTAGATAAATAGAATTGCCTCAAGTCTAGAGTGAATACTATTATTTACCTCTGCATAGTACTCTTCCTGAAAAATTACCTACAAGCTAGGGTTAAAAGCCCCAAACAAAACACTGCCAAGCAGTCATTAATCCACAAGAAATGTCTCATTACTTAATTGTTGCTGCAGAAACTGAATTTAGAGCAAGGCTATGCAATGCTGTAGATTTCTTTGAAGGTTTTCTTTTCAGTAAGAAAAAAAAGTCAAGTTGGCATGTTGACTAAGATTAACTAGACTTGGACCTTTATAGCTTGTAAAACTGGATATTTATGTATAACTTCTGAAAACTGGTTTACTACACGTGGAGACTAATAGCGTTACAATATGCATGTGAAGGAGACGTGCCATCACCACCACCACCAAGATGACAGCTTGAAACACCACTGCAATCCTCACTAGGAGAAATGTATGTTAAAAAGAAAGGGAATCTCAGAGCCACTCCTCAGTCTTGTACATCTGGCAGCAGAAGGAGGAGGGCAGTCAACTTCATCTCGAACAAGGTGTCCTGCAGTTTGGCTCACGTGCTTGTTCGCATGAATTTTTAAGCCATCTAGTAAGGGCTTCCTTCTTTGATCCAGAAATCTTTGTTTTCCCCATTTCCGGACCTCAAATGGCTTCTCAGTTCTTCCTTTAATTAATACTATTCAGGACTTGAGGGTCAACTTAATCAAGTTTGGAGAAAGAGCTAAACTGGTTTTAAAATAGACGAGTATCTTGTAGTGACTGGAATATCTTCAGGTGTTAGGTGGTTTAGACTTATTTTTTGTCCGATTTATGCTGAAATAAATTCCTATTTTTTTCTCTGTCTAATTTCTAACACCAGTTGGAAGATTCCAAGGATCTTAAGTGCCTTTAAATTGTCATCAGTCCATTTGAAATGTTGTTTTCAGTCCAGTGGGTGCCTTCTGCCACTCCTAGCAATCCCAGACTCGAAGGACAGACAAGTTAGCTGAGCAGAAAAGAGAAGCTTTGCATTAAAGTTTATTTTAATAACAAAAGTTGAGTCCTTTCTATTTAGTTAGTTATATAGTTTCCGTTTAGGCTTACATTTTCAAACATTTCATTCCACGTACTGAAGAAAAAAAGAGATCTTGATAAATAATAAGCATATGCCACCACTGGTTCTTTTAATTTGCCTCAAATGTATTCAAAATCATGAAATTTGGCATGCAGGTACACAATCTGTGTTTCTTTCTGCTTTACCTTGAAAAGTGTTGATGCTTGTTGGACACCTAAATTCTTTCTGCTGATTTTTGAGATCCTGTCCATGGCAGACAGAAGGAAACTGCACATTTTTTAATGTTTCTCTTTTAAGAAAATATCTCACTAAATTTAAATGTTACCACTCTTCAGTGATGAGAACCTATAATTTGGAGTATTTTTTCATGTTAGTTTTCTGGGTTTTTTTCCTAATTTTATTTAATGTTATAGTTTTTTGCATTCCAAAGGGTAGTGATAAATACTTTACATAGTTGCGACTCAAAATATTCTCCTAATAAATTCACATTCAGATATTCATGATAATGGCAATTATTAACCCTGGCAAATATTAGTAGTCTTACTGAAGTCTTGTGTCAGAAAGGGTTATGTCAAATTTAAATTATGTAGAAAGCTTTATTATGTAGCACAACTCAAAGTAAAAAGTCAGAAGAGAAGCTAGCTGGAGGGAAAAAAAAAAAGCCCATTAAGGCCACTTTCATTGAAGTGTGGATGAGAAATAATCTTAAGGAAAAGAAGAAATGAAAGATTTTGACATGTCAAAAAAAAAGGTCACCCTTATTTTTAATCAGTGCTCTGGTCCTTTCCCTGGGTAAAGGCTTCATCGTCAGACTCGGGCAGGCAAGGTGGGAGGAAGAGCTCTGCTGCTTTAACAGATTGGTTTCTGCGTGGCATATAGCAGACTTCTGAGAGGATGTTCCCCTGAAGGTGACAGTTAGGGTCAGCCACCATATAACCTGGAGGAACTCCTTCTTGGGCAAATGGAAATCATAAGTACAGAATAGCATATTTCACAAGCAGAATAACTTTAGGTCAAAGTCACCAGATGTTCTAAGTCTGGCTGCCTTGATTCTTCAATTGACAAAGATAACGTAAAGCATTGCCCTTCAGAAGAAAGGGACACATAGTTCATTTCTATGTGTACGTTTGGGCTCAAAACCCCAACTTGTTTGGAAAAACTCTTTGTTTGGGAGCAGGCTTTTGCCCATGTAAACACCTTTAGTCTATATGCACATCATCACATTTTCTAGAAATTAAGCAAATGGTGCTGTAAGGGCAAGGCAGAGAAAGCAAGTGAGAAAGCAATACTTTTTCAGATCACAGCCTTAGGGTTAAATGTCTGCATTGCAAATCTCATTTTCAGCAACTGATTCTCATAAACCTTTACTGCTGGAATATTTCTCAACGTGTAACTCCTTAATCTTTTAAAAACAATAGCACATGTTTCCAGGTACTTGTAGCAAACAGCAATCTCTTTGCCTGTGTTTTTTGTTGTCTGAGTTTAAAGAACTTACTGTATATTAAAAATTACTATGCAGTGATATTGCTGGCACTTATCAGATAAGGAAGTAATAAGATGAACAATCTGCCTCAAAGAAGTGAAAAGCAAAGCAATTCTGATACTGAAACTGCAAACCAGATGATGCTCTGATTAGAGGCATGCACGTAGATTACAGAAGTATAATAAATCATGTAACATTTTAGCCTCAAATAAAATAAAATAATGTAGTTTTTATTAGGAAATAAACTGTTTATCAAGCATGCTTTAAAGGTGACATTTATTATTAATAAACTATGATGAAAGGGCTGATCCTTTCATCGGCAGAACAGCCAGAGATTTTCCTCTATGCAGAAAATGCCCCAACTCAGTCTATGCCAGGTCAGGAAGAACTTCCATCAGCACTAATGAAGGATGGATAAGAGACTCACCTGCACCTTTTGTAAAACAAGAACATTTTCTTTTCTCTTTACAAAGGAATGAGTCATGGAAATAAAACTCCAGTATTATTTTGGGACTGATCGTGGATCTCGCTACATCTCCTTGGAATATGACTGAGAATTAATTCCACTGTCAGCTAATAGTATCGCAACTCAGCAAAGCACATGGCAGGCAAACCCTTGCTACTGTCACTGAGCCCCGTGCTTAGGCACAATGTTATTTGCTCTTCGGCTCTTGAAACTTGTGGGCCAGATCCTCAGGGTTGTCACACTCCATGCTACTTCTCATATTCTTTTAAGTTACTGTGTGCCGAATATTATGCCTGTTAATGCTGAACATGTCAAAAAGCATGCCCATCCTTTAACAGCCTGCACTGGAGAGGAATATGAAGCCTCTCTCTTAACAAACTCCTTGTCTGAAGTGTTTAATTTACACCTCTCCAAAAGCAGCCTTGCTTTGGAGATCAAATCATTCAGATTTTAATGGTAACAGTATTGAACGTGTGTCTACCTGCTGCCTGAAGCTGTGTCAAGGATGACTGTATAGAAGTCAGGTCAAACTAAGTATGTCTCTTAGCTACTAAAAATTGTCCTTAAAATCAAAACAGGGAAGAGACAGTGGTGAAGTGTAGCACACTTCATTTAGGGCTTGCCACATATCTGTGTCCTGCAAGGCACAAATATGCAGTTATGACCTTATTTGACCCCTTCACAGTGATAAAGGCAATTTTAAGAGTTAACCATTAAGCAAGTGTTCAGCATTTATCATTCTGACCTTATCTATCATTGTGTACTATTCCACTGAATTTCTAAACACAGTTTGCTGTGCAATATTGTTTTTCAGGAGATGACCCATTCATGGCCTCCACCACTGTCAGCTATTCACACACCAGGAAAAGCAGAACAAAGCAAGTTTGCCTTCCCAAACAAGGTAAGACATGAACACCATGTAGAACCTTGCCTCCTGCACCTCAAAATACGTCCTACATGAGCCCTGACTAAGTCTGTGAGGTCTCTAGGCTGAAGTTGATGACCTTCTCCATGTGTGTGCCTGTATCCCATGTCTTTTCCATGCTTGCAGCCTCTGCAGGGCTACACAGTCTTGTTTGTAAATCTCCTAGCAGCAGCACTGTTGCTGGTGTGGGGGTCACAGATTCCTCACTGCAAGGCAAAACTGCAGGTGCCCTTTGTGGGGTGTCCAGTTGTGGCGTCTTCTACAGGCACCTGCAGGGCACATACAGCTGCAAATCAAGAAGCTCCTGCTAGTATCCATTGGTCCTGCTTCATTTGGCTTTGCTAGCCAAGACTTTATTTTAAACCACGAAGTTTTGAAGTGAGCTTTACTACTACGCTGGCCTCTGGAGTTGGAGGCTGAGGAATGGGCATATATTCTCTGCCACCAATCTGGCTTCAAGGGTAGCTTTGCTAGAAAAGCAAATAGGAAGCCCATTGCCATGAAGCTCAGAGGGGCCACAGAAGTGTTTACCAGGGAAACCTCAAGGGACAAAGGCCACTGGTCCTGCTGATGGTCCCTTGAAACTAGCCCCACTATTGCATGTACATCATGAGGAGGATGTCTTGCCGCATGATAAAGGTCGTTGGCATGAGCTTGAGGAAGTCACGTTATTTATACTTGGCAAGTCAGGAAGGCATGAAATCAGCTATCCTAGGCAAGATCCAATAAAAATTCCACATTGTATCACTAGCATATTTCATGAAATGTTCAAGCTTGAATGATGGTATTGGTGCTGTTTATAGCTTTTCTGCTGTTAAAGCAAGCTCTTTTTTGTAACATTTAAGTCCATTCTGCAAAATTTAGTGCAGAAAATAATTATAACCACAAAGCCAAGAAACCTTCATGATTTGCATCCAGCTTTTGCGTGGATGAGAGTGTCATGATTTTGAAGAACCATGGGTGTAAACCAAAACATCCCTGGCATGTTATGAAAGAAGAAAGAAGGAAATAACTCAGTGTCTATTTGCTCACTGAAGGCAGACGGCTAGTTAAAGATGGTAGGCAGGCTAGGGGCTTGTTATATTAGAGTAAATCCAATAGGAAATAAATGGTTCAGCTACTTACAAGCAGGTGAAGTGCCCGGATGTGGATGACAAAAATGAAGTAGTGCTTGCAGCTCTGCAGTTTCTGCCGTAATTATCAGCACGTGATAATTATCAGTGGCACGCATGTAGACATGTATGAGCAAGGTATGCACCTGTCAGTGTGTCTGTGCGGCCATCAGGAATGCAGTTCCTCACAGCTGAATGTATTGTGATAAATATAGGAATAGGAGAACCACAGACCATAGGGCAAAGGATATGTGAATAATGGTTAATATTGACTTTCTCTTCTCTTCCTGTCCATCCATCTCTTTGGGAAATATTCTAACAGTTTGAGCTGCAGAGCCGTTGCGGAGATCTACCATTCATTTGTATTAGGGTTAAACTCCATGGTTTCTCCATGGTTTCTTTTTCTCTTACCAAAGTGAAATTTCCATTTTATTTAATCTTAACATGGGAGATCTTTTATCTAATAATATATGGGCATACTTTTGTAAGTATAATGACATCACAATTGTATTGTGGCCGTGGTGATCTGCATGGTCAGAAATTAGAGTGTTTTGTATGAGGTGGGGAATAAGTGCCCAACAAAACTCATCAGAGTGCTAGAAAAACACTACATTATTGGAGATACATCATGTTAATTGTAAATATTTCAAATATTTTAAAATAATTAAAAGCTACTCCTGTGGCTTACCCTGAATCTGAGCAGTCACAGATTTTAGAAGGCAGTTACTTTTCAGGCTCCAAAGCGCAAAGATTGGTTTCCTAATTTTTCAAGCCTGTTTTTGGAACAGTTACAAACTAGCTAGTGCTTTTGACAAAGTGTTGTGGAAAATCTTTATTGGATTTCACAGGGGATGTCTCCATAACTCTTGGGAAGCTTTGCTGCAGGTAAGCTATGTAGTTGTCCCAGCTTGTTGAAACCTAAGAACTACATCAAACTCTTGCGGATCACATGTTTTTCAAAGAAACGGGCCTGTCAGTCAAGTAATGGCCAAGACCAGCAAAGAGACTAGACGTCTACATTCAGGGCTTTGGCTTCATCTCTTAGTTCCGAGCAATGCATGGTACCATGAATACATTTTCAGTCTTTGTGGCAGTGTTGAGAGACCAGTTCAGTTCATTTGCAATGACTCTTCCAACCAACTTGACTCCAGAGAAGCAAGTGGGCTGCAATTACTTTTTAGCAGAACATAGTTCCCAAGTGTAAAGTTACTCATCATTTTGGGAATGAGAAAAAGAGAAGCTTGTAGAACTCCTGCCCTGTTGCGACAATGTGGATCATCCTGACTTTTTTATCTCTAAAAGCTGAGCGTCAGCATCATTAGTTCCTGTACATATCAAACTGCTTTTAACCTGCAACTCAAGTAATTAGTGATATGACAGCTTGAAACTTGAAATTTATTAATTAGGCTGTTAAAGTTACAAAGGCCACAGCAGCTGTAGCTAGACTGGTTTTGAAATCAGTCTAGCAATAAAAGGTAAATAACTGAGGTTTATATATCACAAGTACAACAGAATTCCATTTTTGAAACTCCATGTGGGGATATATCCATCTATATAACTATATAGTAGGTGGATGGGGTGATGAATGTGCATATGATATTCCTGTATATGAAATAAGGTCTCGTTAACATGGGAGATCTGCATTAATGCACAAGAATGGAAGAAAAGTCCGGGTCAGGTTTGACACGTGCAGCGCCACTCAGTAGGTTTCCCAGCACATTGCTGCTGGGAGAGCACATTTAGGGAACTGTCCTTTGTGTAATAGAGGGCATAAAGTTACATTTCATCCTTAACTTTGAATTTTCTTTCTCTGTGGAATTAATTTGTACTCTTGAATTTGCTAGGAAGGAGCAATGACAGTCTTTATTTCTTGTTTTTCAAAGCTTAAAGATAATTGAATCAGAGTGTGATGTGACAGGCTGTGTATGATTTCCTTTATCCTATCTCTGTCACACTTTGTTACGTACAAATGATCAGGCATTATTTGATTGTAATTCTATTAAAAACATCTTAATAAATAAACTTTAAATTAATAATTAAATTTGGTAAATAAGAGCTCACTTGATGCTTGTGTGAATGAGCTTTCATGTTCAGGCATTAATTCTCTACTCTTCTAGGGAGAAAAATGCTGTTAATTCACCTGCCTTCTTTCTTCTCTTTCTTCATTTTTATTGTGATTTCATGTCTTGAAAGTCTGACCAGGTGTTTGATTTCTAGTTATCTGTATGTGATATTATGGGATCAGTCATCATTTTGTTATTTGAGAATTCATTTACCCAATCTAGGAAAACTGGTGTCTTGTCACAAAGCTATTGGGTGATTTTTCTGAGCAGAAGCTAAGTTATCATAATGATGTTATTTGTTATATACTCAATACATTTACTTTAGTGCTGTTATTCTTTACATATTCAATTCATTTAATTTTTCCTTTCTTGTTGATTTTAACAAGCTGGAGCAAATGCACCAGAAAATAATCCCTAGAACTGAAGACTTCATCTTTGGTTCTAAATTATATAGTCATATTTTTTCTTACCTCAGTGAGAACACTCTCTATTTCACTATGAAATGCTTGTGTTAGCCTTTATTATTAAGAATAATTTGTTGAGAATCCAGACATTTATTTTAAAGAATCGGTTAAGAAGAGAAGTGAAAATGTTACAGCTCATATTTTTCCGATGTCAAATTCAAGACTATGCAGACAATTAAAAGGGAGTGTGCATTCTTGCTGATGTTGATAAAATTATAAAAGAGTGAACTGCATCTTTTTTAGTGGTTTCGAATAGTTTCACAAACCTGCAGATATTTCTCTCAAAATTATTGTATTCCCCAAAACTTCTCTAGGTACATAAAGTCACTATTCTGGTAACTGATAGTAGCCTAATAGACTAGTCTAATAGACTACTTCAATTGGCAGACTGGCTGGCTACTAGAATAGAAGTTAATTTCAAGTGTTTAAGTCACTACATCACCACTGCAAGCTGATCCTGGCTTCTTAAGATTATATTCAGTCACCAGAAAAAAAAAAAAAAGCAGTCTTTAATAGCCATCAGAAGCATTTACAAAATGTTGAGGCAATTTTTCAAAAGTCAGCGATTTCAAATTATTGAGAAATTGTCACTGTGTGAAACACAGTACAGATCTTTCCATACTGTAGTTGAAGGTAGAAATTCTTAGGACTTGCCCAAACATTTGTTGACTCTCATTTTAGACATGTAGGATGGCAGTGAATTGCAGCTGTGCATTATAGCATAAAAGTTACAGAGTGAATTCCTGCAGTCTGGAGAGCCTTGACTCTAGAGCAAATGGTCCAAATCAAAGGGATTTGACTAGCCAAGCCCTCGAGACCACAGTGCCTGTGGTCCAGCCAGCCTCCATTTACAGATGGCAGGAAAGTCTTGGGGCCTTGAACCCTGAGGAATGCTTCTGAGAGAATCAGCAACAAAACCTCGGCTCAGCCAAGAAAGAGAATCTTCAAGCTCTCTGGCGACTTACTGTTTCTTTCATGATGTGCTGTGCATTTGGCTGATCGTTCAGCCAAGAACTGGTCCAGTGCCTGCTCTTCGCTGAAAATGATGGCTTGTGTTTCTGTGGGTAGCTGGCCTCTCAGTTGTAACTCCAGCATGTATACGTACAAGGTGTTATTCCTGGGGGAGGTGGCATTATCAGAAACAGACTTACATATAGGATACCTTCTCTGCTGTCATCCATAGCAGAGTGTTCTTTTTTGCCTTAAACATCTTTCTGTTATAGTTTATATTTGTATTTCCCTCCTATTTATAGGCTTCTCTTATATTTTATGAATGCAAACAAATTCTGTGAGTAATTTGTGAACACTTGCACATTAGTAAAAAGATGGTCTGATTTGTGGCACCATATTCAAAATATTGCTGTTGCGATATAAAGTTGACCTTGTAATCTTGGGGACTCAGAACGGAAGTCTGTATTTCCATTCTCTGGTGCTGTCAATATCAACATATAAAAAGGAAAGACCAGGTCTACTACTACCTCAGGAATCCAATGATCCATGAAACAATATTGGCCTTTCCCTGTCTTCTCTCCTAAACTTGTAGAAGATAATAGACGAGTTTTGGCTGATCAATAAATGAATAGTGGGCAGGAGAGTCGTAATAGCTATACAAGGAATTGCACCATTAAAGAGCTGCTGTGAAATAAGTTTGCAAGCCTTAGAATTAATGGATTTTCAAATAAATATTGGATTTATCCTTACAAGGATACAATTACATTTGAAAATTACTTTGAAACTGAATGAACAATTAACAGCACTGTTTGTATTGTTAAGGTAATGCTCAAGCAAGTATTGCAGCTGAAAATTGCTGTAAAATAACACACTGTACCTTTTTTCTATTATTACCATAGGAGTCACAACAGGGATCTACAGGACACAGCAATACAAGTAAGTACCAACTCATTTTGTGGCTGCATTGGATGGAGGGGATGACAATGACTATGAAAAACAAATGACTGATAGAGTAAGGAACCAGCAGCAGACTGGGACAGCAGAGAGCCTTAAGCAGGCAGTACTTGGCCATGGTCAAATGTGGAGAACTGAATTGGAGTGACCAGCAAAATGTCAGCTGTTTTGGTGGACTGGGAAGAACAAGGAGGATTCATTTTGTTATGGTCATTTCGCGGTGTAGATGAGAAAGATTGAAAGGGCAAAAGGGCAATTTTTTTTTTTTTTGAAAGCCAGAAAAGAGTTGACCTACTTGCATAGCCAGATCCAGACTGTCAGAAAATTCTGCAGGAAGGCTTGTCATTTATCTTTCATGGACAATATGAAAGGAAAGGAAGTCTTCTGCAGGAAGACATGTTATTGTTTCTCTTTCATAGGCAAATTATGTGGGTTTTGTGGCTATTGGACAGTAATAAGATACATAAATCCTGACAAACACCAGATAACGTCTCAAAGACTATATGGCCATGAGATTTTTTGGCTAGCAGTGTGGGCAGAGGAGTCGTGTATTTGTGTGGCTCCTGGTTGTGGATTTTCAGTGGACTCCAATTTACAGATTGTGGTGCAGATCAGCAGCATTTTAATTGTATTTAGTTATGGTAAAAATCTTAGCAGCTTTATTGAAAGGAAAGATTGAATTGTTCTGTGAAACAAAATATTAATCCTCTCCCCTGACATCCCTGCTGTTAATATTGTCTTGCATATTAAAAATATGTGATCCTGTCCTGCTCTCAACAGAAAATCATCTCAACCAAAAGAACTGTTTTGCTAGCTTCCTGACCTGTCAGCCAGCACAAAGCACTGTTTGCAAATTACACGACTGTGTCTGAAGATGAAAAATGCTATGAGCTGGTAGGTAGGGCTTTGAAAGTGGCTGGTCACCCACTGCGTGAGGGAGAAGACATCCAGGGAGACAAGGCTGGGAGATGTAGGCTATTAAAATGATGCGGCTCTTTGCTGGGGAAAGGTCGGCATGTGAAGACAATGTTGTGAAGAAATATGCAGTAGTGTCACTTAATTGCTGGCATTGGTTTGATATTGCTGTAAGTACCAGCACTAAGGAAATAATAAAAGTCAAAGGGGACGAGATTCTGTTAGAAAATAATGACTACCGTAATGAGAGAAGGAGGCATGAAAGGGCCATAATAAAGGGCTATGCAAACACACGCAGTGTCATGAGCATGACAAACTCGCCAGCTGAGGGCTTCGCGATGACATCAGAGGCCACAGTGTTTGGCCAGCTTTTGCAATGCTTTCATTGTGAGTATTTCCTCCTTTCAACACTTGAATAAAATAGGTTGTTGTGCAGATTTAATGAAACTTGCTATTCTGTGGATTAGCAAATCCATCCAACCTCCTTACAGCTTTCCTCTTCCTTACTCCAGTGGACTTTTTACTTCCAAATCTGCCATCTTCCCTCCCACACCACAGTACCTCCAGCCTCTTCTTATTTCCTCATTCATCCTGCTCAGCAAAATCGGCATATATACACACTTAGTGCTGGCTGCCTGATGGCAATTAAAAGTGAAGAACAGTTGAATCCATGCAGAAACAGTTCCTTCATTGATGGCAAAAGTTAGTGTCAATGTCAGATACCCAGACACTTTTCCTAACATTGCAGAGGGAACCTGACTGCATCAGAGACCTCTATCTGTGAGGTTTCCTGTTGAGGAGGGCATCAAATAAGACAGTTAGGAGGAGATGTACCAGTCCTGTACATCAAACTCAAAGGAAATTTGAGGGGAAAAAAAGCAGTTCAAATATGAAGAAATGCTAGCAAATGACTCAACGTGGGAAAGAAATCTAATGGTATGTGTTTTGTGTTATCTAAATGCACATCATCACAGTCTCAATTAGTTGTTATTTCCCATTGCACCATGTCTCCTTTGGAGTGGCTCTCAACCCTGTCATTTGTAATGATTTTGCTCCAGCTGCAAACATTGTCTTTCTCATGGATAACATTTACATTTCTCTCATCCTTCCCCCACAAGGAAGTTAAAACATTTAAAAAATGATAACAACTGAAGTTATACTGCTTTGTCACAATAAATATTATTTTTCCTTGTTACCCAGAAAGGAAAACTTGACCTGGTTATGTTGAGTGATTCACCAAAATTCCATCTCAAGAGAGAGCTCTTTCTCTGGTCACCCACTATTCAATGGGGAAATCCTACGAAAGTTCATTTGAAATTTATTTTCACATCAGAGGCATCTGGACACATCTCCTCTGGTAATACCTAAAAGATTAAGAAGGGAATTGTGTGAGATGAGGTAGAAACTAGAAAAGAACTCCCAGCTTTGTGGCTAGGAACCTGAGGATTGATGGTTTCCAGCTTGAGCTTCTGAAGGCATGTGTATGCATATACTCACCAACACACAGACGCACATGCATGTCCACATCTGTGTCAGGAGACATACACAGCACTTAGCTCCTGAAATAGTGTGCTAACAGCAGTCCTATGGTGAGGTGGGCAGCGTATTCTTTGCCAATTCCAAAAAGACTAAGAAAAACAAAGATCCACACAAATTTGCCTAGAAGAAGCCAGATCTAGAGAGGATTTAGCAATTTGGAAAATGCCAGCCTCCCACAGTGATACCTGCACTCATTTGGCAGGTTACATGGAAAATGGAAAACAAATCTTAGTCTGGCCAAGACTGAGTGTGAAAAAAAAAACTCAAATTGTTCTGATAGGCAACTGCCTTTTACAAATGCTTATCATAAAACTTACCTGTACCATATCTGTGACATTGAACTATGCTTAGTCTATTCATATTTTTAAAATTTCTATGATTCAGTCAAGTGAGAACAAAGTTAGTGAGAACTGATAAAGCATTAATGGCCAGATTTTCTACTCTGATAGGCCAGACTATGCATTTCTACCATCTGTATGGGCTTCATCCTCCCCCTCCACACAGAAGTGTGTTAAGTGATGATTAGCATAAAAGCAGCTGCAAGTGCTTACTGTAGGGTAATTCATTAATATCCAGTTTTGGTAAATCACAGAGATTCCCTTTTCTCTCTTCTCACAGTGCTTATGCTGTTTCCCTTGTTGCTGCATTAACATACATTGCTGAAAGTAGAACTGATGTGAACTCTGCTGGCAAAGCACTCAGGAGTCCATATTCCCTCTCACACTCAAACAAACCAGTGTTCATAGTAATAATTCATCACTTATAAAAAGCCTAAGTTATGAATAGAAAATCTTTGAATATACGCCAACTGTTACTGTTGGTTTCTTGTTCCAAATTACCATAATGCAGATGAGCTCCAGGGCTCCAGGCACCCTAAAGCTGACAAATGTATGCTGTAGCAACAACTTTCTAGCCAGCAAGTAAATAATCTGAGTACACTTTCTGAGGTCTCTGCTAAAAGTGCTAAAAGAGATCATACAGTGGATGCCCCACTTGTGCCTAAATTTTAGGTGGCTTTAGCTGTCTTCCTGCAGGAAGAGCTTAAATTCCCTAGAGGTCCATAGAGAGGCATCAGTGGTTTTGAAGTCATCCGGAGCTTCCGCTGTCCTGTTCACTAAAGTTGAGGCACCCAAGTTGGGTAGATACAGACCCCTCCAGAAGGAAGGAGAAGATATGAAAGCACCATGGTAAAGTGTCTGCAATACACAGAATCTCTCCTGCAAGACACTTGCTTGCAGAAGGTCGCTATCTGGAGTAAGCCCTTCATCTTGCTTCTGTATGGCAGTAGAAGGATATTGGTAGCTCAGATCTCTCTCTTCTGAAGGCAACAGCAAGTGTTCAATAGGTGCCTCTTACAGCCATTGCTGGAACCCCAGTGCTGTATGGAAGCTGAGGGTGAGGACTTCATCAGCAGCAAATGGATGATCAATAATACTCACATGCATGGAATAGGTTGGGGGCTGATCTAAAACCCATTCAACTCAAGTCAATGAGCAAAAAATCAGACAACACCGAAACACCATGACTAAAATAAGCACTTCTCACATTTTTTTTCCAGAAGGCACAGGTGTTTTTTGGTTTAACGAAGCTCGTTAAAAAGTAATGGAGAAAAACCACATCCATCAGTAAAGCAGTCACACTCAACCTCTGTGCCTCCTTGTCTGCAAGGCAACATAAACTTGTGTGTAGACAGCTATTAGCATCCAGTGACACACAAGAGGAGCAGCAGCTGCACAATCACTAAGTCCAGAATTCAAGTTAAAGGTGATTCAAGTGGAGTGGCACGCCCTGTACATCCATGGTAGAGCAAAAGAAAAATCGTGGTTCCTTCAGGTTATTCAGAGAGCAGTAATTACAGAAAATAACATCAGCCTTGCTTTCTTCTGGGGGAAGGCAGAGAGGAACACAGAGTAAGGTGGGAGAAGAACTTGACCTGCATTAGCAGAAGCAGTACCCCATCAGCTAGCAGCCTTGCTTCCCTGGTGTCTGTGCTACGTAACTAGGTTGTGTTGGTTTTGGACCCAAGAAGGGGATCATCACAAGCCAACATGCTATGCCAGGACCCATGTGAGTTGTAAGGAAATGTGAAGAGGCATCCCTTGGGCCTCTGATGCTTCTCAAATATTTGGGTGTCTGACTTCCCTTGGGGTTGAGCACCTAAGTTAAAATACAAAACATAGCAAAGAGTGCTTCTGCAGCCCCCGGTTACAGGAGCTGAAGATTGTATCCGTAATCTGTCAAAATTAATGCGAACCAAAAAACTTCATTGACAGAATTATGTCCTAATCACTGCCTTACTGGCTGCTACTGCTGCTATTGTTTTGCTTTATGTGAAGTAATTACTGCTCCTGGAGCAGGATTTGGAGCACATGCATATTGGATGGGGTACTCTCTCAATAGCAGAGCTAGTGCCCTACAGAAATCCTTTTCATTGGTCCAAGGTACACTGTGCCTGGTAAAGCTTGTGTCCTCTAAGCAGCCTCTCTTGTGGAGTCTCCTTGCCTGACATTTCCAGAGCATATGTGGCAGTGACAATAAAAGTCAAGTCAGGGTTGACACCCCACTTGCAAACGCTCCAGCAGTGCCTTTGTGACCCTGTGACTGCCTCGGCAGCAGTTTGCATGTGTGGCAAGAGTGGTCAGTGTTAGGAACGAATAAAGCATTGACATGTCACATCTGAGCAGTTTGCATATTGATCCATTTCTGATGTCGTTTTCTTCTTCTCTTTTAAAGGGAAAAGTGATGTAGAGCCAAAGAGTCCAGAGAAAAGCGCAACCCGTACATCGTAAGTCACTTTTGTGCTTAAGATCGGAGAAGACAGCTATGGTTTTATCAGATTTGTTGGGCAAAATAGAATTGGTTTGTTTTCATTAAGATAAAACTTTCACTGGTGCTTTTCTTAAAAAGGCTTTTTAGATAATGACTGAACATTAATTATTCCTAGAATTTTTACATGCTAGTAAGTCAGCGAACTTTGCAAGTGAAATGGCTCCATATCACACTGAACAGATATGAGATGATTTTTTGTGGTTGTGTGAGACTGGCCTTTGTAGCGTAACTTCAACGTTACCTTAATGCTACTGGAGTTTGTCACACTTGCTAAAAAACATCATGTCACATATGCCTTTGATGTACTGATGTAATTTTAAAAGACTGCAGTCTGCAGCTTCACCTCTGAATTATTTGAAATCCAATTACAGCTATCTCTGGTCTCTCACGATTTTGTTGATGTTTTTGAATTAACAAAAGAAGTCGAGAAATAGATAGGAACGGGCACTTGTAATACATCAGTGTTCACCTTCACTCTAGTGCAACAATAGAAGCTTTTACCATTTTTAGCTCTAGTATACAAAGGAATGAATGTTTTGCCAACATAAACCAGTCTATGAAACAGATGGGCTGCAAGTTAAAAACATAAATAAATAGCATCAGTCTCCCAAACTGAGTTAGATAAATGAATTCCTTTAATAACCACCAGGCAGAAACATTATGAATTTCTGCAAAACCGTTCACCTTTTTAATCCCATTTGAAGGAGGGAAGTTCTTGTAACAGTCAGTCATGTGAATTTTAGAGTGCATCTTGCCCATAAGTTATGTTTTCTGATTCCTGTTATTTAAATTCAGAGCATTATATCATGTAAATCTCTCAAGGTGTCACCATTTGTTACATGGCCAAAAGTAGTCACAGAAGGAGGTGCAATAACAATGATTTATTGTGGGATATTTTTATTTCTGCTGCAAATACGCATTAAAAATCTTCTGGAAATTAATCTAGAAAAAGATTTGACATGGTGTAAGAAATGGCTTATCCTGCAGATTGTGTTTTGGAATGTAATTACTGTATGTGAGCATATTTAGCCAAACATATTAAATGAATTAAGCATTAGCAGCCTTATGCCTTCTGATAGTATAATTGCCAGGAATGGTTAATAGAATGATTCCAATAATTATCATTTTTAAAAATAATATTGCAATAAAGATGTAAAGAAGAAGAGTTTTAATGCCATCTGGAGGTATTTTGGAGAAATGAACACATTTAATTTTGCTGATATTTAGCAATATGTAAAACATAAGCCATCCTCCTAAGTGTTTTCTCTAGTTAGATGCTATTTTATTGATGAGGAGTGTTCTTTCCTTTCTTCTTCCTCATCAGATTAAAACGCTGTAAGATCTCTGAAACCAGATATGGGTATCTCTGATTATGGGTTCAATATGTGTAAAGTTTTTGGTTGAGACTACATACTGTGTCATACTGTGCACTGTATTATATACGACAGACTCAATAATCTGGTTAGGTGTGAAAAGTTCATAGCCTCATAAGGTATCTTAGTGCAACCTTCTGAAACTGTGGTAAAGTTTTTGGTTGAGACTACATACTGGTTTATCTTCAATTTGTTACTATATGCGAAGCTACCCCACAGCAGATTGTGATTCTCAGAGCAATTTTTGGAAGTAGAAACAACAGGTTACCACTGATAAATGACTGTGTTCAAGAAGCAGAGGCCACTCTAGATAGAGAAATTGTTTGTGTGGAAAAGGAGGAAAAGTAGAAAGGAGGAAATGAGAGGAAGGGAACCAACAAATCCTGTGCCAGAAGAGAAGAAGAAAATGAGGGCGATATGGCTAAGAATGAGGAAAAGGAAATGCAAATGCCAGGTTATCACAAAGAGAGCAGTCGAAGAGAAAAACCATAGGTCAAATATTGTAAACAAGAAAGAAGGGGGAGCAATAGGAGCAAAAGCTATTATTAAACCAAAATCTATGTGTTATTGAACAGAGGGCTAGATACTTGTGTGTTACAGTGAAGTAAATAAACTCATGTTGATGTGTAGGTGCACACTGACATCCCAGTTTTCTTTCTGTTGCCATTGATTGGTCTTCCCCAGGTTTCTTCTAATTCCCACCTTCTAGGAAAGCCTTTTATCCCTTTGTTCTCAGGCAATCACAAATACAGACTTTCTCTGTTCTTTTGGGGATGCAGCAGCTCGTGTCTGTGCACAAGATGCACAACCAGAAGGACCCATGGTGCACATGCACAGATGGATGTATGAGTGCATGTGCCTAGGTCCATCTGTAGTAATGGACATACTCTTCCCCTGCATATGCAGAGAAAACCATTCTGTTGTGTTAGGGGTCAGTGCTGAGGTCTGCAGCTGGGATCTGGTGGGGTTGTACAAGGGGAGAGGTGTGCAAGGGGGCATGAACACTGCCAGAAGTCCTGTGGGTAAAAAAACCTGCACCATCTTGTGAGATGTTGCTCCCATTAGAGTGTTGGAGAAATCCATTTGGCATCTCCTGGCAGGGGTGCTGAAAAGGAGCAACATTGATGTAGGAAAGGTAGCACATTTGGGCCCAACCAGGAGAAACTGTGGTTTTGTTTCACTGTGAATCTGTGTTCCCTTGTGAAAATGGAACAAACAGCAGCAACAAAAAAAAAAGCCACAAAGCAAGTCTGTTGTCCTACAAAAAAATAACAGAAAAGACAGGGAGGAGCAAATTAATGTTTCGTTCTTACAAATGTCTTTCTTATTTTCCTAAGGCATGCTACAAGCCACACACTCGAGCCAAGCTTGTATGACTCAATGGCAGTTAATTCATCCTTGGTGCAGATTTACTACCTCCATCCAAACATTATTTATGGAGCTTCAACGGACAGGTTGATTACCCTCCTGAATCAGGCAGAGAGATACTTGTGAACAGAGCATTTACATGAAGTCTCCCTCAAGACTTTCCTCCTGCCTTATTCACTGGGCTCCACGTCCTCAAAAACTGATATTACCCTGTGACCTGGAGCCCTGGGACCAAAGGTGCTACCCATAACCTCCATAAGTACAAAGCACAGGATCTGTTCAGAGGGGTTTGGGTATGGTAAAATGCATAATTCTGAAGCACATTATGCATACCGGGTTTTTTTCCTGTATACATTAGCTCCCTAGATAGACTCAGTATGACATAGCTCTTCACAGATAATAATATTAAACATTAAGAAACTGGTATGCATTAGATGATGCACGTTAATTGATGCAACATCCTAATGAAGCAGATAAATAAAGGCAGTTATTACAATGCCAGAAATAACTGAGATAGATGTAGGAGAATAAGAATGATGCAAAAGTGGGGAGGAAGTCTGAGCAGAGCTGTATCATTTTGCACAATTTTCCTGTGGCCTTCACCTCCACAGCATGTACAATGATTGCCTGAACTGGCACTGAAGAACTGCAATAAACACTGCAAACAATACAAAGATGTAAAGCTGTCTGGAGTCTTCCCCAGCTGATCCACGTTCCTTGTAACTGATTGCTATTTAAGATAAGAGAATTCTGGATTCAAGGAGGTTTTTTGTTGTTGTACTCTTAATGTATGTAGCTCTATATCGGTCATCGCTTCACTGAGCATTTTTAAACTTTTAGGACTGTTCAGAAATATCCAGCAAGGTTTAGTTCTTTTAGTTTTGTGATAGAAGGCTTGATTTTCAATGGTCAGAGAATTTTCAGAGAATGTGTTAAAAACACCTAATTTTTATTAAAATCCTTTCTTTCCCTGCTTGTAGCAGTTTTAGTCTGAAGGGCTGCAATAAGGAGTGGGGAAGGGATGAAGAAAAACTGCTCTTTTGTACTTCAATATTTTCAGATTCAGGATTTTAAATTTTCTTTGGCAAAACCTGGGTCCTTTAGTAAACCTTGGAACACTGCAAATAAAACTTGTAATTTTATAAAACTTCTGTGCAAGGAAAAGTGATTCCAGCCAGTGCACATATTTCAGAGGACTGCAAAGTGTGGTAGGAACTTCATACTGAGCTGGAGGTCTGTGCTTTCCCATCCTCCCACGTGCAAAAGATGACAATAATACAAAAATGACAGAAATACACAAAGTGCTCAGTAAAACTCCCACTCTTGGGATGACTTTTGATGCACTGTCTGTTGTGCTGTTCTTCAGTACCTTTGAGTTTGTAAATGATTTCCAGTTCAAACTACCCAAGGTTAATCATGTCTGACTGTGATTCACTGCTATGCATTTACCTCGACATTTCTAGTGTACTTACCTAATGATATCAGGGCTCGAAACTAGATACCTCGGTGCTGTCTCTTTATTATCTCTCCCACGATTGTTTTCATGCTGAGCTGCTCCAAATTTTCCCCTCCCTTTTTGCAAAAGAATTAACTAAGATTGAGGGAGGCTTTTATAATTTATGGCAGTTATGCAAGTTTTGTCCTTTGCTAATACTGTCTGAGAATCACGGTGATCTTGGTGTGCTTACTTGCTTTTGCCAGGCAGAAATAGATGTTGACTCTGTTCTTTCACTGCACTGGTCCCCAGCATCATATGAAGCATAGTTTGCTCAGGGGGGTTCTTCATTTACAGTACTAAATTCAGCAGCTTCCAAGCTGGCCATTTGCAGACGTTAATGCTACAGTCTCTTGCCCATTCAGCAGCTGCTTATCATTCTCATCGCCCTGATTTCCCTTGAGGAAGGAAAGAGGAAACAGGTACTCGGCAATGTCTACTGTTCTTGCTTGATGTGACCTACATCTCTACTGGCATGAGCAATGCCTGTTGGTTTCTTGCCTTTTCTTCCTCTCTTCTGTCTTGCCCCTTCTATCTTTAGAGCAATTCACAGATATTAATAGTTATTGAGCAGCTAAAAACTCCTGCTGGTTTCCTGTTCCATGGATGGGAAGGCTGAGGCAGAGGGATTACAAAGTGCCTCCATAGAAGCAGAGGGAATCAGTCTCAAATGCAGGAGACCAGCTTGAGTGAGTGCTGCCAACACACTGTCCCGCTATCAGCCCCCACAGAGCTTGGCCTCTCACATCTGGCTGATGAGTGGTCTTAAGCCAGGACCTTAAGTCCCTCAAGCAACAACTGCAACCTGCTTGAGCACTAGAGTTGGAAAACAAGCCTTAATCCCACCTCACTGCCCCCTAAGGCCTGGTGCAAGCTGTTTAAAGTTATCCTTAGCTTTCCCCTATCTAAAATAACAATTAGACTGCCACGAAGACTATGATATTGTTAATATTTGTAAAAAGTTTTGAAAAATGCAATGTTCTGTAAAAATGGCTAAGGATTACTCATCCAGAATAGTAAAGGAAATGAGCAGCAGTTTAAGTTTCTAAAGACAGACTTGGGTAGTAAGTGGTAAATGTCCTGAGGAGTGCCAGATGCAGTGAGAAGGGGATAACAGGAGCTGCTGCCTCTCCCAGCTGCCTGCAGACCTGATGAGCAGAGCAGACCCTGCCCCATCGCCTCACCTCCATTCTCCCTCCAGAGTTTAAATCTTAGGTTTCTTAGGACAGTGTCCACTCAAATTAAATAAAAAGGATTTTGCCTCACTGAACAAGAGGGAGGGTTGGCAGACAGGGAAGGGGCAAAGCATGCAAGCTGCAGAGATAAAAAAAATCCTTTCAGTGATACATCTCAGGTATCCTTCTGTTTGTTTGCCAAAAGGAGCATGAAGGCTTAAGTCAATTGAACCAGAAAATAGCTCACAGATGGTTCTGGAGGACAATGAAAAAGGGTGAAATCCATACGACTGCAGAAGTCAGTTCCAAGATTAGGGCTGCCCAAACTTTTCTGGGGTACATTCTGCATTGAGCTTTCAGATCAAGATACCTAGGCAAATTCCCAGTCTTTCGCAGCTCAAGTTTTGGGCGCTGTAGAGGGTAAGGATGCCTGCAACAGGCTCATGTTGGCCAGTGATTTGATGATGCCTCTTTTAGTGACTCCGTGGTCTCTGCTGAGGGCTGCCAGGAGCGTATCAACCTGCTTATGAGTCACAGATGGGCCTCCTCTGCCTAGAGACACACCTTCTAAGGGGTGAGAACCAATAACAAATTATCTCTTTTAAGTTAAGTTTTTTAAATATATTATTTCTGAAAACAGTGGTGCATTGTATCATCAATGGCTTTTAATATACCTTTGCGATGTTTCTGAGAGAATTCTTGCAGACCATGCTAAAAAAAAAAGAAAGAAAAAAAACCTTTACTATTATGAATAAAGGCAGTGTTTTTCAGAGCGATGGAGGTCTTGAAAACAGTAGAAGTGAAAGTCTGGTGTTTATCCATGAACGAAGTTACTGGCAGAGGAAGAAGGCTGGCTGCATTGCTCTATTCCACCTGTTTACTTGAGCCTCAGCTTGCAGAGCTAGCTCCTAACACTGCCAGACTGTCACTCTGCTCAGCCAGTCCAGCAAGAACAGTTAAAATTTTAAAACACTCCTCAGCCCTCAGATTTCACAGAATCACAGAATCATTAGGTTGGAGAAGACCCACAGGATCATCACATCCAACCATTCCTATCAATCACTAAACAATGCCCCTCAGCACCTCATCCACCCATCTTTTAAACACCTCCAGGGTGTTTTTCCATGAAAAAGTTCTTTTTTCTGCCCTCGCCTGAAGAATTACCCTCAGTCCATGTACAGAGCATTTCTCTGTATATTAAATATATAGACTGTTTAAAAAATACAATTCCATAATCACGTATGACTCCAAGAAACAAACTGATTTGACCTGTGGCATGTTTTGTCACAATGCCAATATGAAGCTTTCCTGCCTTTTCTGAGCATGGATTTTTTTTGATTTGCAGTGTACAATGCTGCTGATGCTTCACAAAAAGCTACTGTAAGTTGATACCAATAAATCTATTTTCTTCAAATGCTATAAAGGCATTTTCTTGGAAGAAAATCGGGTTTTTATTGAGTCTGTCTTTCAGGGTTTGCAAAGTTAAGGAGGAAGAACCGGTTGGTATTAGTGGTGAAATTTTAGGGTTTTGCTATGTGAAAATTACAGATGTATAGCAGTCGAAGATGATAAAGGTTACAAGTTTTTTAAGTAACATATGAAGTCACAAAAAAAGATCTTAAAAACATGATGTTCACAAAAGCAGATGAGATGGGGCTTATTTGTTTTAGAAAGAAAACACCTGGGAAGCCCAATCTGACCTTTGGTGCAGCTATGGTTCTCCTGGGATGAAATTTAGCTTCTGTTGAGTTGGAGTCCCACAAAAAAAAAACCTTTATCTGAGATGTCCACAGGAACGGTGATAGAAGAATGCTAAATAATAGCACCACTGAGATCTGGGGGAAGTTTTGTAATTGGCTTCCATGGGGTGAGATAGGGCCTTTGCTGTCCTATTTTTAAATGCCAGGCCTCTCTTTTACCAGATATATCCAATATCTTGAGATAACTGATCTTATCACTGCAAGGCTCAGTGCAGTTTTATTTATAAAGTCCTCTTGATCCAGGCCCTTGTTTAGCAACTTCACCTTTACGATGCACCAGTTATATGCATGCTGGAGAGAAAAATAATTAGCCACAGGAAGCTCTTCTCTTTTCTAGGAGACTCAAAGCTGAAAGGGAAAGTAGTTTAATGCAAAAGATGCCTTTGCTTCAAAACAGCAACTTTTGTCCCATTGGAAAACTTACCATAGTGGTAGGCATTATTTATAATTTTATACCAAGTAAAAATGTTTCTATAACATTTAACATCACTTAGAATAAAACTGACTAATCTAACTGGCTAAAATATTGTCATGCTTGAGGAAATGTTTTCCTGTATTTCACTGAAAGCATATTATTTTTCTCTTAGGCACTGTTTTCCTTGGACTTTGTCATTTGTAAGGGACTAATTGGGTATTTTTAATGTATTATATATTGGCTCTGAATATAGTGGTTAAAGAGGGTTTGCCAGGAAAATCAGGAGATGCAAGTACCTGGGAAGAAGTCTGTTTCATCAGAAATGCTGCCAGGAAGGCAGGCACCATTGACCTCACTCCGTATTTTCTCTCCGAAGAAAATGATAAATGAAGCTCAGTGTCTTGCATGTTGGAGTTCCGATGTGCGTGGTGGTGTTTTTGCTGGGCTAAAATTCCTAGTTGCCGGGGCAACGTGTTTTGGAAATCCTCTACCCTGGGCAAAAGCCGCTGCAACTTGAAACCCTCTGAGGCTGATGCTTGGTGGGGGCACCACCACTGCTGGGTGCTGGGGGCTGTTGGCTTCGGTCAGGGATCTTAATTAAGGAAACAAAATAAAATGGGTCCAAAAGAACAGAAAGGCAGTTGGGAGCATTTGATACTTCCAGGCTTTTATAACCTGAATTTTTCCCACACCATCACCATGTCCTGTCAGCCAGAGGGTGGGAGGGTTACTTCGTCTCAGGGTTGAGCGGCCAGATTATGGAAAGATGAGAGGTGTGTGTGTGCCTGGAGGGTGGGGAGAGGAGGAGGGTGAGAAGGAGAGATACAGAGATACAGGGTTCTGGCCACCTGCCAAGAAAAATAACTAACATTTTGCGAAAGAGAAATCGTAAGACTGAGGTCATGGTATGGAAAAAGTCTGTTTCACAGATTCTTGAGCCTGAATGTGGGCCAAGTTTTTTATGGGTGGTTTTATTTTTTTTAATGCAGGCATCCTATTAACATTTGAACACTAAAGCCTGTCCAGGAATGGAAAGATTTGGGAATTTGAAGTGCCTTAGTTTTCTACTTTGTTGGTACACAGATATATTTTTTTAATTGCAAGAAAGTGAGGTTTTGAATGAGAAGCTCCTTCATTTTGCTTTTAACTAATTTTACAACCATGAAGACCAAATTAAGGGAATCTAAAGAAGTGCCTATTTCTCCCACAGTGTGACCAACTCAAAAAAAAAGAGACTTTTCAAGCTTGGTGGACAACTTTTTATTTGCCATGCAAAATATAAAAAGATACTGAAACCTGAAATGATGATGAATTTTCCTGTGTGGAAAAGTCCTACTGTTCATCCATGAATAGTTATGATTTTTTAAAACCTTTAGAGTAGCAAGCTCACAGTTTCATGACAAATTACTTTTCATACCTAACTAAACAAATTATTGAAGTTCTTCTGCATTAAACTCTGGATTTGGATTAAATGTCAAGAGTGGGAATATTTTTTAACCAGGATAAAAAATAACTCTGTGGATTTGTTAGGATGTTATTGCAAGCAAGTTTTCTGGTCTTTGATTTGCTAAGCTGCAACTGGAGTCTGCCTTCCTCAGGGTAAGAATATTTCCACATTATCATTTCACCTGCGGTGTTTTAAGAGGGAGAATATTATATCTTGGTGTGTATCTCGGCTTTGTGCATTCTGTTCTTTGTTTAGCATGCAGACAATCTTCATCTCCCAAAAGAGATGTGGAATACATTTATTGGCAATTTAGATTTGATGATAGATTTGACAAGCAAGCAGGGTGACACACTGAAGCTATCAAAGCTAGAGATTAATCATGACAAAGGTTTGGATGAGGTATATTGTTCCTGAGATTCAAAAGAGTTATACTTACAGATCATTCCAAAATCAAGGCAACTGTACCAGTGTCTTACAAAGATAAAAGCTAAGTTTTTCCAAGGGAAATAGAAGAAGAAGAAAAAGAAAGAAAAAAAAAATTGTTTGATTGGCCCACAGACCTTTTATGGCAAAATAGTACAATTAGAGATGGCATTTCTGCATGCTGATTTTTATTAGTTTTGTAAGATATTTTGTCAGGATTCATTTGTGCTGATTCCCCTTTCATAGCATAAACTATAAGCAATTATAAGTAAAGAGAGGGAATCTCTTGATGTATTTTTTCAGAGATCCACTCTGGGAGATGCAATAGGTCGGGTAAACCAAACTGAAATAGAACTGATCTGCTACCTGATGGGCATACTACATATTTAATTTTTACTAGAATTTAGTGCAATTAGGGGTGTAAAACCCATGCATTCGCCATCAACCTTACTACTATCAAAACAAAGCAGACAAATCAGCACAAATAATTGCTTGGAAGTATTTAGTAGCATGATACAGACAAAGGATGAATAAATGACCCTTTTGTTCCTTGTTTGATGATAATTTTTTTCCCCATTTATTATGGCTGGAGTTTGGGGAACTGGAGGGGGCCTTCTGTCCTGAAGTCCCCTAGGGAGATGAGACTGGCAACCTAGATATGCAACCTGCCTTGAACACAGAGGACCAGTACAGCTAAGAGTGAGGAAAAGGTCTAGTTGGAAACCCCACAACATCACAGAATGTACCTTCAAAGATAACTTGTTGTCACTCCAATCTGTACTGAATTTAACTGTTGGACTTAAGAAAAAAATCATGTGGCTGCTATTGTAAAATCCACATTTCCCCCATAACTTATGTAATAAATGTAATATGAGACACAAATTTTAATAACTTACAGTCACCGTAATCAACAGAAGTTTCTGCAGACTTCTGAGGAAGAAGCCTGTTGCCACAAATCGTAAAAAAACCCTGAGCTCTTCCTCTGTCACAGAGTAAAATTTTGATCTCATTAATAATTATAGACAAGCACGATTCTCTCATGCAAGACTTCTTTCAGCCTTATTGTTTGAAAGACCAAGAGTTCCTGTGGGTACCATGATTCATGTTTATGCTGTGCTGCCCATCCCTAGTTCAGTTTAAAACATTTCTCTGTGAGCTGCATGCTTTACTCTGAGCAGTCTCAGCAAAACAAGGTGACTTAAATGTGTTGAAAAAGAGGCCTGCTACAGAGTGTTAAAAACAAGGACAGAAAAGAGAAAGCTCTGTTTGCCAGGGCAGAGGTTTGCTGCTTCTCCCCATCCCTCACAGCTGCCACTAGCACACTGACCATTGCGTTCTGTGGCACGGTAATCCCAGCGCAGCTCTGGTGAGTGCACAGCCCAGCAACCCAGGTCAGGAGACAGATGGTCACTCAGGAGGCACGTCTTTTCCTCCTCTAAAGAGCTTTATTTTTTTCAGGCTTTGTATTCAAGAGAAAGAAACTTCTACCTGAGACTTTCCCATAGGTTTCTTTGCTAAGAGCAGTTAGCTGATGCCAGTCTTCAACAAGCATAGTAATGTAAGGAGCCCTGCACCACCCACAGCAGCCTCTTGTGATTGATGCTGAATATCCAGGAGTCGGGAACTGAACTTCCAGCTCTGGAGCCTGGAAGACAGTCGAGTAAACAGAGAAAGGGGAAGATTAGAGGTGTAGTAACAGACTTGTTAGCCAGATAGGATTTTAGGAGTTTCAGTATTACACGTAACATATAAGATTATGCAAATACAAAGACATATATAATACACAAACGAGAGATAGTCGCAAAGCTGGATGGTGAAGGTTGGATTGGTAGAAGGACCTAAGATAGTAATATTATTTCCAACTTGCATGTATTTCCTTAAGATCACAGTAGGTAGATAACTTAATAACCATCATCCCCAGACATTATGGAAAGATTTTTTTTTAAAAGCAAAATTATTTTCATTTTTTTAATCTAACAGAAGTGGCAAAGTTCATCTTGAAAATGATCCCATTTCGCACAATGACTATGAATTCACCATAAGAACAACTATTTCTGTACCCTGAAGGACATAAAAGCCTTGGTCCCTAGCCAGAAAGCAAATGCCTCTTGTTCAAGCAGCTTATGTCTTTCTACTTGAGAAATATTAATCTTATTTCTTTGCATGCACTTGTCATCCACTCAGAGTTTTACCCAAATAAATCTCTGATTCTTTTCAAAGAACGTCTTCCATACGAGTCGCATTAGCTTTAAAGACTCACCAAGAATAAAGTGGTCCAGGCTGGCATTCTTGGTTTCCAACAGAGAAGCAACTGAATGAGTCTTATCCTGCAGTTCTGCAGTTCAGTTAATGAAGCATTTGATGTCCTAAGAGCTGTTGCCTCTCAAAGCCAAGGAGAGGGAACCGCCAGGCCCTATTCCCATCTTTGGCCACCAGACACAATGACGTTGAGAGACTTTCCACCCATCACACTGTTACATAACTCTTACCCTCTCCCAGACCCACAAAGTTGGTGAAATTAAATAATATGAAAAATTAACCCCGCTGTTGTTGGAATGCTGCTGGGTAATGTGTGGCCTCATTTGCGGCTACAGCAGAAGATGTGTTTGATGCTTTTGTAGTGGGTGCTCTGTGCAGGGGGCAGAGGAGAGCCTGGTAGCACAAACCCTGGGGAGCACCTCTGCAGCCCCACATCCCTACCCAGTCTATCCTCAGGCACCTCAGACTATGCACAGCATGACTTCTCACGTCTCTTTCCCTGACTTGTTACCTGCTGTCCATCCCATGACATCCACCACCCCTTCGTTTTCTTTCTTTTTCTTTGTTGCTGCTCACCTTCTGCTGCTTTGCTACCATCGCATCCCTGATTTTGTCTGGCTCATCACCTGCAGCCTCATTTCTCCTTGCTTTTTGTTTCTGCTGACCCTCCCCTCTTCCTCTTTTGCCCTTCAAAACATGCCCCTGTGTTTCCTGAAAAACAAAAAAGGAATAAAGAGATGTATATAACAAGGGGTACACCAATACATCCATAGCAGCTTGAGTTCCTGGATTAGTGTATAAGCCTGGTCACTTGCTGCTTTCGTCTTTGTCCCTTGATTCATCCTTCATGTCATCTTTGCTTTGTGGTAAAAAAACTGGGATGAAGACTAAATTTTAACTCTTTTGTCAGGCATTGCCCTAGTCTTCCTTTGGGGCACATAGTTTTCCATTACTTCTCTTTTAAGAATTACAAAAAAAGACAGAGATAAAGAGAGATTAGTATGGAGAAAAGTTTTACTTAGCTACAAAATGCTTTCCTTTTATAACTTTCAGCATGATTGACAGATATGTTTATTTAATCAAATTGCCTTTTCTATCAGTGTATTATTTAATAAGGGAGTTCTTTTTTTGATTGCATAAGAAATGTGGAAGCATTTGAGAATTTCTGATGTGCTATTTACTCATCCATTATGCTGGGAATCAGTTTAATTTCAATATCAGCAGTGGAATTAATAATCACAACAGTTATCTGTCACAGAATGATCTATTTGGGGATTTTCTCAGCAAACTAGGATGTATTCCCCACCCTTCCACCAGAGAAGAAAGCTTTAAAAAATAAGTCAAATTTGAATGTGTTTTTGTTTTGATTATCCCTTCCAGGCTGATGGTAAATGCACATCTTTTCAGGCTTTAATTCAGCATTGAGTCACTGATAGGAAATCCTTTACCAGCATAAATTATCCCATCTTTTTTTTTCCCACTTGTTTCCCTCTCAAACCCTCCCAACGTGGATGGCTCCCCAGTTAAAGTGTACCCTCTCTTCTTGGAAAGAAAGAAAAAGCAACAAAAAAAAAAGACAGTCATAGCTTCCCAGAGATAATTCAAAACCCCCTTTTGTCAGTTGTGTCAATTCGGGCTAACTTGGTTCTATTTTTGGTGTTGAACTTCACCGTCAGATGAACAAACTTCCCATGTGACAGCAGGAGAGCGCTTGAGAAGATGAGCAGACAGATGTGAAGGAGGTAGATGGGACCTGAATCTGTTTCTGCTCCCTTTAGGTTTTCTTCAGTTTTGCAGTTATCTGCAGCCCCACACAAGTAAATAACAGATACATGAATAAAACTTTTCAGGTGATACATTTGATAAGTACCAGGACTTTTTATATTACTCCAAAGTAAGGGCAGTAGCTGTTAAACGAATTGCTTTTTAAATAAAACACATAAGAGAATTTTTTAAATCCTTCATTGTTCCTTGAAATGTTTTAGTGCCTCATTAATTCTTGATTAGCCTGGTTGTTAAGAGGCCATTATTATGTGGTAATAAGGTGTAGGAAATTACCTCTAGGACTATTGTCCTGTCACACAGACCTGCTATAGTTAGCACCTCATCAGGTGCTGAAACCAAGTGCCAGTGGTATAAATTAGAAGTTCACTGCCTGCTGGTGGAACTTGTGATGGTGGTTTTGTGTGATGGGGTGTTTGCTGTCATGGTGTGAGTCCTCTGGTGCGGAAAAGTGGAAAAGACCTGATAAAACATAACCCCTCAGCAGCCTTCCATGCTTTAAGGGCTCCCCAGTCTTGCCTTTGGCAGAGCACGGAAACTGTTATAAAACGGTGGAATAAAATTACTTTGCAATTACGTTCATTTAAGTAGTTTCAAATATGCCTGGAGCTCACACAGATGTAGTCCACCATTTGTATGATTTGTTAGGCAGAAAGTGTCATAGGGGATTTGGTGTTGGTCCAGCAAAATACCCTCAAACTAATGACCTCCTCAGGTCATTAGTATTTCTTTTGAACATGCAACCTACCTCAAAGCCTGCTACAAACATTTGTAAAGCTAATCTTTACTCTTTTGCAAATAGGAAAATGAGACTTAGAGCCTACTTCTGTTGCGATTTGATTCAACACTAATCAGCATTCTGAAGAAAATATATACCTGCATGTTCTAGGTGCCATATATTTTTTCTTCAGTGTGAATAATGTTCCCTCCCGGTCCCCCCAAACTCTTCGAGGCTGAGGCTCTAATGCTCAGAAGATGCAACCTCCATTTATTACCTATACAGGGAGCTAATGTGATTTGGCAGCATCACCGTCTTTGAAGAGCACAGAAGATGATAGTAATTAAAAACACAAAGTGTACTCTCGCTAACGCTTTCCTCCTTACTTCTTCCAGAGTTTCAACCTTTGAACAGCAGTTGAGGTGCAGTCCTAAGAGGATGGAGAGCTAGGGCGGCTGCCGTCACTGCCAGCATGCAGGGATGGTGCCCCACAGGGTGTGCCAGCCCCTACTCACCTACCTCTTCTTGCTGCCAGGTTTCAGAAGGCATTCATGTCTCAGGAGTGGTGTCAGAGCAAAGTTGTATTGTGCCTGAACCCCCACAGTGATGCTATGGCCTGTGTTTCAGTCCCAAATATCCATGGTTGTTGTTAAATAGCTATTAAGTCATTTCAGTGTGCTTTGATCCAGGTTTCAACCTTTACAAGTCACAATGTGGTTGCCACTTGCTCTTTGGGCCATGTGTAAACCATGTCCCTTGCCTCATCCCCAAGCACCACCTTGACGCTCCTCCATAATGGATCCTGGGCTGCAAGCAGCCGGAGAAGGGCAGCTGCTGCTCATGCCTTTTTCACCCTGTTTGTCAGCCTCAGAGCTGGGACTGCAAAGAAAGTTCTCCATGCTTGGTGTTATGCCTGCTTCAGGAACCAAAGCAGCCCCAGATTCCAGGCAAGGTGGCTGCTGCAAGCTGTGGGGGCTGCTCCCTCTCATCTATGAGCCACCAGAACCCAGAGGGCACAGACACCCCTCCAAACCAAGTTTCACCTACCCCTTCTCAGTGTGACAAAGCACAGACCCCATGGCCCCAAGCACTGGTGCAGAAGGCACCTATATGCCATTGCTTCATACATTGACTAAAAAATATTTTTTATTATCCTGTAAAAATAATTAAGAGTGAATTGTCATTACTTTTACAAAGATAGAGGGGAAAATTCCACCAAAACTCAAGTATTTAAAGGGCACTTCTGAGTGCAGTTTCAGATCTCATGAGAACAAATGGAAGGAGCAACTGCAGCCCAAACCAAAGACTGTTAGGAGTTAATAACTACACCAGTGTAGTAATAAAGAACATCAAGAGTTAACAGTCCCAGCATGACAAAAGTTTATTTAAACCTACTCCAAACAAGCAATATAACAAATTCTTGTTAGGAATGAATGATCTCTCACATGTAGCTTAAAATAATCAAATATTCATTTAAAATACCAAAAGAGGTCAAATGTTACAGGTTCTTCTGGAAGAAATTCGGGTAGTCCAGTCCAATTTTATTTTTTATTTGTAACATTTTACAGATGAATAAATATGTTCTTGACTTAAAACCCGCTTGTCCCATTTCAGGTATTCACACATAGCCAGAGAATTATAGGCTCTTAAATGTTGACATATTCAGTAGCTCTGCTGTGCTGTGATAGAAGAGATATTGCTGTACATAGAAAGATATTGTTTCAGCGCTTCTTCACCCTTCCACCTTGTCTTCAACCTTCTTTCACTTAAAATAACCTCCTAGCAAAGGCTCCAAAGGTGAAGCAGAGGCTGAACAGCAGAAGGTGTTAGGTCTGAGGCAATGCTAATGTGTTCCCAGCTGGGATCTGGAGTTTCCTTTACCATTTCTGGATCTGATTGAACGATCTGTCTTTGGAAAAAAATAGTGAATCTTTTTGCCTCCACTTTCTCTTTCAGATTGAATGAAAGTAGTCACAGGTTGTTTCCTTTTGACCTCATAGGTTCTTGGAAAATGTACCTATACAGAGATCTCTCACTAAAAAACAGAGTGATAGAATACAGCCCAATAATAACTTGGTAGCTGTCTTGACAGGATTGGTCCTATTTTATAACAGTAGTGAACTCACTAGTAAGGAAGCTAAGTCTCTGTGCTTTGGTGTTCAGCTAGAAGGAAGTGTGGAAAAAATACTGGTATGAAAATTCCAGCAAACCTTTCATTCACTCCTGATTCTTCCCTGACA
>WAAB01017473.1:502978-554503 GCA_013389865.1 Piaya cayana | reverse complement strand
AAAGAACCAAATCCTTGGATTTCAGTCACGTAACAACCTGAGAATCTATTTTCTGCGTGCTTAGTTCATACCCACACTTGCTTACAGCACTGCTATGGTACAGAAGTTTGCTGCTATGGATGGCGGTCTGACAGCTTATGACAGAAAAAAATATTTCACAGAAAGCNATCCTGTACAAATAATTAACAGTGAATTGTCATTACTTTTACAAAGATAGAGGGAAAAATTCCACCAAAACTCAAGTATTTAAAGGGCACTTCTGAGTGCAGTTTCAGATCTCATGAGAACAAATGGAAGGAGCAACTGCAGCCCAAACCAAAGACTGTTAGGAGTTAATAACTACACCAGTGTAGTAATAAAGAACATCAAGAGTTAACAGTCCCAGCATGACAAAAGTTTATTTAAACCTACTCCAAACAAGCAATATAACAAATTCTTGTTAGGAATGAATGATCTCTCACATGTAGCTTAAAATAATCAAATATTCATTTAAAATACCAAAAGAGGTCAAATGTTACAGGTTCTTCTGGAAGAAATTCGGGTAGTCCAGTCCAATTTTATTTTTTATTTGTAACATTTTACAGATGAATAAATATGTTCTTGACTTAAAACCCGCTTGTCCCATTTCAGGTATTCACACATAGCCAGAGAATTATAGGCTCTTAAATGTTGACATATTCAGTAGCTCTGCTGTGCCGTGATAGAGATATTGCTGTACATAGAAAGATATTGTTTCAGCGCTTCTTCACCCTTCCACCTTGTCTTCAGCCTTCTTTCACTTAAAATAACCTCCTAGCAAAGGCTCCAAAGGTGAAGCAGAGGCTGAACAGCAGAAGGTGTTAGGTCTGAGGCAATGCTAATGTGTTCCCAGCTGGGATCTGGAGTTTCCTTTACCATTTCTGGATCTGATTGAACAATCTGTCTTTGGGAAAAAATAGTGAATCTTTTTGCCTCCACTTTCTCTTTCAGATTGAATGAAAGTAGTCACAGGTTGTTTCCTTTTGACCTCATAGGTTCTTGGAAAATGTACCTATACAGAGATCTCTCACTAAAAAACAGAGTGATAGAATACAGCCCAATAATAACTTGGTAGCTGTCTTGACAGGATTGGTCCTATTTTATAACAGTAGTGAACTCACTAGTAAGGAAGCTAAGTCTCTGTGCTTTGGTGTTCAGCTAGAAGGAAGTGTGGAAAAAATACTGGTATGAAAATTCCAGCAAACCTTTCATTCACTCCTGATTCTTCCCTGACACAATTTTACTTTGCATGTAGACTTCAAGCACAAGACATTTGTAAAACTATGTAGTGGGGGCTGTTTGCTGCATCTTTTGAATGGTAAAAACTTTTCTGCTATTAGTACACTGAAAAATACAGAATAATTTCTTTAGACTAATAAAGATTCTGCTGGAGATATAGTCTAAAGGTTTATAAAACCTCTGGAAAGAGGTCTTTATTGTCAGTCTTCTGCATTTTTGCCTATTTTATCCAGTATTTTCATCAGCCATGTGATGAAATATTTAGTGCCTGATAAAACATGTACAACTGAAGTATTTTATCAGTAAAAAAATCATTTGCCTTGAAGGTAATATTGTGGGCTAAGCTAACTGCTGATGAAAGTGGTTTAAGTAGAGTGACACTGATGATGAAACTAAGCCAATATATTTAGTTTAGGAGATACACTTTTAACATTTTTACTACTAAATTGAATTCCGTAGAAATCAAGTCTCATCCCTTGTACTTATGTCTTCTAAAATATATATTGCATAATATAGACACAATATTTGCTTGGAATATTTTTGCAGTTGTACTAAATTACTATGTTATTATGTGTAGGGTTTATTCTTACTTAAGTATCAAACAGATAATTACCCACAGCTCTGTCAACATTACTTCTTGCATATTTCATTTCCACACCCAAAAGCACTTCTGAAATAATAATGATTGTTTTAATTGAACTCAATCTGACATCAAGTAATAACAAGTTAAATGATACTTAATGCTGTTTTCTCAAATGGAGTCTGCATGTAGATCCTGTAAGAGACTGTAGAATTCAATTCCTGCAACTCTGTATCAGATAGTCATAAATTTCAAACCAACCAACTAATCAGTTCTATAATGGAGCAGATTTGAGAAAGTTGTCTCGATTCGAGCCTGATTTTGTAAAATCAAAACCAAAACAAAACACATAGGAAGACCAAAGAACCAAATCCTTGGATTTCAGTCACGTAACAACCTGAGAATCTATTTTCTGCGTGCTTAGTTCATACCCACACTTGCTTACAGCACTGCTATGGTACAGAAGTTTGCTGCTATGGATGGCAGTCTGACAGCTTATGACAGAAAAAAATATTTCACAGAAAGCTTCAATTAACAACCAATGAGTGGAAAAAAAAATAAAGAATCCAGTGTGTTTTGTGAATGCAGATGAAACTCAAACCAAGGCGGTTTTCACTACTTTGCAAACCGAATTAAATTAACTTCTGGGTCAGTGTGGGTAATTAATATTTTATTTGATACAATAAAAAATCNGTTCTATAATGGAGCAGATTTGAGAAAGTTGTCTCGATTCGAGCCTGATTTTGTAAAATCAAAACCAAAACAAAACACATAGGAAGACCAAAGAACCAAATCCTTGGATTTCAGTCACGTAACAACCTGAGAATCTATTTTCTGCGTGCTTAGTTCATACCCACACTTGCTTACAGCACTGCTATGGTACAGAAGTTTGCTGCTATGGATGGCAGTCTGACAGCTTATGACAGAAAAAAATATTTCACAGAAAGCTTCAATTAACAACCAATGAGTGGAAAAAAAAATAAAGAATCCAGTGTGTTTTGTGAATGCAGATGAAACTCAAACCAAGGCGGTTTTCACTACTTTGCAAACCGAATTAAATTAACTTCTGGGTCAGTGTGGGTAATTAATATTTTATTTGATACAATAAAAAATCATATGGGTCAACTTAAAAAAAAACTAACAGAAAGTGGTTGTGTTTGTTTTCTTAGGAAATTGAAAAAAATGCATTCGGGGCTAATTGTTTCATTTAGCCGTTATTTCACTCCAGAAAGCTCTTGGGCAGCCATATTACAACATTAGATACAAATATGTTTTGAAATAATGTTTTTGAATGAATAAAATGACAGCATAGCATTTCAGAAATGTTGAAATAAATAATTTTACACAGAAATTAAGGGAAAAGCATTTCTCAAATCTAGCAATTTTCAAGCATTTGGCCAGTCCTTACACTGTTCTTGATGGCTGAACTATTTGTCAGAAAATTCCCTTCAGCTCTAAATTCCTCATACAGGACTCTAGTTAGAGCCTCATCCATGCTTGAGCCTTTGTGAAAAGTGATTGTCAACAAGATGATTCAACCCTTCCAAAGATTTAGGATGGCAGAAAGCATTATCTGACATCATTTAGACTTCTAGATTATTATTTTTTACAAGCTGGTTGCAGTAGTTAGCAGCTGGGTAGTAGTTAGCATTTGGCATTCAGAATACAATTCATTTTGATACACTACCTCTACTAGTTAAGAAAGGATATTTGTTTGGAAATGACATTACAGCCCTGACATATGATTTTCAAATATGATTTTTTCTCAGAAACTGCCAGCATGGTACTGCTAGCATGCCCAGCTAGTGTCCAGGAGAAAATTTAAGAGCAGTGATAAAATGAAAGGGGAAAATAGAAGCGCTTCCTGCAAACAGAGGTTTATAATAGATATTCTGGCACAATATGGATGATGAAGGATGGAAAATTCGTAACAGTTTGGAGAAGTGCAACACACACTCTGTATATTGAAGACTGGCCTATAACTCACAAGATAGTGCATGTCGAGTGAGTTGTGAGAGTTGTTCCCCAGTGTATATTTAGAAAGAGACATTAGAAGGGAGATATAACATGGATAGTGTGGTTGACTGTTTGAGAGGTAACTTCATAATTTTGTCCAAAAGTGCTTCCAAAGAAAAATAAAAATATGGCTTTGTTGTTTGGGATTTTTTGTTGGGTTTTTTGTTTGGTTTTTTTTTTAAATATATGTATATATATTGCAGTCCAGGTGGTGTGTTTCTGCATGCTGGGATGTGAATGCTGGGAGTAAAGCCCTTCTCCAGTCTGAAAAAGCAGCCCTCAGCTGATTATTTCTGCAGTTGCAATGTCCAAAGGAGATTTTTTTCTACAGAAGAGGAGCTTCCCATTTTGACTCATAGAAGGGGTTATCACAAAGTGAAACAAGCAGGTCCAAAGTGCTTGGTGCCGTCAGCCACCAGGGCAGCTGAGGTTCTGTGCCAGAAAGCCACAGACAACTCGAATACACCCTTGAACAGAGCCGCAAAATGAAATTTGAATTGATGGGTTCCCATGTGAGTAACCAGCCCCTCAGTGCAGCTCAGTGAGAAGCAAAGGAATTATCTGACCGCTGCTGCCACAGATGGCACACGTTTTTATCCCTTGAGCAGGAAAGTCCATTGGCACGTGCTGGCCCCAGGTGCCAGCATCTGTCTCCAGCTCCCCTGCCTCTGCAGCACCTGTGACCTGAGCCCGGGCGATGCCTAAGCAACCCCTTCCCTCCCTCAGCCCATCTACAGGAAAACCTGACAACTCTGCTTTGGTGGGCTATCAATTTGGAGTGCTATCAGTTCAGAGATTTTTGCCTCACTGGAATTATCTTCTCCCCTTTCTCCTTCTTGGGATTAGCTTGTTAGTGCAGTGTACTTAGTAAAAATGTTGGAAATGCCCTGGCCTTGGGGGTAGCCCCTTCAGGAACAATGATAGCCTTTCTCTGAGCTAAACACACAGGGTGCAGATCTCTGTAATAAGCAGTGATCCATTTGTCCCGTGGAGCCTGGTGAAAGCTTTGCTTTCCTTTTGTACTCTGCCTCGTAAGGAAAAAAAATGTGGTTTTCCCTGTGCCTAGTTCAACTGCAAATGAAAGGCACTGAGAAACCTGCTCATGGGAAAGGTTTAAGCCCATTCCTGCAGAATCATAGAATCACCAGGTTGGAAAAGACCCCCTGGATAAGCAAGTCCAAACATTCCTATCAAACACTAACCCGTGCCCCTCAGTGCCTTGTCCACCTGTCCCTTAAACATCTCCAGGGAAGGTGACTTGCGCACCTCCTGGGCAGCCTGTTCCAGTGCCCAATGACCCTCTCTGTGAAAAATTTTTCCTAATGTCCAGCCTAAACCTCCCCTGGCGGAGCTTGAGGCCATTCCATCTTGTCCTGTCCCCTGTCACCTGGAAGAAGAGGCCAGCTCCCTCCTCTCCACCACCTCCTTTTAGGTAGTTGTAGAGAGCAATGAGGTCTGGAAATTTTGACAAAATTCAGGGGAACCCCTACAAATTTAATGTACAGCCTACCCCTCAGCATCAATTGATGGTACATTGATCTCGTCATACATGAGCTTTCAGATCTTTCTGCCCCTTGTTGCTTTTTTTTTCCTATCTTGCCACGCACAGTATTAATTATTTGACAGTATATTCTGACATTTTTATTATTTCAACAATAGCAGAATGTAATAGCATGTAATTAGGAAACAGAATATAATAGTGGTATGAAGCTGGCTTTGGCAATGAGATTTTTTTTAATTAAAATTTCATTTACTACAAAAGTGTTGTGCTATTACCCTTTCCAATGTGTGAGCAGCAGTCTCTGTGAGTGAAAGGGATGACCCCCAGCGATAGGTAGGCTGGCTTGCCACTCCTTGTACTCCAGTCAGGGATTCTTCCAGGCACTACTCTTTTGTAGCATGAGAACCTATAAGGGTACAACATATTTTAAAGTCCCTATTAAGTGCTGATTTTACAGGGAAACTCTTTAAACTTCTGCAGGCGGTATGTGGTAGTTTGGTTTAGGGTGGGGGTGTCTGTGAAGCATCTGGGGCTGTGAGGAGCCTTTTTGCACCACAGACTTGTCAATTTTCTATATTTTATCCACACAGCTCATATCTTTAAATTAAATTGTATGCTCCCTTTCACAGAAGCCAATTGGGTTCTTGTGTGTTTATTTGCTTGTTTTAATCATTTTTTTCCTCCATCTAGTCAAATAAACCTGTAAATTCAGTGTGTACTCTATGGAACCTCATCCAAAACTATACTGTCTCCTTCCTGACAGGGCTGACAGAGAGTATAATCACCTGTATTGTCCAGAGTACTGTTTACATAAAGGAGCAATAAATACCTGTTCAAATTTTTACTGGAGGCCTCCCAGATGGATGGTTCATTTATTATTACAGACAGGGTTTCATTTACTTAGTTATTAAAAGAAACAGGCCGCTACAGCCCATTTATAACTATATTAAAACTAAATGAAGCTATAAGTATTGCAGATGGGACTGAGTAAAATACATATAATGGCTTTCCAGGAAAGGGCTAGGAAAAAAAAGTATTTAAAAGGAAACACTGAAAACTTTGGGGGTCCTGGTGTGACTTTCACAGCCGTGCTTCTCCTGGCTGGAGCTCAGGAAGAAATGTAGGAGGTATAGTTCCCACATGTGCTTGTCCTGCTGCTCGGTGCCATATACGTATTCTTCAATAGCTTCTCTGTGTCTGCCTGTCAGCCATGTGCCAACATGAGGGACCAAATTAGCCTGTTCATCCCCTCCTCTAGCCTTTATTGACATGAAAACCTCCAGCTGTAGATACTGAATAATCCTTTTCTTTACATCAGAGCTAGAATATCATTGAATATCAACTCCAGTTACAGGAGGGGAAAGTGAAAAAAAAAAAAATGTTGACCAGAAATTGAGGGAGGAAAAAACAAATAAATAAGGAAGTTTTGAAATTTTTAAGTGGATCTGGTTAGGTTACTAAAAGGCTGCTTTTCCACAATCAAGGAAAAACCTAACTTTGGTGAAAGCTAACCCAGCTTTGGTGCTGTAGTAAAATTAGCAATGATAAATGAAAGCGATCAGTGCAATAGAGAAGAAATAGGAAGTCAACATATCATGAAAGAGGAAGACAACAATCAGTCTAAAAGAGAAATTATAAAATACTGGAGATGGATGAGAGAAGTGGAGGATACAAGAGGAAAGTTCAAGGACAATGATAATAAGGGTTTTCTTAAGGTGTATAAAGGAAAATAACAAAGAAATTCTAGCAATATCCCCTTTTTAGCTGGAAATATCAAAGCTGTTAATAATATTAGAGTCAATAAATATATTTTTATATCAGAAAAAGCAGCGTGCGTAGTAGACAGGCAGGAAGCTGAACAGTGTCTAGAGACAGTAAATTATTTAAAATAATTTATCCTAAATGCAAGTATTTGTAAGGCTTAGATCTTACGTGCTGCCATATAGCCATGAAGGCCACTGGCTAGCAAAATCTGAGGGTCATTTGTGATGTACTTTGTAATGTGGGGTCGACCCCAGGAGACGGATAAAGCTGTGCAATATGCTAAAAGGCCAAGGAAGATAGTTTAAGTTTCACTTCCTACTTTAGACAAAATTTGGAGACCCAAACATGGTTCCTTTAATACCACTAAGGAACCGGGAAGTAATAGCTTAATTTTTGGCATTCAGTGATTAACTTCCAAGGAAAGAAATGTAAGCTCTTATCAACCAAAGGTGATTTTATTCTGTGAGGAGCTGACAACTAGGGCATTGTAGGAAGTTATATTCACTGATGGTAAAACATTGTGGAGGATGACAAGAGAGAGACGGTGAGGATGGAGCAGTTATCAATATCCAAATAATTGAGTAATTCAGCCTTACAGCTTGAGAGATGAAGGTGAGCAGGCAGCTGGGAGTCAGTGCCAGCAGCGTGCTCTGGCACAGAGAGACAGCCGGAACCTCTGGCAGGCAAGGCAGGGCTCGGGATCACACAGGGCTATGGGGCTGCTGCTTCCCCCATCACTTCGACGACACAAGAAACTTCTCATTTCAACACAGCAAAGTTTGAGAACCTGTAGCCTAAATTGATCTCATTTCCATTGCCCGACCAGCAAGATGGGGGTAGGGATGAGCATCACCACATCTTGGCTATGAATGTTGTTAAATGGTCAGCATTATACAGATGACTGCAGTCATCTGCAAGGAAACACGAGAATAAAAATGTCTAGGATGATGACTCCAGCATGAGGATAGATGCTTATAATGCTGAGGATTAGGCAGAAAGAAGCTATTTGCAAGGAAATAATCACCAAGTACAAAATCAGATGCTGCACCTTCAGCGGGGAGACTTGACAGTGCAGTTCTGTCTCAGACACATTAAATTCCCCAAGATTTCTGCCACAACAGCTGATACACAAGGCGGTAGTGCAGTTCATGCACTCTTATTTAATTTCACATTTGAAATGAATATTTTGTAGATGGCAGCATCAGTAATTGCTAGGAAATCAGAGGGAAAGTGTTAGTAAATAGCTTCTAATCACATCCAGCGAGCCTGGGGGGAGCAGGAGCAGGGGAGCAAGAAATAGATTGGAAAATTGTGAGCAGTGTGTTCAAAATCATTATCCCTCAAATGTGTTTCTTCCTGTCACACAGAGCATGATTAGCCATGAAGCTCTGGTAAGTCCTCAGAGTGATTAGACTACTTAGGTGAGTGCTTAGTCATGCTGCCAGTAGGTCGCTCATCTCTCTTCCTGCACTGAAGATTCGTGCATTTTTAGGAGGTTTCCTTGCTCAGGGAGTGGGCTCACTTGAGTGTATTTCCCTGCTTTTCTGAAGAATTTCTCCCATTTGTCAAGGAGGTGCTTTGAGCACTTCTGCCCAAACATCATTCTTGGGAAGCTCTGTGAACTCTGGGGCATTTTCTGGCCATTCTGTCAAGGAGTTAGAAAATTCAGGGTATGATTCAACTGCTTTCGTTCTGCCTTTCTCTAAAGGGGGCAAACATCACTGGGCTAAATGTAGTTGTTCACCGCAGCAGCTGGTGCGGGGGGAACATTTCGGCTTCTACTCATGGGAGAGAGTAATGGCTGTATCAGTGAGGGAGGACTGCCTTGCATTTCTAATGAGACCGTCAGCGTAATGGGAATTTAGCAGAGCATTAAGCCAGTTTAAATGGTTTTGGAGAGTTGTGTAGACCAGCCTAGATGGATTCAAGCCAAGGACACAAAACTTTTCCTTTCAGAGCATCTATTTTTTATTGGAATTGCTAATTCTATTTCTATAGACTGAGTTGGTTTTTCAGGCATTTAAATTCTACACTCTGGAATTAAATCTCACATTGATATATATGCTTCATTCCAGCATTAAGTACATTAATATTTCACCAGCCTGATTTTATTGGCCTTCTTCCTCTGTTTTTAATTAGATTTGATGGTATTCTATATAATCATGTTTTCCTACATGTTTCTGTGCAGCAGAACTTGCACAAACTGTTTGTTGAGGGTTTTTTTACAACTTAAACATCATATATTCAGAGTGAATTTTAAATGCTGTGAGCGGTGCTCGTAGAGGTCTTATAAGCCTGTGGAAAGCTCTACTACAGCATTTATAAAATACCCTCTTGATCTGGTTGTTTACCTCAATCGATAAGCTTTTGACTTTTTTTTCATATAAAACAAAAATACTACACTTTTCAGATAATATAAATGCATGAGCTTTTTTAAGTGAAGCATTTGCATCAGTTATAGCACTAAAGTGAAAAAAAAATTCAGCAATCAGAATCTAATTAATTAAAAATTACTACTGTATAAAAACAGCTACTCCTATATTTAGGATTAGTAAACAAAGCTATTTGAAATACCTGATTTGGCTGTAGGTAAGTAGCAAATAAAACTGGCCATCTGTTATGTGCAAGTAACCAAGGTAGTAGCAATATTCTTTTCCTTTTATGTTTTCTTTGTGTTTTGTTTTGTTTTTAAGGAAGGAAATGTGTTCATCTGTTTCTTACAAATTCTCCGTGCTTCTTACCAGGGATATTTTTCCTTACATTTCTATTTTAGAAAGCAACCAAAGACAGCCAGAAACCAAAGGTACATTTGTCTCATTGGAACTTATGTCATGTTACTTACGTGAACAGTCATAGCTGAAATAATCCCAGTAGCATAAGGGCACAGTCTGGTCAAGAATGGCAGACTCCCATCTTGGTGTTCTCTCTCATTTTGCTGGAACAATAGTTAAAGGTCTTGCATA
Organism: Piaya cayana; assembly: GCA_013389865.1. NCBI lineage: Eukaryota > Metazoa > Chordata > Aves > Cuculiformes > Coccyzidae > Piaya > Piaya cayana. Next base: position 544,422 of record WAAB01017473.1, on the reverse strand, counting down.
GTGTTGTGCCTCCAGGAAGGTTTTCTTTTGTTTTTCTACAAAGTGAAGCAATACTTTTCTTCTCCTATATCAGCACATTGGTTGTGACTTCAAACATCTGGAACCAGTCTGGAAGCCTTCTAGCATACTGCTATTTGGAACAGTATCTCTTTTCTTTCTGGGTTTCTGGTAATATTGAAACTAACGCTGATAATACTGAAAAAAAAAAATGTCCAGTTCTTGAAAGGACACTATGCATTTATAGGAAAGAAAATAAAATGTTGAAATTGTACATTAAAAAATAAGATAATTTTCCAAAAACATTCTCATTCAGATGAAACGTTGTGGTGACATAAACTCGAATGAGCACTTAGTTACTGATTTTCATATTTCATCACAACCCTTTGCTTTGTGGGGTTCCTCTTCAGCTAAAGTTATGGTATTTTTCCACTACTGAAGCTCCTTTCCTACATGATGAGCAGAAATCACTGAAGTCCATAATAAACACAGTATTCTGACTGAGAGGCTGCCTAGCATTGAAATAGAACAATATACTTGATCACTTTAACACATTCATGAGATCTTTGACAAATTGCAAAGATGGTGACTTCTGAATTTATTTAAATGACAATTGCAACATACATATGTTTGTGCCCTAGGCTTGCAAACCACTGGCATGTTCTCTCCTAAAGCATTAGTGCTAATGATTTAATTGCTATCAATATTTTTCCTTTCCCATCTTATTTTTTTTCTTTCTAATTACTAAAATTATCACAAAGACCGTATCTCATATAGTAGCTTCGAACACTAGAGCACATGAGAGTTTTCCCCCTCGTTTTCATGACCTCTCTTGAAAATCTTCAGGTCTTCTCCTCTTGTCTCTTGATTTACGTGTCAAAACGGGAATCCCTCTAATCACAAAACAAAACCACAGAGGCATTTTTTGAGAGTTTTATGCTTCAGTAAATAATTTGCAGGGGAGAAGGAAAACATTCTTTAGGCCAAGGAATGTGAAATGTATCAAAGGTTAAAGTAAAATTCAAGGTGTGATGCCTGATGCTTCTTTTGCGTTCACTGGCAGAGGTGAACAATAATTCCCAGATGGGGCTGTGTCTTCACCCTAGAAGAAAATAGATATCATCCTAACCAAGGTTATGCTGGAAGGGTCTCAGGCTGGTTCCAGATGTCAAAAATTACAACAAATAACGAACTGAATGGTGGAAGACCATCTCCCCTGGACACTGCACCTTTGACACCTTCTTCCCCAGCAGCTCCTTCTCATCCAACTCTTTCAAACTCAAAAATCTCAGACTCAGGCCCTGGCTCTACCCTCACATTTGAAACTTGAGGTTGCTTTGATGCTACTTCCTGAAGGGGAAACTATATGTTTTCTTGCTACCTAATGACTGGGGATAAAAGTAAGCTTTGCTTGGGACTTGACTTTCCAGCAACAACAAATTAGGAAAAAAGACAAAACAGTGAAGCTGCATGTCTCAACTTCATCATTCCCTTTGAACAAAATGATTCCCTGACAGCCTGCAATGGCTTCCCATCCCAAACCTCAGGTAATTTTGACCAGAAGCATCTCATGTCCCTTCAACATGCTGGGATGAGCCAAAGTCCTGCAGGGTCCCTGTGCAGGGTCCCACATGGTCACCCTGCCCTGGTAGCCTGCTGAACCACTGCAGGGAGCAGCCCCCAGATAAAACATGCCAGGATTTCTGGTAAGCTATATGGGAGACGTGGATATGCAGTCACATTGGTAGATCTTGGACACTGATTCCCTCTACAAGACTTTCTGTCTGTTTGCCATTTCATGTAAGTAACTCCTCACCCCCTTTCTTTACCACTATAACTCAGTGGCCCAGCACCCCATGCTGCAGCCCTTTAATTGGTCATTGGAGAAAGAAACCAGCTGGCTTGCTGAGGATTTTCTCAATATCCCAAACTCATCCTCATTTCCTTTCATTATGTCTCTACGTTCTTTGTAGAGAAAGTAACAAATGCATTCATTATAGTGCATGGAGTGCTTGTGCCCAACCCTCGCATCCCCTCGCTGCCTCCACAGCCTCACAGAGATGTCACTAAAAATGTGTAATTAGGTTCTGCAAAATGACTCCCTGACCATATGCAGGAGCCCTAAGTGGTGGTGTTTGTTTTTCAGAGCTGCTTCGAGTACTAGTTCTTTTTTCTAGCTTTTGTTTACAAAATTATATTTACCTATCTTTGTACCAGTGCCCAAGCACATCAAAGCCAAGTCTGTTTGAAAAATCTTAAAGCCCGTGGATGATGTAACTTACTGGCCTGGATTTTGTGTGATCTGAAAAAGATGTCATAAAGAATAGCTATAGATAGGCTGTGTTGAAAAGGTTGTGTTTACACATGAGCTTGTACGTGTTTGTCCATCCTTGTACTAGTTTGCCAGAATACGTAACTACATTTCACCCCAGAAGTGGTTGATTTAAACATGATCTGAAGTGCTCTGCTAACATAGGAAGTACCAAAGCTCATTCTGTGCTGAAACTGTGCCAAAGTGCTATTCAGATAAATGACAAATTAATGTAATGCCTCTTGTGAGGTTAAAGTATTTTTCTTCTCTTCTCCACCCTTTCTCTTCAAGTGGAGTCTCCTGGTCCATTTATGGACTTTTTCTTTTGATGACTGTTGTTGTCATGACAGAGATGAGCATTTTAGGAGGAGTGTTCTTCAAAAGCATCCAGACTCAACATTGATCTAGCTTCCTTAAGATGCTTACTGCCTACTAGAGACTCTCTGAAACAAATACCTCCGCCCCATAAAGGGTGTGTTGCAGCCTGAGCTTTGACAACTGCCTCTTGTTCAAAGACCTTCCCTCTGCAGATCTACTGGCAGATGAAGCTGTCGATCAAGGCTGAAGACCTCACCTGACAGCAAAATCAGAGTGGGGATGAGTGAATATTTTTAAGCATGGAGTTTATACCTGCCAGATCCTACTCTAGGGAAAGAGTAAGCAAGCAAGCATTTTATGATGACCTGTTTTTTTCCTAACCCCAGCATTAGGAGTTTGTTTGTGAGCTGACAATAGTTCCAAAAGGGGCCAGAAGCCTGGACAGGCAGTGTTTTTCTTGGAGAACAGTGCTTCTGAAATGAGAAACAGATAGGGAAAATAAAGATGGATTAAAACATAGCAACAAGGAGAGGTTGATAGGCCAGTGCTGCAGTTTTTTTTTTCCTTTTGTGTGGATGGTTCCTGCTTGCACTCCTGGTGCTTTACTCACACTTCCATGCAACCCAAAGGCTTCAAAGCATCATAATTGCTTCTAATCACAGCCTCACAATACAATTTTTTTTTAATGTTGATACAAAAAGCCAAGACACTAATAAATACATAGAGCTACCTGGAACATTTCATCATATGCTTTTGATTTTCCAACTTCCATTTAAATTGCTAAATCTTAATAATGTGCTTAACTACCACCTCACTAGCAGAAATTCACACACTCAAATTTAAAGGACATCAGGCAGTGACACCCTGCATGCTCTGCTTTTCACACAATAAGCACATCTCTCTGTGATTAAATCACTATCAGGGCAGATTTCTTCACATTTAATTACATAGTGCCCAATCCCAGATCTGAGCTTTCTATTTTCAAGCACTGTTTACTCAGGGTTTCCCTAAACAGGTCTAATTTTTTTAAAAAGAGCAATTATAAGACTCTTTGTATCCCGGTTAATGGTGGGATCCAAAGCCAATGTTGATCTTGTGGTGTTAACAGGTAGATTTACCCCTCTGACATATTTTAGCTCTATTCCTTGTCATTCATACCTGTCCCATTTTCCCATTACTCAGTAGGGCTTGTTAGCTTGGCTAGTGGCTGCATCAGTATGGCCACTCGAGTGTTTGCTGACTCAGGAGGTGGAAGAGCAAGCTTTTTCCTGCCTGTGGATGTATTCCTGGGTAAAACATAGGCAAGTCTTGCTGTGAGATTGTCAAATCCCTCTCAGTCAATGGGCACCCTATATATTTGAGGTGTCTGCATTGCAATGCAATTTTACTGAATTAGATAAGTTGGTTTTACAGAGGAAAAACCTTGGCACAAGAAGCAGAAAAAATGAGAAAAAGGCAAAACAGGAGTCTTTAAGAGGTGAACTAGTAGGAGTTCTCTGCTCTGACCTGTTGTTATACACCTACGTTCCCCAAAAGGTGCTGTGAAGAAACAGGGAAGCAGCTGTGATGGCAGCAAGAGGCAGGGACTGTACATATAGCAAGGAGCTGAGGAGAGGGTGGATTGGTTTGGTTCTCTTTTAAGACATGGCACTCCATGCCGCCTGTGTAAGAGTCACGCTTTTCAGGCACGCTCTTGGAAGATCTAGGCACAAGTACAGGGAGGTGGTTTGAAATTACTACATATGTCTTCTTGATATATTTACACTCTGGGGACCACCCACATCACAGGATGTGTTTGAATTGCTCACCAAGCTTTCTTCTGAAATTGAGATGAAATTACAGATTCTCTTTTCCCAGAACGCAAGAAAAATTAGCAACTTTCTGAATTATTATTATTATTATTATTGCAGAGGCATTTTTTAAAAATAGGTCCCATTCTTGAAGACCTTTCTACCACTGGGAGAAATCTTTGCACCTCTTCAACTCCTTTAACTGCTGGTTGCTTAACCCTAGCTTTTAAAAAGAATACATGGAGGTAAAATCTTAAAATCTTAAGCAAGTTGAGGAAAAGATATGGGAAAGGAGGATGATGTTCCCATTAGGAAAGATGTGTTATTTTCTATGCTAATATGAAGTGAAATCCTTGTGGATACTCTTTTGCACTGAGAAAATATATTTTAGTTTTAATTGTTTCAGTCAATGTCAATTTAACATCAAGCATGCAATAAAGTAAAAATGGCCTTTGGGAAACATCAGCAAATCTTATTTTGTGCTGCAGTACAATGTAAACATCTATTTCTGTTTTCTAAGCTCAAAGCCAAATGGAGAAAAATTTTCCTTTCAGAGAGACTACTGACCTGTCAGCATCAAAATATTAGTTTTAGTATATAAAAATTGTTTGTCAGTGAGTGCAATAACAAGAATCTTTGCAAAATATGTTGTTACTCTAGTAAACATTTTCCCTTAGGCAGTAATAGTAGGAAATAAATTAAGAAGTTAGTTGATAGCAACTGGATAAGAAAAAATTATAAAGAAAGTGTCACATCTACAGTGTTGCTGGTATAAGATATACTTTCTTTCTATTTGAATTATTAAATGTTTACAGTAGCTCAGAGAAAACATCAGATTTAAAGCATTTTGTTAAAATATAATTTCTTCTGCTGCTTGCTTTCCAGAATGCTAGAAGATGACCTCAAGTTAAGCAGCGATGAAGAAGAGAATGACCAGGTAAGAACCAGACAACTGACATGTCACGTGTAGCTTGTTTCATGTGGAGTCTGAGCTACTGCAAATATTTGGCTAATGCTTTTTCAAAACATACATGAAGGTTATCAAAATACATGGCAGTACTGTAACTGAAGTAACAGATGTTGCTGTTCAGAGCCAACCTGTGTGTGCTAACTACTGTATTGGTGGGGAACAGTCTGCAGTGCTCTTGATTTATTACCCTGATGTGACCCAGAAGGTTTTTCTATCAGTCTCCTTCTGTTTTGAATTCAGTTTGTTTTAAAAATCGGCCAGGGAGGGGAGAAACAGGAATTCTGGATTAAAGATTCAGGCAAAACCTTGCAAGCATGAGCTGGCCCCAGGGACTAGCCACTGGGCTGCTCACCGCTTACCTGCCTAGTATCTCGCTGCCATCCCCCCAGCCCTTGGCTCTCCTGCGAGTGTCTTCAGTGCTTTCTCTATGTGGCTCACTGCATGCTAAGAAAGCTAACAACAGCTGAGAAAAAGCCTTGGCTCTGTGTTTGGTTCACTCCGTAAGACAGCAATTAGGGCACTTGCCTGAGTTTTAATGACCTCAAACTACCTGACTAGAAGCAGATACATCAGCAAAAGCTTTTCATGTGTGAGGACAGCTGGGTTTTGTTTTCAGGAGGAGATGCCTCCCAGTTTTTCCTTAAATCATTGCTGTGTTTGTCTCAGTACTTAAATACTCATATAATAGGTCAGGATCTTGACTTTCCTACGGTCAGTCAACTACCTGTTGCCAAGCAGTTCTATTGCAGTTCTATTGCATGCTCTCTCCTTCTCTTTATACTGGCATGGATTATTTAGTTGGTACTGAGAGGCCAAGAGCCACTTCTCTCCCTCCTTGCACTGAAATGTGTGTCCTGTGCCTTCACCAGTGCATACGAGGGCAGTAGAGCCTCTGATGGCATCACACAGGTGGATACAGATCTGGATATAACACGGGTTTCAAATGTGATTATTTCAGTCAAGGGTAACTGGAGCTATCTAGACTTCTGAAATTTAGGATCTTAGACGAACAAATCTAGATATGTAGGCACGAAGCTTTTCCAGTTGTTGGGGGTTTTTTTAGCTCTTGTTATTAAATTTTGTATTTTACAATATATTACAGCAGGTAAATCAAAATAATTTAATATTTATATTAAAACATGATTTCATCTGTTTTGAGCAAAGCTTCTTGGTGTTAAGAAGATTCAGCAGATGGATCAATTATTTACGTATTTATACAATTTCTTTTTGTTTAATGCATTTCATCCTGAAGCCTTCACATTTAATTACTCTTCCTGCTTGTCTAGATAGTTTAAAATACAACACATCATAGACAGTGTAGGGCAAAGTAAAGTGAGGGACAGAAGGGATGTCTGAAGAATAACAATAGCACACCAAGATACCGTGGTGCTTGCAACAAGGGAGGGGAGAGCCAGAGGTTGGGAGAGGTGGCTTGTCCTTTTTGGGTAGGAAAGGAGATGGGATCCTGCAGAATGGGTATCAGTATGGAACAGGCTGGTAGAGCCTGAGCCCTTAAATGCTGGTTTGTTTCATAGCAAGCAGAAAAATACATGTGGAAATGTGCATTGTGCAGGAAATAAAAGTACATGAGTAAATTTAGCCAGAGAAGGGATAGTGGAAAAGTACTGCTCTTCAGGCATGCACATGTGGTACCTTTGGTTTAGTGCTACCACATATAATTACTAATACCTTTCATGTGTTTGTAATCCAAGCATAATCTCAGCAGTATTTTTGCTACACAAGGTCTTTGCTCAGTAACCACACCTTAAAGGTACAGATGATGCAGCTTCAGTCTTTCACCTTTGTGCTCAAACAAGCTTTCAATCAAGACAGTTTTCCACCCATGCCAGAAAATGCAGAGATGAGATCCATTTACTCATTTCTAATCAACATGGACTCTAACATGAGCAACTTTTGGCAACTGCTTTGTGAGTTGGTCCTCTTTCCTCATCATATCTTTTTCTGAATTGACTGTTTGCTTTTATTTCCTCATTCTGAGGCTCTTTAATATCAGATCTCCTGGGCTTGGGAACAGCAAAGAAAGAAATAAAATATAAAGGGATAGGAACAGTACCTGAGTGATTCGCAGATATTCCTTACATAATTAATTAATCAATCTTTTAACAACAGACTCAATTAAGTAGTCCTGTTTCTTAATGAGCTAGAAGTGAGTGGTACAAGAACTGGGAAGCTTTTCATTTTGCTGATTTCTAAATAGGGAAGTTCAGAGGAAAGACTGTAAACCTTGGAGATAACTTGCTTGCAGCTGAAATTGCTGAGCAGTGAATGTTTCTGAAGCAGTGCTAAAGGCGACAGGTGCTTCTGAGTTCCCAGGGCTGGTATTTGGAGGGCTATGAGTGACCCAGGAAATGTGAACCATGGATGAGGGAAGGGAATGCAAGAAAAAGGCATGAATAAGAGTTTTGGGACCCCCGGTGGGCAAGGCATTCCCGACCTATCCCTCTGCATCAGCACTTAAGGTAGTGAGATTCATAGATCCAGGAGAGGTAAAAGAGACTGGGTTTGAGATGAATGTGTGTGTGCCCACAGTAATTACATTATCCACACATATTAGTCTCTTAATTTTAATTACATAAATGTATTTTTCCTCTTTAATGAGCATAGTTTATCCATTTAAACTGATCATTTTAATTTTACAGGCAGTGATCATAGGATCTAATATGCAGAAGGAAAATTTCCTGTTGGCATATTTTACATCACACAGATTGAAGAAAATACACTTTTTAATCCCCAATCAATATCTGAAGAGCATGCAATTAACAGATACCAAGGTAGTTAACATAAATCTGCAAGTTAAAGAGCCAGTTCGTTTTGATTTATAACACTTGGAGTAATGATTTCATCATCATCTCTCCTAGAAAGCATCTGAAGCTTTGTAGCATGAAGATGTCGAAATTATACTTAAGATTGTTAAGAGTACAGAATTGTAGTGGTTATTGCCTTTTGGTTCCTTGAAGTGTGGCATAGCACTTGAAAGAGTCCCCATTATAATACCCTGCTCTTCTCTGTAGAGGTCACTGGATAACTTAAATCAGTCTTGGGTGAAATATTAAAAGGAGATTGTCAATTGTAATATGAACAATTCTCTTCTTTTCCCCCTACTTGTCCTTTTACAATATGAAAATTTTGTAATAGAAAGTAGTTCCTTTAAGGAGAAAAAGATCCCTGGCATCATTTGTGCAATTCATGTCAATCAAGGGCCAAATAAATTAACTGACTGGTACGCATACATGGAATAATAATCTAGCATATTTTTGCAACCCAAATCTGCTTCCTTGCATGCATTTTTTTTCTGTGCAGGATGAGGTTGGCTGCTGCTGAAGTTTTGTGGCTGTGAAAATTTATTACCCACAGAGTCAATCTGCATTCTGGCTGCCAAGTCTGAATAAATAGAGTCATTGTGCTTGTCTGGAATATGTAACCAAAGTTCATCCAGTCAGCTTGACTTTCACATCCCATGAGATTCATAAAAGCCAACACCCTGGTATGTGCTCTTGATTCCTGCCAAAAATTTTGTAAAATTGTATAAACAGAAGTTGAAGAAGCAATCAGAACACGCTCCTAGGGACATGGCTCCGCACTCCAGCCTCTGCTGTATGATGAAAGGAAAGACCCAACTTTAGTACTCTTCTTTTAAAAAAATAAACTCTTGTATGACTATTCCCCTGCAGCAGTAGGTTAATGCTGGGGCTGAAGACACCCTTCTCTCACAGTGTGCAGGAAGGCAGCAAACAGTCCTCTTGGGTTCATCAATTTTGCTTGTCCACCCTGCAGCACAGGAAGAGGGAAGGCAGCATTTACCTGCAGGTGGCTGCCCTCTTAAAGAAGGGATGGGGACAGACTGACCCTGCAGGCTCTGAGAAGTGTGAGAAAACCTGACCCCTCTACATCCAAGCCAGGACAAAGAGAAAGCCATGTCCCTTCACAGGAGACCTCAGGGGGAAAGCAGTCTTAAGAAAGTTGACCAGGAACAGCTTCAGCATAGTAAAATAAAAGCCTTGGCAGCCTGGTCTGGTTGGCCACCCAGAGTTCCACAGGGCAGCGGCAGCCCACCCAGCCTGGCATCCTCCTGGGGGTCCCAGGGCTGTCCCTGCCCATAGCAGCCTGGGGACAACCAGGGTGGGCTGCTGGCCCCAGAGGACTCGTCAGTGCTCCACTATCACTCTGGCCATGGCTGAGCCAGAAAACTTGAGGCTAATTCAGATTGCACCTACATCTCCAGTGGGGACATTAGTGTTTACGTTTCCTCATCATCATGTAGGCACCTTTCTGGCAGGATTGTCTGCAGCACAGGAATTTAAAACCAGTCAAATCCATCCTGTTGTTGCAACAGGACAGAAGCCCATCTACATGGCTGATTGCAATTGGTGTGACCATGTCCCTATGTAAGCAGGACTAGAAAATTATTTATTTTTTCAAGTCAAAACCCCATGATTCATTTTGTTTAATGGTAGCCAGAAACAAGAGAGAATGAATGTGACAGGGGACAGGATGAGGGGGAATGGCCTCAAGCTCTGCCAGGGGAGATTTAAGCTAGAGATTAGGAGGAAGTTTTTTACGGAAAGGGTCATTAGGCATTGGAATATACTGCCCAGGGAGGTGGTTGATTCGCCTTCCCTGGGGGTGTTTAAGTCACGAGTAGACGAGGTCCTGAGGGACATGGTTTAGTGTTTGGTGGGAATGGTTGGACTCGATGATCCAATGGGTCTCTTCCAACCTGGTGATTCTGTGATTCTGAGATTCTGTGATTCTGTTTAAAGACAAACTTATAAATAATGTGTAGGACTTTTCTCTCACACTTCTGGATATGGACTAACAATTAAAAAAATTATCCTGAAATGAACAGTCATGCATACACTTTCTTTCAGAAGGAATAAGTTTTAGTAGAGCCCATATAAGATAAGCACTATTTCTGCATATGAAATGTAATATTGCAGCTAATTTGAAGCATTCTGTAATGAATTTTGAAACAAACTGTAAAAGGGGCAAACTGGCTACAAGTTTTCTTTCCATAAGACGTCCTCTGTTAGGAAGACACTTTCTGAAATTGAAGATCAGCCAAGCAGAGCAGAGTCATGTACATCTAGAGAGAAGAGTTATGCTGGGCAAATTATAACATGACAATGCATAGCTCTGTTCATCATTAGAACTATTTTTAGGCAGCGCTAATTGCATTCACATATGCTGTGTCCGAATACTTTAACAACATTAAGTCATTTTAGTGTTCCTCTCTTCTTTATCCACCTCTTCATCACTGCAATACTTGATACTTGATCAGAAGGGAAAATGAGTAAGAAAGGAGGGGAGAAGACTTAGACCTGAGAAAAAAACCGACAAAAAGCACAGAGCCTGTATCATTGCTGTAATGAATTGCTCTCTCCAAAGGTGCCTTGATAAACTTGGGGGGAAAAGAATCTTTCTGATGAGAAGTTTCCCACTCCACTGAGCACTGGAAACTTATTTCTGGAAGTCTGTCCATGAACAAGTCTGACTGCAACCAAAACAGCACAAAGCAGAGAAAAGTATAAGTGGAAAAATTAGGTTTTTAGTTAAGGTAGGGCTAGAACCTCAGGTGGTTTTGAACTTAATCCAAATGCTCTGCTCAGTCCTCTGTCACTACAATGTGAGTGCATTTTTAGACTTGAGAAATAGCCACTGTAGCAGTCTTAACTCAAGCAAGTCCATTATTTCCTGTGTATTAGAGAAGCAATAGTTTTATATCCAACTTAACTAAAATCCAGAGTCAGATTTAAGCCAGCTGAGCCAAGCTTTTTTTTTTGTGGTTTGCCAGCTCTGATTTTAAAATCTCTGTGACATCTAAATTTGCACTTCCACAAGGCATGACAAGAAGACCAAGATTGCCTCACTGAAACTGTCAGATGAAACAAAATAAGAGCCCAGTCTTGTCCTGCCAAACTTGGCTCACGTCACTGCCTATCTTACAAAATCAGATTCAGTGTCTGTCATGCGCTGGCAGGCAGCATCAAGCTCTAAATTTGAATGTCACCACCATGAATGACAGTGAAAAAGGTTACAGATCAGCTTGGCTCTTGGACAAGCACAAAATCTGGGGCAATTCAAACACAGCACTCTGATCTCCATGCTCCTTGGTACAAACCTCTAAAAATAGATGGAAAAATAAAATTAAAATACAAGGACATCTTCCTTGCCCCTTCATGTAGATGCCATGACTAAGCTAATTTTTAGCTCTAGTAAATCTACAAGGCCTGTCCTTTTCTGCTAGTATCACCCTTTTCCAAGTCTAACAGTTTCTCTCTGTATCTACTGTAACTTTCTTAGCCCCACCTTCTTGAAACTTTTGGTTAGTTTTTTTCCCATGTGAAGTGGAATTGCTATACAAATATCTGTTTTGACTGGTGTGGGAACATATCCTGATTCAGCAGTGCTGGCTGATTTATGGCACAAAGATGGATGGATTAGATCCCTCATCTCCAGGCTGGCTTCCCCTTGTCCCTCTCTTTTGTGAGCCCATCAGCCTATGCACCACTCCTCCTACTACAGAGAACCCTATTGAAGCCAGTCACTCACTCAAGCACAGCCACAAAGCACTTGTTTGCATCTGGACAAATTCATCCCAGCCTCCTCGTGAGAGAACAGATGAATAACCATCAGTCATAAATAAGCGATGAAGCTGGTGAAAGAGCTGGAGAACAAGTCTTACGAGGAGCAGCTGAGAGAGCTGGGGTTGTTAGGCCTTGAGAAGAGGAGGCTGAGGGGAGACTTCATCACTCTCTCCAACTACCTGAGGGGAGGTTGTGGAGAGGAGGGAACTGGGCTCTTCTCCCAAGTGATAGGGGGCAGGACAAGAGGGAATGGCCTCAAGTTCTGCTAGGGGATGTTCAGGCTTGACATCAGAAAAAAATTTGTCATGGAAAGGGTCATTGGGCACTGGAACAGGCTGCCCAGGGAGGTGGTTGAGTCATCATCCCTGGAGGAGTTTAAAAGACAGATGGATGAGGTGCTGAGGGGCATAGCTTAGTGATTGATAAGAATGTTTGGACTTGATGATCTGGTGGGTCTTTTCCAACCTGGTGATTCTATGATATCAACACAGAGTCCCAGCCTCTCTCTAGGAGCTGCCTGTTGCTCTCTGCAAGGCAGAAGGCCAAGCTGACTTCACTTTCCTTGGCCATTCAGCTCCGACTGGGCTAGTGGCAACGTGAGGAGTGATATAAAGGAGATGTGCACAGAAACGGATGGCAGCAGAAACAGAGAAAGAGACAGCTGAGACCATGTCAGAAAACAAAAGGAACATCAAAAGGGAAAGGGATTAAGGGAATAAAAGATAAATGAGTGAAGAAAATAAATTGGAAAAAAGAGGACACTTTAAAGGGAGTAGCAGCTATATTAGAATGTGATGAGAAATAGGCAGAAAGAGCCAGCAGCCAATCCATCAAAACTAGGATTTAAGAAAACGGGGCTGGGGAGCTACTGATACAATTTGTGCTGCACCTAGGGTCAAATCTTTCTCTTCTAAAGTCAGCAGGAGTTTAGCCAATAATTTCAATAAACTTAAAATCTTATCCCCCATCTTCTTTTTTTAATTTCTACCACAATCCAAGTAGATACTTAGGAGCCAGTTTATTGACAGAGCACCTCCCTGGAGCAAGTTGCTACCAGCTGGGGATTTCAGCCTTGCATTTCCCCTATTTTCATATATATGGGCTTAAGAAAAACTGTAATTTAATTTCTGAGCTTTCAGATTTCCCAGTAAATCTTGTAAAGTCTGTCACACACTGCTGACATTTTTTTGCCTGTGATATCATAAGTGTCAGCAGCAGTTCAACCAAGTTACCTTTTCCTGGATAAGGAGACCACTTCTGTGGAGACACAGGATGTTTTCCCAGATGAGCACTACTTCCTTTGCAATAACCGAGACCTTCCTCCCATGTCACTGAAAATTAACCATTTCATTAATGTATAATACCAAGGACTTTCTTTCTGCTCATCTTCACTGAAAAAGATTGAAGTTGACTCATCTGCATTTTCACAGAAAGGATCATTGGGCACTGAAACAGGCTGCCCAGGGAGGTGGTTGATTCACCTTCCCTGGAGGTGTTTAAGGTACGGATAGACGAGGTGCTAAGGGGCAGGGTTTATTGTTTGATAGGAACGGTTGGACTCGATGATCTGGTGGGTCTCTTCCAACCTGGTTATTCTATGATTCTATGAAACCCTTTGTGGCTGTTAGGGCCAGACTGTGGGAGAAAACTGAACAGATGCAGGACAGGAGACCCAGCATTGACGGATACATAAAAATCTCTGTGTAGTTAATACCCATGCTGACTATACAGTAATTTGGAGATCCAAATCACTTAACAAGTATTAACTACTTAATACAATTCCCCTGAGACATATTTGGGTAGAGTTAAGCAAGAATTATTATCTCTGTAGAACTGACAGGGAGACTGAGACTGAGATGTGGCTTGTTTGAAGCCTCACAGCAAGTCAGCTGCAAAGCCAGGATTAGTACTTAGGTCTTTTAATCTCAGGTGCCATGTTCAAGTCACTAGACTGTGCTGCCCCTGAAGATTAATACAGATTAATGGGCAAAGCAGAGGAGAAAGAACAATGTAGGCCAGAAATATAATAATAAAACTTCAGGGTAAAACATTAATATGCAGGTGTTGAAAGGCCCAGAGAAATCATAAAATCCAGAAAGGCTTTTATAGTTTCTTAAAAGATGTGGCTCTGATGATAACCAACTCCAAGAGAAGAAGGAAGGGAGACCCTGTTAAGCCTTACAGCCTGTAAATCTTAAGTAAATATCAACTGGACAGTGAAAATCACATTCACACATTTATATTACAAATTTACAGAGAAACACTTGAGCTGTAGTTTACAAGTGATTTTAAATCCCTCAGAAATCCACACTAAAAAGCAATCCTCAAACAAAGCCCCTAGGAATAGTGAGGAGTACAGAATAATGCAGTGAGAGAAGGCACATTAGGAATTACTTACAAGCAATTGCCTGACCTGAGTTCCTTAGGCAGCTCTTGTGGCCACAAAGCACTCGTGGGCATTTAAACGGGACAAGTCCATTGGTGTGAGAGGGTTTCATTACCCATGTTTTGAGCCCTAGTGAGAGCATCATTGCAAGACTGTGGAGCTCTGCACTCTTCAAGGACAACATTGAAAACTGAAGAGGGTTTAAAAATGAACAAGAGGGATGTCTGGCACATTCAGAAAACATGCCTTGGAGTGAAAGGGATCCACACAATGAACCAAGCTTATCTGAAGCACGGCTGGTGGCTGACTTGATCACAGTCTATAAACACCTGCACAGGGAGCTGAAAGGCAGCTCCATCTCACAAACATCCAGTGCAAGAAGGTGTCTATAAATAGATTTGGACCAAAGTCACATCTTGACATGGAAGATGGAAAAACATTTGTGTGGTTGTCCTGAGGTGGATTCATCATAAGGTGATTATCCAGTAGTTTTGCTCTAGGTACACAACAACTCCCAGATCTGAAGGAGGAAAGAAGCTCTGGAGAGTCCTGTGATCCCTGTTACCACATGTGGTCAGGTTGTGCCATTTACAAAATGTCTTTCTTCCTGGCTTCAGTAGTTTAGGAATAAACTGCACTTATGCTACAAACAAAACCTTAGGAAACTAAAACTGAATCAACATGAAAGACATATGAAGATTGAAATGTGGAAGAAGACAGACATAAAAGTGTCTGTCTGGTTCCCAAATGGCAGTATGTAGTAATGACATCATTCCTTAAACCTGGCTTGGAAAAAGTGCATCTGAATTCACTAACTGCAGTCCAATGCAGGGTGGCACCCAGCAGTCTGGGTGCTTGCTAGTGTGGGAGATGTTGACTTAGAGCATAAATGGTTCACTGCACAGTTCCAGGGCAATGTGAGGAAGACAAATAAGATGATCTGGCAGCAATGGAATTTACTCATGCACAGGTAATACATATTATTACACTGTCACCAAAGAAGCGGTTCAAATTCTCACCTTCTGTACACTTCTGTATACCTTCTGTACACATACAGAGATGACACTCATCTCAGTCTTTGGTATAACTGGTGTAAATCCATACAACTGCTGTAACTGAGCTGTCTTGTGATAATGGTGATTAATCCACAGGACAGGAAAAATGGAAAGCAAAATGTCTGAAACTGACAACAGTAAATTTATTGGCTTTTATTTGCCAAAGTGTGCTGTGAGTGTGGTGTAGGAAATCACATCCATAGTCAGCCTGCAGTACCTGTCTCTGAGACACTCTTCCAAGCCTAGCAGAACATTCTGTAGTAGTTCTCATTTGCTTCTTATCCAAAAATGCCTGCAAGCCCTGCAGTTTATGAAGCAATACTGTTCCAACCAGATTAAAAAAAGAAAAGAAACAAAAAAAAAAGCCCAACAACATAAAAAAAAGAGAGATTTCTGGGGACTACTCTTAATACTCCTGTATCTCCAGTTCAATAGCAGTATTCAACCTGTTCTGCTCACTGCTCAGTCCCAATTACAATGCAGGTATATAATTTCCTCTTTGATTTCCCTTCAACAACAGACTTCAACTTGTGACACTTCAAGTAATTTTGATTGCTCATTTAACACACACTGAAACCTGAATATCTGATGATGATGATGTTCCCAAGCTCTGGCTCATTGCAAAAAGGATAGAGAAAGAAGATGCAGTCTCTAGAGACTGAGAATCTAAACATGATTACTGCTGAGTGAAAATTTGTTTTGGCCCAGCGGTCTTGGGGCACAGCTAGAATTTGTCATGAATAATTAAAGAACTACAAGCAGATCAATTAAACTCTGCTCAAAATGTATCTGTAACCAACTCAGATGGGGGTCAAAGGAGTCTAACCAGCCAGTATCTTGTAATTTACAACTCTTGATGTAGTGAAACAGAGTAATTCATCTCATTTACTCTGTCTGGTTTCTCTAGCCCAAGTACCTGAGTCACCTAAGAGATTTTTTTTTCCCTTCCCTGCTTCCTACTCAGCATTAAAGTTATTATGTGGTGGGTTGGCCTACAACATCTGTGTTCATACTGAAGAGAACCTTCCTCTGTCAGTAATCCCACTGATTCCAAGAACTGAAAATTGAGGATTGTACTCTTTACTGGTGAACATACTCTCTGTCTATCAAAAGAATATTAAGCTTCCCATAAAGCATTTTTTAATGGTAGATCTTGGAGATCTTTAAATTCTCTCAGCATTATCAAACTTCAAAATTATTTCTTATCCCTAATTTCTTTAACCAGCATAGTCACTTACTTCCAGGAATAATAAAGACCATAGAACATATTCTCATTTTTCTTGATGGATGATGAGTTGGCCTCAGTAAAGTTGTTAACGATGTAAAATAAAATGCAAATTAAATAGCACAATCAAAATCAAGCTATTAAAAATATAGTCATGCAGGCAGTATGTGGTACTAAGTACCACTCTTTTGCTTACATTGTTGTACAGATAATACCAGCATATTAGAAACATAATAAATCACAGAAAGCTGCTTCTCCAGCAATGGAGTTTCTCAAACTATGGGTCATGACCCTCAGTGGGGATTCATGAATGAGTTCAAATGGGGTCACAAAAAAACTGTTGGTGAGAAGCAAGGGCATGTATTTCCCCCTAAGTTGAGCAGCCCAATCCTCTAGCAGGGAAACAAGAGAGCAGACTGTAATTAGTGGCAGCAAGTATTTATACTTGCTCAGAAACTGCTAACTACCTTTAATTACAACAGCTCACTTTTTCCAGGAGAAGGGAGCAATAGAGGCTAGAATTAAAATTGCCTCATAGTTGCTAACTGCCTTTCTCTGTAGGCATTAGATCTGTTTCTCCAGGGAGGAAGAATAAACTTGTGACTGGATCTTGTTCCCCCATTATTTAAGAAATGGGGCTATTACCAGCTCAGGGGGTCACACAAATATGCAATCAAACACAGTTGCATTTTCAAACCATGTAAGAAAGAAATCAATAGTCTCATTTACAGGATGCGTGACCACCAATCAAAGGGTGAGGTGTCTCAGGCAATCTGCACTGCATCCTGGTGAGGAAAGATGTTTATTAAAGAACTTGAAATGAGAGGCTAATTGAAAAAGCAGAATGATCTCACCAAAAGGCACTTGCACATTTCTTTCTGCTGCCCTGCCTGTCATCTGAGCCCTCTTGCCCAGAAGGGATCACCTTTTCAAAACTGTCAACAACTGTATTACCAAGATGGAATCTGAAGATTGGCACTTGGGGCTGCAGTCCAACACCACATGGTCTGACTCGATTAGTACACGAAACAGGTCAAGACAAGAGTTCTCTCCGCTTCTCTCCTGAGAGCAGCTTTCATCAAAACTAGAAGATGATGTATCCAGATCTCCTCCTTCTCACAAAATTAGGGATTTTAAGGAAATACAAAGGCACACATCCCCATGTTAGGGACTTTTGGTGTCATCAAAGTCCATGTTTGCTTTCTTGAGCCCCCTGTGGCTACAAAGCAGCCTGTCTCCATCAGTAACCCCTGGCTATTGCAGCCACCACATACCTTGCTCCAAGAGTGTTCTGGAGCTCCCCAGAAGGGAGTGAAAGCAATTTCAGGTGAAAGCAACCTCACATGGACATACCCTTATCTCAGCAGCAAGGGTTTCCACTGCACACTGCCATCACACTCTCATTCCTCTTCTCACACCACAGCTGCAATGTGACATCCTCTCACTTGGAATAGCATATCAGGAGAGACAGACAGTTCACAGATAACCTGGGGGAAAAGAAAAAAGGTTGATAAAGCTATTTTTCGGAGGGATTAGTTTTCCAGCCTGTTGCAGTGCAAAACCACATGGGCACCTGTGGTGGTTTGAGCCAAGAGTGAGAAACATTAAAAGTGTCTTAAGTACCACCACCATGTAGTGGCTGCTTGTGAGGGATAGACTAGCCCCAGCTGCTGACAGGAGAGAAGAGGGAGAGATGACCTGTCTACACAACTTGCCCATGGAAAAGGGCTCTGATTGTAAGAAGAAACTCCTGAGTTTTGCAGGCAGAGGCATAACACCATGCAGGAGTTGGTGTTGCAGATGGGCAGCTTGAAACTTAACGTGGACCTAACTTCCAGCTAGTGATAATGATTAGACATGGAAGGAGACGAACTTGTGTTGGCCCAGAACACTAATGATTAAGCCTCGAGACTTACATTTTAGATCTCTCCTGCATTTGGGTACAAGAAGTGAGATGAAGTTATTGTAACAAGTCCCTTGCAGAATTGAGAGTAAAAATGGTACCAGCCCAATGAACTGGAGAGCGGCTGGTCCATTAACATCTGTCTTGTATCCAGAGGCCTGGATGGCATGGAGGGGGTTGTATCCAATGTGTGTGCAAATGCGATGACCTACTGGAGACAGTGAAAAATGTCAGATTCCCCATATTATTCTCCTAACACTGAAAACAGCACATTCCTGCCATGGGCACACTCCCAATGCAGAAAATCAATGCTAAAGAAGAGCTTCTGTAAGCCATACCAGCCACAGGGGATGTGGCATAGCCGTTATGTCCTGACAGTTTGGTATGTGGCACACAGCAAACTACTTCACCCCAGGAGACCCAGGTTATTCCAGAAGGTTCCCTGAGTAGAAATCCTGCTTCTGAAATCAAGCAGAAATCCTTCCCAAAGCATTTCTGCACTCCTGTCAGATCTTCAGGGATCTACTAAGGTGGATCTTTTCATCCCTTTCTGTGAAATGTTCTGCAACTGCAACCACAAGTCAGTTTTTTTCAAGTTTTTGTTTGCAGCCTGTCAGCAGCATTCTGACTAGCCAGAAAGGTTCCCTCTCCAGTGCTGAGCAGGGTGCCTTCAAGCCATGCAGCTTTTTCAAGGATGGGGTTATAGCCCCCCAACACCCTTAGAAGACAGGGAAAATGGTTTCAAAAACATATTTACTGATGGCTGCAAAGAAAAAATCAACATTTAATTCCCTGAGCCTTGACTCTCTGTAATGCTTAGCTTTGTGTCCTTTCTGTGACAGGTGAGGCACGGCCTGGACGGGTCTGGCTGGAAAGGGGATGATCTGGGGAGCTCCAAGTAGAACTCAGGCTTTAAAATAGGCTTTCAAAACATTATAGATTTCATCTTTGCTTAGCAGCTGGTTACTGTGCTGAAGCCATGAATCACACCACTTGAAGTGATTGAAGGAGGGGAAAGAATAATAATAATAAAGTGGCAAACTAGCTCAGGGATAGGCTTGGGAGTCTTATTAAACTTGAGAAGCTACAGTTTCTATTCCCAGAACTGCTGAATAACACAAGAACAAGAATCACGCTTCCCTACACCATCCAAAGAGTTCTACTAGGCAAAAAAATGAGGAGCAAATCAGCAACAGGTCAATCCTGTGCCACGTAGTCATAAGTTGCCAGCAGATTAACATGGCAGTGCTCATGAAACGTCTGCAGCAACTCTGGCAAGCTTTGCAAAATTTATAATTATAGCTACAGGCTTCATCGCAAAAGGAACCAAATGTGTGATGTTTGTTTCTGTGGAAGAATGGGAGGAGACTAATGGTAAAGGAGAGGGAGTGGGAGTGCAGAAGCGGGGAGAGGGGAAGGCAGAGAACCGAGCCCTGGCGAGTTTTCAGGGACCTACAGAAAAAATTGTCTAAATAGAGTAGTTCAGACCTCACATACCGTGCAGTGCTTTGACAATCTTCTGGTTTATGGCGTACTCAACAAAGTGTTCTTACATTTACTAGGCTGGAATGTCCATTTGACTATAGACTCTCTGCTACTTTGCTTGTACTTTAACACGTTGGACACGTGACAAAAATGTGTGTAACGCATTTTTTAAAGTGTTGATTGTGCTCGTAATTTTCAAGTCAGAATATAAAATAAACATCTCTGCCCTTTCTTCCAGCAGGCAGCACAGAGATCTGCTCTCCGCGTTCTATCTGACAGGTACATTTTGTCATTTTTATGAACTATAAATTGCTTTATGAAACGTTGAGCCCTATTTATTGTGGCATATAATTCATAATCGGATTTTGTCCCCAAAGTATCTGTGAACTGGGATGTTAAACATTTTGCATGCTTGGATTTGTCATGCATGTGTAGAGTTTATTACTGCAAAAATCACAGTCTTGTTGTATTTCATACAGACTATGCAGAATCCCTTGTTGTGATACCAAATGAGAGATAAGAAACTTACTGGAGAAGGCATGAATGATGCAGTAAATTCTGAGCTTTAGAGTTTGCTGAGATATATCTGAGCTCATTTTTCAGCAATAAGTACTTCATTTATTCCGAGATGTTCTCTTTTGACTTTTTGAAAATCTTTTCCCTGGGAATTATTCTTTTTCCGATGAGATTTTCTGTGCATTTTATGCACAAAAGCAATGCCCTTTTTTACCCTTTAAGTTTTGAGGGACTGATATTTTGTAGGAATTGATTTAATTTTTTCACAGATTCTGGAACAACAGCTGAGTTCCAGGCAGATAAGCAGGGGACCAAATCCTTAGGCAGCATTCAGGTTTTACTCAGCTATTTTTCAAGCAAAAATTCATTAATTTAAGTGGGAAACTTGCCCAAGTGAGGAATTCAGGATTTGAGCCATGGTAAATATTATAGTTGGTCCACGGGTCTGCCCAGGTATTTACCTTAAATGACTTTTATGAAAGAGGATTGACTGAAATATAAGGTAGCTTTCTAAGACGATCCTGATTTCTTTTCCAGTTTTCGGAACAGGGAGGGGGGAGGGGGAGTAGAGACTGTACATTTTAGTGCCTGTGAAAAAGAACTAGCAGATTTACATTTATCCACAAATGAGGTACTGTGTCATGCAGGCTGACACAGAGTAAATTTCCCCATGCCTTGTTGGCAGCCCCCTCTGCTCGTCTGGCCCCTCGCCCCCCGCCTCCCTGGGAATAAGTGGTAATTGACTCTGGAAGCCAGTTCAGGCCAGGATTTCTCCAGAGCAGAGCCTGTCACTTAGGCTGAATTATATGTTGTGCATGGATGAATAACATTTCTCTCTGCTTGGAGGTTAAGACCGCCAAAATTATTTACTCCCCCCCTCTAAGTTTATAAACGCAGTTTTGTTTAGAATTTTTTCCCCTGCTTAAGAAAAAAAAATTCCAAGTGAAATGTATGGTATGTGGGTGAAATAGCTAGCACAGTTGTAGGGTACACAAGTATTTGCTGCAACTGGGATGAATGTTATAAGAAAGAGAAATCATGTCAGTATTATGGCCCTCTCCCCAGAGGTGAGCAAGCTCACCCCCCAGGCAAAGCAGCTTTTAAATTTGGTGGGGACAATACTGTGACCAAAGAAAATCTGGGTGGTTTGGTTTTTTTCTCAGTATCCTTCTCCTGGACTGAATGAGGAACATTCTTACAGAAGTGTCCCTGGAGGTAGTTAACAAGCCCCAAGCCCCACACTGCGCTTTCTGTCTCCCCTGGAAAGAAAAGCAGTGGTGACAGATAGATGTTCCCTTCCTCACAGGGGGTGGTGAGGGAGTCTTAGTCCTCAGGGCAAAAGGACTGAAATGCTGCCCATCACACATCAGATTTAGTATTTATGATCAGCTATTCCCTTCTCTGCCCTTAAAAACATGCCCACAGCTTTCCCGTCTGCTTTGCAAACTTCATCCACCAGGGCACCCTCCTTCTGGAGTGGGTGCTGGGAAGGCCCCCGGCCTCACTGCTGCCCATCACCTCACTGCTGCCCATCACCTCACTGCAGCAAGCAAACTGGAGGGCAGGGGACCAAAAACCCACACGGTGACAGCAGTTCTGCCTAGTCTTGGATGAAGTGAGGATTCCTATAGTATTGCTGCTCATTACTTCTGTCCTAATAGCATCTAAAAGCTCCCAGTCACATACCAGCACTTTCCAGCACCAAGGGAGATGGAAGCTTAACTAAAGCTCTCAGTAATTTTGTCCATTTTTTTAAAATATTCTACAGCTGTTCTTATCAAAGTCCTTGCTTTTAGGTTCTGTTAAAAAGGTAACCGTTGGCTAAACTCAAAGGGGAACAGAGAGAGTTTTAGACCTGTAGCCATTGATTTCTTCAGTTTATTGCATTCAGTCTTGTTTTCAGAATGACACAGTAACCCCCAGTAGATTTATGTGCAAACACAAAGATTAGTGACCCAGAAGCTTTACTGAAACAGCTTTTCTGCTTCCGTAAGACAGGTTGCTCTGCACATGCGCTGACTGTTTTGTCAGGGAAGATGAACTGGCCCCATTAGCTTTTCATTCCTTCATGAAAAACCCTCAGTGTTTGTACAGCATAGCTTGGTTTTAATTTTATTGTGTTCTTCAGTAGAGTGGTCTACCCATACAGATTGTTCATTTTGTGGGACAGAGAAGACCAAGAACTTAAGTCACATACCTTAATGATACAATGCTAACCTATCTTCAATTGTCTGACTGTCATATCCACTGCATGAATAGATTTCAAGTGAAGAAATGAGTTTGTAACACACATTCAGTGTGTTCTGTTGGTATTTAGCAATAAGCAGTGTAGTTAAACCAGGTCTTAAACCTGCTTATTCCCACTGAGTTAAATAGATTTTATTATTGACTCCCATGGTCCCAGAACTCTGACCTCAAGGTTAAAGTTGAAAGCTAATTTTTTGCAGTCTGTTCCACTAACCCAGAAGCAGTTGCTTGCTGGATATATTTTTAGTTGAGACTGTCCAGCTGTAAATTACAGCTGTCTGTAATCATAACCAAACACAACACTCATTATTATTCTTTTGTTCTTTTTAGGCTGAAAAGCCCACCATGAGGGAGACCGCACAGTACTTAATCCACATATTAAATTTATTTGCAGCTCATATTCATGTGCAAGATAAGATTTTTCATGTAGTGAAGATTTACAGTGGTCCTAGGGCACTTCTATTCCCCTAGCTACTTTTATTTCTCTGTGCTGTAGCGTAGGCCAAATGCATCTGCTGAAGAGTTTTGAACACTTAGATGAAAGCATTATACCACTGAATTCCCTCTCTCATTGTAATAGGGGAAAGATAAGTCATTCACTGCAGTGCGTGGCTGGTACTTAGGAGACGTGCTTAATTCACAATCACAGTCTATTCTTCTTTCTGTGTACTCACGTTGGAGGACTCAGACAGACCCTGCTAGCTGTGCCCAAGCGAACCTCAGTGCAGACGTGTAGGGCAGAGGGAGGGCTGAACGGGCTGAGCCCAGCAGCCATATGGCTGTGCTGGCAAGCCCGCCCGTCCCAGCTGGTAAGTCCTGTAAACAGTCCAACTCACTAACTTACATTCAGCACCTGGTTTATATATATATGTGTCATCCAGACCTGAATTGCTAAGTACAGGCTGTGATAAAACTTTCTGATTTACCACCTTGAGCTGCTGATAGACAAGGTCTCTCAACGCTAATGTACCTCTGGCAGTGACAAGCCCCATTCTTGATGGCTGATGAGCTACACAGCCTATTCAAGCTTCAGTTTGCCTCTTTGTCGGGTGGAAGGGATAGTACTTTGCACTTCTGTGCAACTGTGCCTTTTCTGTCCATGTCTAATCACAGTTAGGACATCAAAGTGTGCCATGTATGAGTTAATTTACCCTAATGGGACTGGATGCTCTCAGGATACTGAAGGGCAAACAAATTCTCCCCCTTGTCTGCCAGAGCAGTGAAGACTCTGGGGGCTTGAATGGCAGATCATGAGAAGCAATGGAGACCCACATCTGTGGGGAGAGAGATGTTTGCTGCAGCATCGCCTTCCATGGATGCATACACACATTATCACTCAGTCACGATTAAAACTGAACAGAAAAGGTAGACCTGGGACAATTCAGTCACTTCTCCTGATATTGTAAGGAGCCACAGGATGAATGATTAGTCCAGTAGAAACTGTAGCACGGCTCTTCTCTTTCAGACAAAGCTGCATTGAGATACACCATTTGGGTTAGGAGGCCCGGGTAGGCACTGCCTGTAAAGTATGAAGGCAACAATAAAAGGCAATTTAGACTTTTAATAGATCACTTAAAGCAGAGAAGGCAGCTTTCCAAGTAGCCTTAAAACTTTCAGTGGACGGAGCCAAAGATTTCTTGTTCTCAAGTATCTGCTTGAGCTGTGATTAAGCAAAGTAGTTAAGCTTGTGATACCCTGAAGTAAGTAAATAGTCCAGTGGCAGCTAGCAAAAATACCCATGTGCTTTGTGTCACTCACATATACTTAACGTTTGTGTTGGACTGAGTTTTTCAATAACATCACCTTTCACACCGTGAGAGTCTTCCATGTGAAAAGCTATGTGGTCAGCTTATCAGCAGAGTGACGTAGCTGGCTGGTTGGTCAGAAAGGGTTTGTGAGATGGATCTGTGTAATCAGTGACAACCGCAGGGAGGCCTTGGCTCAGGACAGCTGATCTGGGTCCCAGCAGAGAATGACGGAACTGAGGTCATGGGCTCTGCAGGAGGCGAAGATTTGCAGGAGACATTTTTCACTGCCACAGAAACACACACACAGCTCTCACAGTGTTAGCACAATGCTTAAACTTTCTGGATTATCTTTGCAACAAGAAAGAGAATACCTCCAACAGAGGATATGGATTCATCATCTATAGCTTACATGAAATCTTGGCTATTTGGAAACGCTGGTGTTCCACAGTTCAGCTCTCCCACATGGTAGCAAAGAGCAACTGCTGCTACATTTTGTGATGGAAATGGCCTGGAGTTTCTCAGCCCTCCTTGCTAAAGAACTTGAAAGAGGAAGAATTATGTAGATTGTATATAGGACACTATTTCCAGACTGTTGTGAATTAGTGTAAAGGAGCTTTAAAAGAAGAGTCTGTATGGAAAGCTTTGAGTAAAAAGGAATAGATATCTCTGTAAAATTGGGACTCCACTTCCCTTTATTTAACTTGTGAGCAAGACTTATAGCACTGATCTGTTCTCTATTGGATGTTTTCCCGTACCTTGGCTGTTGCTACTGTTTGTTTAGAGTTGTTCTATCGTAACACCTGAGATGTGATTTGGATGTATTGCAGTGCTGCATGAGAAGGTGGAGAATAGCTGTCCCAGAGAGATTTAGCAATTTTGAGCTCTAGCTAGCTACACTCAATACTGAAATTCCTTTTGTGTTTAGAGAATGAAAAACAAAAGTTAAGGTGTGGTTTTAATTCAAGGAAGTGATAACATTTTGCTGCCATTACAACCAAACATTTCCCATCTCCCTATGGGAACCCCATGCATTCTCAATCATTCTCTTAAGATACCTGAGGGGAGACAATCCATTCTATGTCTACCTAGTAATTTCTCGTGTATTTTCTTTGGCTTGCTAGGTCTTTTAAGAATCTTTGTGTGGATAATTACAGAATTAATATTGAGGGGAAAGAGACAAAGTGCAGGTCTGTGATCTTTCACTTGCTGGTAAGGAGAAAGCAGGTCCCATTGCTGGCTGGCAGCATGAAGAATATGCAAAGTGCTGTTGGAAAGAGGAGTGTATATGTGTGCAGCATATGAAGTGCCTCAGCATATGATTAACCTCACAGGGTATGTAGTAAAGAGTAGATAACTGTGATCAAAAAAGTGTTCATGTGATTTATCAAACTGAGCAACTGTGCATTTTGCAGTGAAGCAGGAGGTCAATCCTGAAATCTAGGGCAAGTAGAGCAATAGGAAATTGCAGGGACTAAGAAGTTAATCATACCATTGGACTGCTTCCTTCTGGTTTTGGAAGACAGAGTCAGCAGAGTGCAAGAGAGGACACTTCACAGCAACAGATCAGGAATTAATTTTTTCAGCAAATCTTCAGCTATCATTTGTGGTAATAGAGGCTTATAAAAATGTAATTTAATTTCTTGGGAATAAATCACATGGGACAAGAAGTGTGAGAGTGGTTTTTTAGTGTGTGCATCTGAGGCAAAAAATAATAAAAAAAGAAAGACTGAGACGAGGAGAAGAGTGAGAATAGGAAAAACAGCAAAAATCCAAGAGGAAACAAGCATTAATGATATGAAACCTGGAAGGCATAAATGCCCATCCAGTTAAATTGTGCAGGTAATTGTCTTTGAAGAATCAGTTTGCAGTTGGGAAACATCTACATTTTTATGACCCTTGGAGGCATAATCTTGTCTAACCTGTCAGTTCATCTTCATCAACATAGGTCAAAGGAGCACTGACTTAAAATATTGTTGAATTGATGCTATAAACACCACACCCACATGTCATGAGTACCTAGCTATAGGCAGTGAATTTGTTAAATAATTCTATGTTTTCCTAACTATTGACATTACTTAGGATATTTCCATATGACTTGAACGTTATGCTCCCTTTGGGCAATGGCAGTCCCCCTCGGCAGTGAACATGTTGAAAACAAAGGGGATTTTAACCTTGATAGCAACTCCAGTAGCTGAAACTTGCTTTACTGGAAGAGGTAGGAGGACAGTTAGTTGATAACATTATGCCTTTCTTTCTTCAGGACTGGAATAAGAGAATAGAGAGACCTGTACTATGAATGATGTATTGTGCTATTTTTAGTGCTCTGCTGCAGAAGTGAAATCTTATAAATACATCTGTATCTATTTCCTGGCAGTCTGAGGAAAAAGAGCTCAGGTTTACACAGCACCAAGAGCAGGAAGCTGGGGACCACACTGTTCCCACAAATCACTAAGCTTTCATTACCACCTTGTTATACAAAACCCTGAAAATTCACAGCAAGCTGCAACACTTCAGCCTGGTCCAGTTACAGGCCGTTTGCTTGGGACTTTTGACCCTTGTGTGTTTGTGACTCATGTCCTAACTGGAGCTCAGGGAGCTCAGGGAGCCTTCAGAGCAGGTGCAGCAATGCAAAGGAGAAATTTCAGTTCCCTTTCAGTGAGCCAGTTGTCTGTGCAACAGATGGAAGGAGATTCCCCCATTCAAGCTTTAATCACTTAGTAATCAACCAGGCACAACAGGGTGTTCTGGCATCGGCTCCATGGATGATATGCTCACTTCAGTTGTTTTTTCCTGCCTCTTGCAAAGATGATTTAGAAATTCCAGCTAAACCTCTGGGTTTGTCTCTGTCACTGGTAGGGCTCCCTGTGTACTGCCCTCTATATTATTTTATTTCAAGAGCATTTTCCCTTGGTACTTGGTTTTATTCTGACTCTGGCAACAACAAGGGCAAAAAGGAAAGGGGAGCCCTGGTTTGCCTGGGGGAGAGTCGGCACATTCTGCACGAGGCCAGTCCCACAAAAGACTTGCTCTTCTGCTCGAGGTGGGCAAGGGGCTCTTCAGTACAAAATCTTCATGTGGCCCCAAGATACATGGTCTGTATCTTAGCTGGTCCTTTCGTCTTTGAATGGGTTAAGATAACACTATACAGAAGTAGAATCATGGCCAGTTTCTTTGCAGACCAAGAAATAAACGTACAAAGAAGGAGGTGCTGTGGGATATCTCCATGGGGATTAGTGGCTGAATCAAGCCTGAGATGTTCCTGCAAGGAAATCATATTGTCATAGGCTGAGATACTTTTCTCTGCCATGAAGTCTCATCCTCCTTTTCTTTTTTTCATAACCACCTCAACTTTGATGTAGGCTGGAGGAAAACTTATATCCTTCGCTCTCCTTTCGGAGAAGAGTTGGATTTATTCTGCCATTATGAGGAAGAGTTCACACTGTTCTACATTTCTTGCATTTCAGTGAAATAAAATGTAAGGGTGATCTTTGAATAGCCTGGGTGCCCTCCCAGAGAAAAACTGGAACATTTGTGTCAGGATGGAAGAGCAGTTTCCCACTTAGCTATTTCACATATGCTGGTGTGAAGGTACAGCAGCAGCCCAGTAGGATCCTATAGCTTGTCGTAGTCCATCAAATCTCATAGAAATTCTTTATGTTGGAAAATACTCTGCCTGAAAAGTCTCGGATGCGATTGGTAGTACCTCTAGAGAAGTCCTTGGCTAGGAAAGCCTTGGGAAAGACTCACATCCAGAACTTTCTGAGAGAATGATCATATTCACAAAATTTATTGTCTACTCCCAGACTCTCATTGCTTTAGAAATGCTTTCATCTTCCTCCCTTATCAGAAAGAATTAGTGCATGCTGGTGATATATGCAGACCATCTCATGGCTACACATGACTTTGGGTCAAAAAAATGCCAAATCCCCTGCGAACCACAGTCTTTGCTTGTAACCTAATTCCTATCAAAAAGTCTATAGAGGAGTTACTCTTCCACAACCTCATTACACACTCCATTGGTCTTCATCCCAAAATACTGGATTCTCCTAAAAAAAAAACCACAAAAAAAAAAACCAACCAAAAAACAAAACTGAAAAACAAGAAAAAAACACCAAAAAAACCCCACCCCAACTCCATTCTTTCTGTACCATGCATTGAAATCTGGACACTGAGGCAAGGCAACATTCAGAAAACTTCTACGCCCTGCAGAGATTCCAAAGTAGGGACTTGACCTCAGTTCAAATTGGAATAGTTGGGAGATTTTGGCAAGCAAGGAATCTAGCTGTAGGCCTTGAGCTGGTTATAGAGGAATAGTTTTTCCGTACATGAGAAAAGTCTTTCATGCAAACATGAGAAGAAGGAGGTATGTTTATACTCTTTCCAGCCAACGCTGACAAATTGGCTTTGCATGCAAACCTTTTGATTTACCCAAGTATTCTATGGCAGCAGGCAGTATTTTTTTTTCACAGTAAATGTGAAAAGTAAATAGAAAAATGACAAGTTTCTAGTTAGATTGATTGAGAGTTGTTTTTTTTCTGCATGAAATGAAAGCTTAAATAATATAATTGTTTTTAACATTTTGAGTCCCACAGTAATTCTCTTTGTGGTTCATCGATGGCTCTGATCAGTGCACACTAGCAATGATTCTTACTTTACACTGACTGTAGTCTTTGCACTCTGTTTTGAAGTTCAGTGATTAGATTTTCACCAGTACAAAATGATAGAGCTTCACTAATTTCAGTAGTGTTATCTCAGTTTTCACCCACTGAGGATTCAACCTCAGCACTGTGGAAATAGTTCCAGCTTTTAAAAATCACATCACTGCCTATTTGAGCTTCCAAAGGCTGTACAAGTGACTTATTTTAAAGGAACGCACCCAGCGTGCAATGCAGACACCAGAATCCGGTTACAATTCCACTTGAACTCAGTCTGTTTACCAGCACCCCTGCCAGCACCCTCACTGGCAACCTGATAAGCAAGGCTGCGGGAAAGGCATTCAGGCTCCTGAATCATGGGAGCTTTTTTGATGCAAGTTAAGACCCCAAAATCTCAAATGGCTATTTTCCACAACTGCAAGGGTTTTTTTGCTCAACCAGCATTTCCTGGAGGTCTGTCTTGTGAAATTTTCTTTGAAAGTTATCAGACCAAACACTTTCTGCTATGTTTTTCGTTATTATTGCTTTCTTTTGGGGTTCTGTTTCACAGGGAAATTCAGAATTGGAGAGCTTTGTTACAAACCGTAATGGCATAAAATTTCAAAATCCTCCTCAAAATGGAAGATCTTCCTTCTCTCGAGGACTCTATTTATAGTAAACTGCCCTTTCTGCAGTCATAGAGGGGCCAGATTATATTATGACTGTGTGCTCTTTTTGTTTTTAACATAGACGTAAAACTAGGTCTGGTTTGAAAATAGGTATAAAGAGTGTAAGTTCAGACATTACATTTTTATAACCTGAAAATTATATCATTTTGGAAGGAAGAAATAAATAGAAATTACTTAAATTAAATTAGGTATTTTTCCATGGGGTATGATTTAAATGAGACACAGGCTATTTTTAATATAGTCTGCAATCTTCTGCCATTTTAGTATAAAATGAAAATTATTTATTTTAAAGGTAGGTATTTTATATCTAATTAAATTTAATTTGCATACCAGTGTATCTTCTGCATTAGATTGCAATAAAGATTTTAAAGACGTTTTTCATTCTTGAGTCAGGCACATAACTTTTCTTCGTGCTGAGGGACTGCTTCTCACACAGGCATTCATGCTGAAGAGAATAGGCTTTTCTCTGTGGAAATCTAGCAGCCAAATAATTCACAAATACCTCTCACTTATTATTTACTGGCACAATCAAGCATAACTGCTCTAAGTGAACAAACAGTTCATCAAATAAAAAAACAGAGGAGAGGTTGCAGAATTCCATGATTCTGATTTACACAACAGATTAAAATCACCCCAGAAAAGTCATCAATACCTGCCAAGTAAATTTCTTGCTTTGCAATGATCCTTTAAGACACTTGAAAATGCTTTTGCAAGATCTGCTCTGGCCCTGGTGCCTGGGGAGGTCTGTTTTGTTTCATGCCCAGGCAGGTGATGGCTGCTGGTGATACTGTCTCTGATGAGGGAGCAGCCAGTGCCTGGCTCTCAGCAGGCCTGCAGGACTTCACTCACCATTCCTATCTTCCCCTGCTTCCATCCTACAGCTCCTTTAGAGGGGAAAGAGGAAAACCAGACACGGAGGTTCTATCACAGGCAACTTCCCCCACTTGGCCACTGATATCCGTAATTTTGACTCTCCATGTTTATCAGGGAGACCTCGTCTCAAGGCTCCTGTTGCCACCTGCCATCTTGCTTGCTCAATCTGTCCTCTCTCTGACTCCACCAAGGTGCCTGGAGCCCTCCCCCAGGAACCCATCTCCCACTGGTCTCTTACAGCTGCCCCAATCTCATGGCCACACAATGGGAGACAAGCCCCACTGGCTTGAAGAATCATACACAAGAATCATGCTACACAAGAACCACCCACTGCCAAAAGGTTGATGTGACCCCCCCAAATGCTGGAGGTAGCTGCTGTGAAGCAGTTGCCAGGGGAGAGCTGGCCCCTTGTCTCATTTTGCTGGCACATGGTGGGACATAGCCCAGCTGGGTAGCGGTGGGGCTGTCACTGCCACCCACTCAGCCAGGGCTGCCCCTCAGCTGCCAGAGCCAGAGTGGGGTGCCAATGCCATCAGTTGGATGCGGGGGATTCCTGCCTGCACCTTGAATGTTTTCCATTCAGTTCCCCGCAATAACTATCACTCTTTTCTGCTAATAATGCCCTCAAATCCTGATTTCCTGAAGCCATGTCTTTTAAGGTCGTGATGTCCCTTTTTCTAAAACTTAATAAGCTTGATACTGACCATGTGGCATTAGAGTGGGTTTGTAAATATTTATATCCCAGGTATTACTCCTTTGATAGCAGACACTAGGACAAAATTTCCCACATTAAAAGGGCTCTTGGGGAGGGTTTAGGAACTCTGGCCAGGCAAAAATAGTTGCCTGAAGGAAGAGGAAAAACCTTGGAGAATTACCAGACTCCTTTTTTTAAATTTTCAGACAAATAGACTTTTCAAACTTTGCCCTGAAAAGAGATCTGGTCATGACCTACTATAAATCTCATATGGCCATTTAAAACCTCACAGTGCTCTGGTTAAACAGCATTGCACCAGACAAAACCTCCAGGGCATGAGGACATTGCTGCGGTTTTTCCTTTTCAAGCTTGTATATTGTCCCTATAACATATTGCCAATGTTCACAGGACCAAATGAGACTGTGGCCTTTCTTTAATGTACTCAGAGCTCTTGTGTCAAGAGTCTGTGAGGTCAACAGGAAAACATGGAATGAAATCTCAGCTGTACGTCGTTTTTTCCCAGGCTTCCTGGCAATTTCCAACTTCTCACTCTATTGTTTTCACTTAATGAGATAGAGCTTGTCCTTCACTCAATAAAAACAAAAATAACTAAAAGAGTGAAGACTGAAAAAATAAGCAGTTTTGTAAAAGCCTGGCAGGTTTCCAGTCTGCTAAACCTAATAACAAACACAGTCATTTTTCCAGTTTGAAACTTTTTGGTGCAAACCCTCCTCATGCAAACACCACCCAGGACTTGCAGGAAGATGTACAGTATACAGAAAAGAGCACTGTGCTTCCGAGAAGAAAGCCGTAGCCTATGCTTTTGAAATAGGGATGCTGAAAGGTGGATCTTTCAAAAGAACCTGATTTGGGGCTCCTTCAGCTGTTGGATCACCCTCACTTTTCCTCCTCCTCCTCCTGGAGGGATTCACAGCACACCACCTTTCTCTGTTAAAGCTGAAGAGGAAAGCAACTGCGAAGTTGATTGTGCAGACCCCAAGAACAGTTTGGGAAGACAGCAAAACCTGAACACTCCTCTGGTATTATCAGTCTTTGATACAGAGATGTAGTGTGACCTCTGGTTCACTTTCCCTTATATCATTTTCTGTATTAGCACGTGATATGCTTGTCAACTGCCAGCAAATATTAACCTCAGACTGCTGATGTTTTCTGAGTGTTGTGTAAAAATGAATTAATCTTCCTAAATAATTATAATGGCTTTAATGCTGGTGAAAAGCACCAGGTTGACACCTGATTATCCCAGAATTTCTCCCTTGTATTGCAAAGATATTTGCCCCACCCCCTACAGCTTTGCATTATTCTCATGCATATTCTTTATCCCTGCAGACAAAGAGCTCTATTAAAGCCAACAAGTTCCTTAGCAGCCAAAGTAGTTAGCTAATCTGAGCCAACACCACATTATTTTCCAAGAAATATATTTTATTCTTTTCTTCCATTTTGTCAAAATGTAGCACTACCCATTTCTTAGATTTACAAAACACATGACAATCTTCTGTCATTGACCGTTGTACATTCTGTCCTCCTCTGACGGTGTAAGGTCTTGCGGGTTGATTAGACCAGGCAATTACAGCAAAGTTGCCCTACTCAAATTATTGTTTTTATGGCCAATAGTCTGGTATCACTATACAGCAGCAGTAAATTGGGGATCTGGTTTGAATTGTTTGTATGTCAGTAATTTGCCACATCAGCCTTTTAAATACATTACAGCAGACTCTATGAATACCCTCTCTGGTTAATGAGAGAATGTATGGTAAATGAATTCCAACTGCCACACATGGGGAAGACTTATTACAGTGTCACAATGCACTCCTTGGCTGCAATGGAGTTGAGCTTCACAGGGGTATCATACACCAGCGTTCAGCTGCTGAACTGGGAGGTTAGCTTGAAGTCACTAGTAAGTGCAAATTCCGTAACTGTTTGGACCCACCAGTCATTCTCCAGTTAATCCAAGAACTGTAAGGATGAAGTAGTGAAACGTATGGTTAGTCTAGCCAATGAGAAAAGGGAGATCATGGAGGGAAGGTAAATTGTGGTTGGAGACAAGATGAGCCTTTATTAAATTGTGCAGTGTTTTTTATGAAGGCTGTACCATGCCTGAAATAACAGATTGTGCTATGCTGCAGCTCGTCTGAGTCAAAGTTTAGCTTGTGTGAATGTTTAGGATACTCAAATGTACTTTCTGCACCTGTGCTGAAAAAATAATTATCCCTAAAAGTTGTGCTTTTCTTTTCTTTCAGAAGTGACACCCAGCTCTCATGGAAGCTGCAATTCTAAAATTAACATGTGTTTCCAAAGCTGAGATGTAAACAGAGTTTGCTTAGTTAGAAAGTGACTGCCTTAGTTTGTCTTGCACCTGGTAAAGAGTTAAAGATAGCATTGCAATCGTGAGCATTTTTTAGTTTAATTGTGAACTAGGACAGCATTTTAATAGCTTTGTTTTAATGTTGATATCATCTTGTGGGGAGTTATTTGTCTGATTGCAGGGCCACATGGCTGGGAAGTATCTTATTTAAGTGATATACATCTTTGGATGATGTGACTCATGATACAGTTGGACTGAATAAGCCAGCCCTGTGTGTAAATAAGCAAATGAATGTAAAACACTTTGTCATATTAGCAAAACCACAAAAAGCTAATTAATGATGGACAACACAGTCATCAAATCAGTCACAATCAAGACCCGAACCAATCAATCAGAGTTCTGAGTTATCAAACAAACACATTCAATGCGGAAGATAATCAGCTTTAAATTATAAGCTTGATATGAGGTGGAACTATATCCAGTTAGTTTTCTATCAGGTAAAAAAGAAGAGAAGCCAGCTCATGTTTCGGCCAAGCTCCTCACAAGTGTTCAAGTCAACGCGAGGCATTGAGGAGAGCAATCAAGGATTATAATCTTCAGTCCTTGACAGTGGTGCATGGAGGACTGTTGCTGTTACAGTCCATGCCAGGGAAGCACATCCATCAGAGCAAACTCATTAGCGATGCACAGTTTATTATTTCCCTTGCATGTCACGTGATTATCATGTATGATTAGTCTTCTGCTCTTATCCTTTCCTGGCTATCAAACTCAAATCAGAGGTCACTCTGAAAATCATATGCTGTTGCAGCTTTTAAATTATTGATGCAGCATTTATGAAAATACTTTTTGAAGAATTACTAGATAGGAACTATGAATAACTTTTTGAATAATTCACAAGCAGTAAATGACAGATTTAAGAATCTGTCATTTGCTGGTAGGTTTAGAAACAATTAATATAGACCTTTTCCCCTTTTTCTTTCTTGGGCCAAACACATATGTGATTGTGCATATGTGAAGTAAGGAGGGATCCTTCCTTTAAAGGAAAATATAGTGTTCAGACTCATGCTTTCTTCCTAAGGATCTGTATTTCACATGATTGGTGCCTGCCAGCAAAACACGGCAGAATCTTAGGCTAACATAACAACATGGCTTAAAACCGGCATCTCCTGCTTGGTGATCCAGAGACACAGCAATGCTTCGCACAGCCCCAGTCCTCTATCTAGTTTGTAGGTCGCTGCTGAATATACTTGTGGACTTGCAGGCAGGAACTACAGGCTGAGGGGTCACACACCAGTCTCCTGCATGGTCCATGTCCCAGTGACTAATGACAACCTTTCCCTGCAGAAGCACTTAAAACTCACACTCAGCAGGAGTCACCTCCTCAGGACTAGCTAATAACCTCATCAGCACATAGTGTCTCCACAACTTCTCCGCTAATAGTCGCTTCTTTACCCTAAGATAGGAAGCAAATACGAATTCGTTCACAGCTTGCCTTGATGAATTTTGATCTAAGACCACAGCTGCCATTTGCACTTTTTATCAGGTTAATTCCAGTAATAATTAAACAGAGTTTTGTCAGGTCTATTTGAAACCTGGGCCAGCGTATCTCACAGCCCTTGTTCTTGTGCCACACAACATGGTATTTCATCCTGTAAAATCAGTTATGGCAACCTGAATAATTAGTTGCTGTATTTGTAGGGCATCAGGCTTATAGTTATTTCCAGTTAGCTATACTGCTTTTCTTTGTATCTGAATTCATACTGTCTAACCCTGGAGAGCACAGACCAAGTCTTCAAAGTTTTAGTCTATGAGATCATCCCAGTAATTTGTTACTGTAGACGCTGCCTGTCTAACTTTATTTCCCTATGTTAAATAATTGCAATATTGTTTCTTTAAAACCCTTGACAACAAAAATCAAAACAACCGTAAATAATCCACAGACACATGGAATTGTTTTGAGAAAGAAAGTAAATTGCTGAGACTCCTTAAAAATGGAAAACTACCAAGGAAACCCCAGCAGTCTCTTTGACAGTCAGCTCTAAAACTTTTCACTTGCTTTGATGTTGTTGGTAATTTATGCCTCTCAGAGGCTCTTAGATGAAGGAAATCATCTATTTTAATAATGTGAAACCTTCTTCTGGCCACTTGAGATGGGAATTCCTGCTCTGTTTCCTGTGCCTCTCTGTCAGGGCCAAAGGGGAAGGAGGGATTAAAAAAATTGCATGGCTGTTAGTGATCAGAGTCGTGGCATCACCTACTATTCCAAAATATCTGCCGAAACAGTACTGATCTCTCACTGATGAGGTTACTTGTTTAGAAATCTGTCTTTTTAAGCTCATTTTTCGCAGTACTGTTATTTAATTGTATTAGTAATTCATAAGGTTATGTTATATAGTGATGATTATAGTACAAAAGCAGCTATTGAAATAGTCCCTTTATTTCAAAATTATTTTAATTACTAGTCATACCTATCCCTTTTTTTTTCTCCATTCTGTGCTAAGTCTCTTCATGATTCAAAAACTGCCACTAGCCTATCACCTTTGGTAATTGCTGTTCTCTGAGCTGAGTGAACAAAGGAAAAATTAAACTGGAGTGTGTCAGGCAGGCAGAATAGGAAATACATTTTCCTGCGGGAAAGCTACTCTCCTCCTAATTACCCTGCAATTGCCAGGTTCAAAATTTAATTTATGAGCAGCATAGATAAAATTCCCATATTAGTCCATTATTTCATTAGGATCTTTTCTGCTCTTGATTTCAAAAAGGAAAGATTTTGCAGCTTTTGGTGCATTGGCATTGTCTCTGGGCAGCGCTTGAGAAATAATTTAAAAAAAATTCTAAACAGTCTTCTAACAGTAAGGTTTTATAGAATGAGGGAGGTGCTGTAAAATACAGTTAAATAAATAAAGCATAACCTGGTGGGCTGCTTCAGACACTGCTGACCACATTCAGAAACATTTGAGGGAAAAGGATGTTTTTCAGCCTGAGGCTGCTGCTGCACCTTCCACCTGCTGCAAAATACACTAAATGCAGCAAATGAACCTAATAACACCCCCAGAGTCCATTTTACTCTGACAAGCATGGAGTAGCATGCAAAAGGATAGAGCAGTGGGTAAAACTGCCAATGTGTGACATGTAGCTGGCACACAATTTCAGCTGTGGTGTTGGTGACCGAGGCCAAACCTACACATCAGTCAGGTTGGGGCAATGACTTATGTAGACATTTAAATGAGCTTTAAACACACAACAGGAGGGCACTCTCAGCCAATGGAGCTTGGAAACAATTCAGTGCCAATATAGTTATTATCCAGCTTCTTGGGTGGCCTTCGTAACCCCCCGAACTTTGTGTCCCAGAGAAGCACTATAGTTTGACACTCAGAGTCATAGGATGGCTGAGACTGGAAGGTACCTCTGGGAGTCATCCAGTCCAGCCCCTTAGAGCAGGGTCAGCCAAAACAGTTGCCAACGGCTATGTCCAGATGGATCTTGAATGTCTCTCAGGATGGAGAATTCACAGCCTTGTTGGGCAACATATTCCACTGTTTGATCATCGTCACAGAAAAAGAAAGAAAGGGGGGAAAAAAAGACATTTTTAATATGTTTAAAGTGAATTTCCTGTCTTCCAGTCTGTGCCCATTGCATCTTGTCCTGTCACTGAGCACCACTGTGAAGAGCATGGCTCTGTGTTCTTTACTCCCTCCAATATGATATTTATCCCTCCCAGCTTCCTCAGCGTCTCCTTATGTGAAAGATGCTCCAAACCCTTATTCATCTCCATGGCACTTTGCTTCCTGTCTCTCTTGTACTGCA
This sequence comes from Piaya cayana, assembly GCA_013389865.1. Lineage (NCBI taxonomy): Eukaryota > Metazoa > Chordata > Aves > Cuculiformes > Coccyzidae > Piaya > Piaya cayana. The sequence goes on along the minus strand of WAAB01017473.1, from coordinate 506,846 downwards.
GATCCTAGCACTGGATCGAGAACTTTATGTGTCTCACCAGGACTGAGTAGATGGGGAGGATCACCTTCCTCCGCCTGTTGGCAGTGCTCTCCCTGCCGCAGCCTAGGGTGTTGGCTGGCTTCGCCTCAAGAGAGCATTGCTAACTCATAGTCAGCTTTGTCTGTCAGGACCCTCAAACTTTGCCTGCAAAGTTGCTTTCCAGACAGTTGATCGCTTTTGCTTATACTGGTACATTGAGTTTCATCCAAGCCTCCCAAGCCAGGCCATAAAAGTCCAAAAATTATGTCTAGTATTCCAGGAAGGCAACAGACCTGGACAGAAAATGTGCATCATTCTTCTACTGTACATGTTTTAGTCACCAGACTCACAGACTACAGAAAAAATGGCTCTGCAAGCTTCCTCTCCTTCCCACCACCTACGATTCTCCTCCATCATCTTTTTTGCCTGCCTTATGTCCTAGATCTCCATCTGCAGCATTTTTGCCATTAAAGCCTTTCCAGTTAAGAGAAATTAATGCTTATATTTAAGCTACCATTGTGCTTTGCGGTCAATAGCCCTATAAAGCTAATTTTTATGGCAAAGTTTATACCTTTTATTGATTCTTGTCTGCAGGCCAAGGAAGACAGCATTGCTTTCTTTTACACTTGGTTTGCTTTGGAAGGATTTCTTCTCAGCTGTGAGGTGACAAAGTTAAGATGGGATTCAGGTACCTGATGGGATTCAGGTACCTGAATATAGGAATCTAAAGTCAGTAGAGAATCCCTGAGATATGTAAAACATCTTTAGGAGCTTAACATTTCATATGGCTAAGGCAGCTTAAGACTGCAGAGACACTGGATGCTGGCATAGAGGCAAGTAAAGGTTATATCTATTAATTTGTTTTTTAAAAAAGGCAAAGTAATACAAGGGAAAAAGGGAAAGATAAGGTGGAAGGGGAGAAGCAAGAGCAAACTATAAAAGTGAAAGAGGAGAGGCCAAGCACAAAGGCAAAGGGGAAAACTATCTTGCTGATTCTGGATGTGACATGCAAGTCTCAGAGTCAACCATGTGAAAATTCAGTGCCTCTGAGCTGTATGCAGAGCCTATCAATATCTTTCCCTGTTGCAGTCTAAGTCCATAAGAAATTGCTTGCCCTTTTCCTGAGAAACCATTTGGTTATATTGCTTGGAAGTTTCACTCCTAAGTATTCCCTTTCATTTCCCTGCTCAGAATGTGAACAGAGTGCTCTTAGGAATGGGAGATGCCTGCCTTGATTCATTCTTCTGAGGTTTTGTTTTTACTTTACCCCTGAGGAACTGGCTATTTTTAATGACTTTTATGATTAATAAAACTGTCTGAAGGCCTGCTGGGGTCTTCAAGCTAGTTATCGACAAAGTCATCTAACCCTTTCCCCTAGTGTCTGAGCTAATGGCAGAGACCCAACACTTGATCTTTTTCCCCAAGCTGAGGCTTGTCTAGCAAGGTTTAAATTCATGTCAGGGTGGTAAAATAAAAATCCTAAACAGTTGCTTTCTTGCTGCACTGACTATGGAAAACCATACTCTCCTGGAAATCTCTCTCTCCATCTGATCTTTTCTTGCAAAGCTCTTGTGCAACATCTTCAGCTTTCCTCTAGCTGTTTCCCACCTGCAGGCAGGTGACCTGATACACTCTTCAAGAAATACTGAATGTCTGTCCTCACAGCTGGGCACTGAACTCCTAGCAGCAACACTCGTTGACTCCTACACGTTTAACAGTCTCCCTGCTGGATCACACTGCTGAACATAAATTGATGCTCTGAAGAGGCCCACCACTTCACAGCACATCCTAGATGGTGTGTGACCTCAGGCAGGCAGAGGGGTAAGATACTGTGGTAAGAGCAGAGTGCCCAAAAGGTTCTGTTAGCCTGGGGGCAGAGAGAGGAAGAAGGCAGCAACAGCTTGTTGTGGCACTACAAGGGAGAAGCAGCACCAATGAGTGATGTTTTTTTCTGTTCCTGTGCCATCTCCCCACTATCATGTGTGTTTCCTTTCTGCCTGCCTGGGAGAGGCAGGAAGAACAAAAGATGCAGTGAAGAATAGACAAAGGCACCTAGGCATGTCTTAGTAATAATGTAATATCATAAGAAACCTAAAATGATACATGGCAGTTAATACAGCAAAACATATGAGATATGGATTGAAAGGTATATTGGAAGATGTAAGTTTAAATACATCAGGACACAGCGTGCAAGACCAATTCTTTTTATTAAAATGCCATACAGTTCTAGTGCTTTTCCTGCTGGCTGGTAGCACATTTCACAGACATAAAGAATTGATAACATCCTGCAGGAGAGTGCAGCCAGGGAGCCACTGAGTCCAGACACATTGGTACCACATTCTAGATTAATAAAGAAAACAAAATTGTATTTGTTTTGTAATTTATTTCTTCCTCCCCTCATCATCTGTGTGTACATGAATAATCTTCAAGTTCGCTTTCCATGGATTAAATCTAGCAAATGGATTCAATTCACATTTGATTTTTTCCTTCGAATTATAAAGGGCAATTTATATAACTCATTCTTAACAGAGATTTATATGTTTGTGCTTATCATACTTATTCATTGTTTTTCACATTGTAACTGAGGAAGGCACAGCAAAAGTTACTATTAGGGGCTGCTCTCTACTTTAAATCCTTCCTCAAGTATCTGCACACTGTGTTGCTGGGTTACTGTGGGTCAGATCCTGATATCCTAACGAGTCAGAACCTTCCTGCTGGAATGAGCAATTCCAATTACTCCAATCCAAGCTGTAAAGTGGAATGCTACTAAGCCAGAATAAGGGGTCAAGAACATGAGCCTGGTTAGAATGGGAGGAGATCTTTTTCTCCAGTGGCTCAGACCCCTTGAAACCTAAGGCTGCACCACAGGCAAATATTCAGTAGCTGAAAACTGGGTTTGAACATCCTTTATTTTGAGCTAGTATGTCAATAATAGATAAATAGCATATCCTGGGCAACTTTTCCTAAAAACATATTAAAACGGTTTTGCATGTTGCTGGAAAACAGGCTGTATTTATATCAGAAATGAGAACAGAAGAACATTTTACAAATCTTCAAATAATCTCAAACTAATTAGCTTTAAACATCCTCTCTGCTACAATCTGGGCTTTATTAGCTGTTCCACTTGCCATTCCTGAGTCTGCCTAATGCCTTCTGTAGAACAACTATGCGTTTTTTCCAGGCGTTTGTCATTTCTTGAAACGTATAAAAGACAGCACTTGGAATCAACTAACAGACCATCTAAATGCTGCTCTGCATAGGGAGTGATATATGCTGACAAGGAGTAGAAGTCAAATTTTCTTGATATGGTTCTTTATGGCGAGCAAGCCTACTTAAAACAAGCTCCTTCTCAAGGCAGCATATTGATTAGAGCTGACGGGCCAAAAAGACCTTTGGGAGACAACAGAATATGGCTTGAGTCAAAGAGTAGCACTAAAGCTGGCTGCAGCAACATTAAGAGTCAGTAAAACCTGAGAGAGTTTGTCTCACGCTGAAATTTATTGCACCCATTTGGACAGCCATTATGGTAGTTAGTAATTTTATCTGCCCAAGTTCATCTGTATCTGGACTCCCAAAGCTTAGCGAGAGATCTTGCAAGGCAGAACCATAGCCGGGGCCCTGCTGACGGAGGCAAAACTCTGCCATGCTGAAGTGAGGTATGACTGCATCTGAGGATTACAAAAGGCTGTGCATTTAGATGGCCAGACACAGTGTGAGTTATGCTAATAGTAACTCTGAAATAAGGTGATGGTAGGCTAATGGTGGTAGGCTCTCGGCACTGGTGAGACCGCTCCTCGAATCCTGTGTGCAGTTCTGGGCCCCTCACCATAAGAAGGATGTTGAGGCTCTG
>WAAB01017473.1:462116-502869 GCA_013389865.1 Piaya cayana | reverse complement strand
AATGGTTGGACTCGATGATCCCATGGGTCGCTCACAAACAAAAATTGCTGTTTCTTCGATGTAATATATACTTTGTGTATTAGGGAATAAAGGAGACAAGAAAAGCAACACCCAGACTGATTTCCAGAGAACTGGTATTAAATTCTCCTGATGAGATATTTTTAAATGGTGTATTAATGCCACTCTATGGGACATTTTGCCTTGCTCCTTTACCTAACTGAGTTTCAGAAACTGCCATGGCTGGTGTTCCATACCTTCACTAGTGATCCATTCCAATGCTTAATTACCTTTGTCTTTGCAATAGTGGGTTGATGCCTATCCTACCAAAAACCAAGTCACTGGAATCACCTTCAAGATGTTAGTGGAGGATCTGTTCCTGAGATGGGTGGTACTGATATAATTGAACCTGGTAAAGGATTAGCTATTAATAGTGCTCTAATGGAACAGTGAAGTACCAAGTTGGGAGTGGATATAGTTCTTTATATTGCATACCAGCTCCAGTCTTTAGGACAAGTGGAGAGGGGTGACTAATCCCTGAAAGGGAAATTATGAAGAGGGAGGAACTAAACTTCCTTGTTTCCCATCCAGATCACAATGGACATGGTGTTGGGGCATACCAGGTATAATGTTGAAGCAGGCCTTAGGCTCCTATATTCCCTCTAGTCAATCAAAAAAGGTAGGAATGTCCAGAAACCATTTTTTAATTATGAAGTTAGGCAGTAGTTTGGTCTCTTTCTAAGTTAAGAGAAGGAAAAACTGGATGCCAACAAACCCACTCTCTTATACCTCACTCGCCAGCTATATCAATACCTGACAAAGAGGGTCCAGTTCCACCTTGATTTAACTCAGTTACGTTATTTTGAGTCATTTTTTAAGCCCCTCCACAACTGCTGAAGTCCTGACTGTGTGAGCTACAATTTATTTGTTCACAAAGTCAGAAAATTGGCTTGTATGAGGGGTTCAAGTGACTTCCTGAAAGCTCACTTGTTAGTGATCCTAGTCCTTGTCATGCTTTCCACTCTGTATTTCCATTCACTCTGTATTTCCATTCACTCCTTTCTTCCTATTACCATTGACTTCAGGTGTAACTTCCTTATTTTACTGGAATGTAAGGATCTCCTCTCCCACTGTCATGTCACGAGATTTCATGCAAAAGGGACTTCTATGGAGTTCTCTCTCTCTCTTGAAGGGTTATCAGTCCAGAAATAATTCTTCAGATGGTAGGTTTCAGTATTTGAAATGCTTCTCTATGTCCAAAAGAACTTGTGCAGAACCTCATGATGTCTCTGCTTGGACATTAGCCTACTCTAATGAGACCTTCTGACAGCCCAGCCCTGAGCTCCCATTCCATATCTGGCTTATCATGAAAACCAATAAAATGCATGCATATTTATTACCTATGTCATGAGTACTGAGGTCATCTCTAGTGATATTTACCTTCTTCAATGAACATAAGCAATCTGATCTTTCCTCGGCAAATGAACTCATGGTCTCTAGAGAATCCTGTCAGTTATATGCAGCAACTCCTGGTGCTGCTGGGAAAGGAATTTCCTTGAAGTGAGGAGGGAGAGAGAGACAGCTGGGAAAGAGAAATGACTAGAAAGTAGCAGTGTCCAGGATAAAGCACTTTGTTATTACAAGGAATCAGTAAGTGCTTAGAAAGATATCCAAAGCTTCAGTATTATTGTATATGAAAAACTATGCCTGACCACAATCTCAGCCACTAGTCCCATAAACGTAAAAGTGCTCAAAGGAGTTCTTTTTACTTCTTGCATAGTCTATATGTATTTATCAGTCCTTTTCTGGGCCTTTTGGAGTGAAAAATAATATCTGATACGAGGGCTAGATTCCTTCAGAAGAGGAAAGGATAAAACTCCCAAGAGAGTCCTTTGAGTAGCACTGATGTTCACTCTTAGCCACCATAAAGGAGAACCTTTACATGCTGAGGGCATTAAAGGTCAAAAAAAGTGGGTGTTCTACCTTCCATTTCAGACATTTATTTCAAAGACACCATGTCTGAATTCCACCCAGCATAAGAAACTGACCTCAGACAACAGAGGGTATCTTACACAGAAAGTTCCTAACACAACCAAACTGATGAAGAAAAGAGAGGAAAATAAAACTTGTGGAGAAAATATGAATGAAAACAGACAAAAACCACTGCCCTCAGTCTCAGGAGGAAATCAAAATATTCTCCACAAGTTCGTCCACTTACAATTTACTTTTACACACACACCCCACTCCTCCCAAAAGTCTCTGTAGAAATGGTTTCCTTGTTTCACACTGAGGGGAGGTAAGTGGCTGATCGCAGGCTCTTCTCAAAGCTGTTCATCATTCTCCAGGCCACTGGTCCAAGGGCGTGTTCAAAGAACAGTAAAGGACACGTAGGCTGTGCCTGTCACTTTTTAAGTCATTGTACTTCAAGCCATTAAAAGACTAATTATACTACCAAGGTAAAAAGAGTCTATCATTCCTCTTCTACTAAAGAGTTAACTTTCCTGAACCAGAGATTCTCTCTGCTCATATTCAGCTGATGCAAGGTCAACGACAAACACACTGAGAAAGTCAGAGTTGCTTTATTTTTCTTGTGAGCAGGTCAAATAAAACACTGCTGATGCTCCATTTATCTGAAGTGACAAGCAAACACTTGGCAGCAGTGGAGAGCGTACCCTGGAATCTGGCACCAGGCTCCTAGCACAGCTGTCAGCCTGCTGACTGATCACTTCATCCCCACACTAATGCTGCTTCAGGTCTGTTGGACCTTTCCATCTCAGATAGCCCAGCACATGATTCTTCTGATAGAGCTATTTATGCAGATATGTCACTCTTAATTGTTATGTAGCATTTGTTTTAGAAGGGTTGGGGGTTTTTTATGTGGGTTTTTTTTTTAATCCAAGGGTTTTTCTCAGTGATTTTCACTTTCCTACCATATTCCTTTCAGGTAGGAGCCGTGATGGTGCTGCTTCCAGTATCAACCAAGCCTTAAGTAGATACCCCCTTGCCAGACTGAAATTTCTTGAGGGTCTTTTGTACTTCTATGTGTGTAAGCTTCATAACTTGTTTTTCTAAACAGACTTGCCTAATAATTTGTTTTTCATTGGTGACTATTCCAGCAATTAAGCTGCAATCGCACAGAGCACACCTGACTCTTTGAAGAGACCTGATTCACCTTAGGTTTGCATTATCAGATCTTACTAGTAGTCTTGTCAGCACAAGCTATTTAAGCAACTCCCAAGGACAGCGTTAAAACATAGGTGGAGTCTATGAACTCTGTTCTTGGCAAGCTGTGCTTTATTAGTTGTGCTGCGCAAAGGTGGTGCGGCTAAAGTAATGCAGTGCTTTCACAGAAGCATTATATATTGTGACAAGCCGAACAACCTCCAGGACTCTCACTCATCATGACTCCCATTTCATACTTCATCCATTACAGGAAAGAGGTATGAAAACATTTCTCCGTTTCCTAAAGATATTAACAGACTCCTGCGAAATCATTTACCTGGAGAAAGGGAAGTACTCAGCCTCATTTTTTTGTGTTCAGGCCTGAAGAGCCAACCATGGCAGGGCTAGCTGCCTTTTTTGGTAGTGAATGATAGGTTTTGACAATCATTAACTATAAAGAACTCAGTTAATTGTTTCATGCTCACAGTTAACAAAGGTACAAAAAAAAAAAATTATGTCACTGCCATACTGTGTTCACAACGAGGATATCCAAGTGCTTTTTAAAGAATAACAAAGGATGTCTCCTGACACACTGAAGATAGGCAAAATTGGTCATCCCCACATATGACTAAGATGGTGATCAAAGCCCTGGAAGGGTCAACTGATTTGGTCATTCAGACTTGACATGGCAGAGCTAAAACTCCTTATACTCACATTTGTGTGTTAAGCACAGAACCAGCCTTCCTGGATATATCTGTCTGTCCTCAAGCAGGTGCATAATATGCAATTTATGTTACCATCTCCCTTTTCTTAGCCTGATTTTGTCCTGAAATGAATTGACAGCATCCATATTAATTCTGTAAGCCGTCCTTATGGTGCTATTTCTTGGCATTTTACATTCTCAGAAAATATCCCCATATGTTCTGTTACAACATGGGGATGGCCTGATCTGCAAGTCAGAATCATGGAGTCATAGAATAGTTTGGGCTGGAAGGAACCTTAAAGATCATTCAGTTCCAACCCTCCTGCCATGGACAGAGACACCTCCCACCAGACCAGGCTGCTCAAGGCCCCATCCAACCTGACCTTGAACACCTCCAGGGAAGAAGCAACCACAGCTTCCCTGGGCAACCTGTGCCAGTGCCTCACCACTCTCACAGTGAAAAAAATCTTCCTTATGTTTAGTGTAAATCTGCCCCTATTCAGTTTATACCCATTGCCCCTTATAGCCCCTTCAGGTACTGGCAGGTTGCTATAAGGTCTCTTTGGAGCCTTCTTATCTCCAGGCTGAACAACCCCAACTCTCTCAGCCTGTCCTGGTATGGGAGGTGCTCCAGTCCTCTGATCATCCTTGTAGCCCCACTCTGGACCTGTTCCAACAGCTCCATATTCTTCTTATGTTGAGGATTCCAGAAGTGGACACAATGAGGTCTCAGAAGAGAGGAATAGAGGGGCAGAATAACTTCCCTCACCCTGCTGGCCATGCTTTTTTTGATGCAGCCCAGGACATAGTTGGCCTTCTGGGCTGCAAGCACACGCTGCCAGCTCATGTTGAACTTCTCATCAGTCAACACCCCCAATCCTTCTTCACGGAGCAGCTCTCAATCACATCATCCCCCATTCTGTATTCAAACCGCAGATTGCCTCAACCCTGGTGCAGGACCTTGCACTTGGCTTTGTTGAACCTCTGGATGACTTCCCATCCTTAAAGTCCACATGGATCCCCATAGTAAGCATGCTTCTAATGCCTTCGCTGAAACAGAACTTGAAAAATACACAAGGGCAGCAGTAAGAAGTAGGCATTCCCATTGCCTCTGTGATTCATTCACAATTATCAACACAGGAATTCCCTACTGTGTGCATGGGAGACATGCAATTTCTTCAGTGCCAGGCAGTAGTGATAATTATACACATCTTGGCATGCTGTTCCCTGTTGGTGCTTTGAGGAAGCACCATGTGAAATTTGCTTCTTGCAGCAAAGGAATAAAGAGTTTTCCATAAAAGACCTTTGCTGGGGTTTAGGTTGGCTTCAAGGGAAGAAGGAAATGATGTTTCAGATACTGTCATCTGGAATAAAAAACGAGATCTGCCAAAAGACCTCCTTTAAACCATGGAATATGTTTTCATCACTGAGTTTGAAATACCATTTCAGAATCTTGGTCAGATTTACTGCTTGATTTAAATCAGTTTAGCCTAATTGAAGTCAATGGAGCTATGACAATTTATACCAGCCAAGGGACTGGTGTCTGTTTCGGAATTCTGTTTTCCCACAACTGGCCTTGATCTTCCAGACAGTGATAGATTTCCTGTGTATTTCAAATACTGCAAGCATTCATACAGACTTTCTTAGGATTTTCTTGAACACTCATGACAACTACAAATTCAAATCACTTTCTGTGTTTACTTGTCGGTGTTGACTGTGTAATCCCTAATAGTGCTATTTGTTTGTTAAAGTCAACCCTTTGCACTTATTGTTACATTCCTGTTTCCTATGGGGAGCCTGGGCCACTGGGTAGTTGCATAGAGCTTGGTGGATGGTAAGGTAGGATGAAATTTAGAAGGAAAATAGTTGATGATCACAGCTATGCAGATGACACTGGCTAAATACTATTGCATCTCCAGACACAAACATAAGTACAGCAGATAGTGTCTGATAGTGCTACTGATTTTTTTTGATAAGGTGTCCTTGTATACAATCTTGCAAAGTGAGCAAAGTGAGGTTACACAGATTTGGACTCCAAAATATGAAGCATGAGCATTTGCATAACCTTTGTTGAGGCTAGAAAAGTATTTCAGGGGCTCACTCTGATGTTTTCTTGGCACAGTCTTTTCTTCAAGACCTGATTCCACCTTGCCTTGCATTCTTGACAATCATAAATACCTGTTTAAAGTGGGTACCAGGTGCCTTCATACCGCAATGCAGTGAAGACCTGGGATCACAAATTCCACAGGATAGGAAAGATTTTTCTCCTTTGAACCCATTTTAAATCGTCTCCAAATTATTCCAATTCGGTAAGGAACTGCACCTGTTTTACTTGTACCTTGACCAGGCATCCATGCTCTCTGCCTTTGAAATTCTGGCACTGAATTTCTTCAGTGCAGCATATGCTTAGCTGCCCCAGGAACTTCTTGTGACCAGTGCTGAATGCCATGATTTATCATCATAGAAAGCAGAGCAGCTGTAAGCAGCAGCTTAATATGAAGTATAGAGTAGGACCCAGATCCAGCACAATTAACCTTAAGAGGTCTCCCGAGAGCCACTGAGGCAATCTGATTTGGGAATCTCTCTCCACTGACTGAATACCAAATACCTGCAGCTTTCTGCATGAATGTTTAACACGTCCCACTACAACTAACCTCTCAGGCTTCTCCGGGGACTCAACTTGTATCACAAAATAGTTTAAGTGGGCAATAGGTCTTAATCTCCCCAAATCACTGTGTTTCTGAACCTGCACATCCAAGAAAAACTGAGACTATGAGGTGTCTGGCAGTTATTCAGAGAAGGGTGACTTGTGCACTAAGAAAATAGGTTGTTGAAGATTTATGCAGTTTTTAGGTGCCCAAATTCCATGTAGCCAGGATGATGAGAGATATCTGATGAGAGACTTCAAATGGTGTGTTGGTTTTTAAATGATCTTATGACTGAACTTCAGGCAACTTTACCAGATATTTACTCTCTCAAGTCGGTTCTGATGAAGAGCTTTAAAAGAAAGTAGTTCTTACCCAAATTGTTGTTTAATTGCTTAAAAAAAACCCCAAAAACCCATTTCTGTGATGTAGTAATTAATTCTGGGGCATAAGCCAGTAGCAAAATATGCATTAATGTTATGTGCCAGTCATTAAAATGTAAATAGGTCTTTTATTTTGACTGCACAATCTCATTTATGTACTTTAGGAAGAACAGTCCAAAATGGAAGTTGCCTATGTAAAATAATGGTCATTTTTTAATAGGAATGTGTGAAGAAACATGTAACTGTTTTCACCATGGTCACAATAATGTAATGAAGATCCTTATAACAATATGCTATATTTAAAAATGAAAAAGGTAAAAGGGGGACAGCAGACCTCAATTATATCAGCATAAATGAGGAAAATATTGTAATGTTAAACTTTTGTAGTATATTTGCTACTACTTGAGCAGCAAACATAGATTTCCAGATGTTTGTGAAGAGTCCAACAGTTATATTTTATATCTATGGCTATAGTAACAATTTCTATTCAGCAGCCTAGAAAAACATTTCATGTCACAACAAGAAAGAAATATTACTGTGGGGGTTTTTTTCTCCCTCATCCCCTGTATAGCAACTCTGAATACTTCAGTCAAGGCCAAACAAAAAATGATGGTTTAAAAATTAAAACCGTAGTCGCTAGGGGCAGGACATAAATGTGCAGATGTTTTGTGATGCTGAAGAACTTTTCAGGCAACAGTCACAATGCTGTTGTGGAGAAGACTGGAAATCCATCAGAGACGGACACTGTCAAAAGCATTCCCTAAGCTACACTGTCAGAAAGGGCAGTTATCTTTTCATATTCCCTTAAGAAAAGAAGAATTTTTAAAAATCAAAACCAGAAAACTTACTTACAATGACTTTTATGTAGCTCTCACTATTTTATTAGCAAGGGACTGACTGTAATCTGTTAATATAAGTGAGCAACTTATATCTAGAGTTTACTGGGCAATCTATACAAGTGGAAAACTGCAGTGTCCCAAAGCAGTACACAAAACATCAATTTTCCTTCTCAGGGAAGGAAAAATTCTACAAGCTTATAAGTTGTTTCTGTTTCAGGCACCGCTGTGCCTTAATGCTGTTACACACATGGCTTGTATTTACCACACCTACCTGGGTAGGCAAAGAGATATCATGAATAACAATAAAAACAGCAGAGGGCAAGTTTTTAAAGGCACTCATTGTAATTGGTACGTTTAATGCCTGTGCATGATGACAGACTTCTTGCCTTCCAGGAGCTGCAGGTAGCATTGAGCTGTCCTACCAGGGCATGAGCGTTTACTGTTGCCTCTCTCTCCAGCCTGGTGGTTACAAGGATGGAAATCAAGGTCAAAAACATAACTGGATGTCAACTCCTCCCTCTCCTGTTTATTTTACTTGCTTTAATTAGTAAGGTGAGATCACAAGTGATGTTTCTGCACTGCCTGGCCGTACTATGCCTCAAAGGGTGCAGAAAGCTCTCCAACAGCAGCGCAGTTCCCCAAGCAATCAGAAATTCTCTGTAGCCAGAAAGGCACAGGCACCTGTGCAAGTTCCTAGTGAAAGAGATGTAGTGGAAGTACTGGCTTATGCAAGACAGGTGGTCCGGTGGGTAAAGGTTAGCATATGCTAGGGGAGATGGGGATGGAGCCAGGAAGTGTGCAACCATGGGGAATCATGGAGTTGAAATTGCATCTCTGATGGCCTGGCCTCTTTTCTAAGCCCCAGAAATTGCCTGTCGTATGCGGCTTGTGTCAGGTGTCAGGTACCAGTTTTCCAGGATGAAATGCACCATTAGCAAGTAAAGAAAATTCATTAGGTGCAACATAGCAGAACTGTAATTAATTATTAGATATTATTTCTCACAAAATGCATCACCGATATCACATTGCATTAGCTACAATATTGGACTGATGGACCGTAAACAAGGGTAATGATAAACACCGGTGAATGGAATTGGGAGGAGATGGTTATTACGGTACCGATGTGTTTCATGTGGGGTTTATTTAACAGTCTTATTAATGATCTGGAAAAGGAAGTGAATAACCATTTAATTAAGTTTGCATTTGATACTAAATTAGAAGCTGCTGCAGACACCTCCAAGGGCAGAGAAATAAATCAAAAGGAGCTAGAAGCATGTGCAGTAAAGAAGAAAATGAGATCTGGTATGAAGAAAAAAAAAGCAAGCTAATCTCTCTGGAAGCAAATAATCTAAAATGTAGCTATCAGTGGAGGAATTCTGGAGAAAGCAGTGTTGAAAGAGATGTAGGAGTGTTAATGGACTATATATTCCATCACAGCTTGGGTATTTGTTTACAGAAGCAACACATCAAGAAGCAGGAAGGTAACAGCCCTTCATTGTAGGGCTCTAGTGAGAACCCATCTGTAATCCTGCACTCTGGTTTGGGCATCCTGTTATCAGAGAGATATAGACAAATAGGACTGAGTTCAGAAAAGAGACATAAAAATTATCCCACATCCCTGGAGATAACGACTTAGGAAGAAAGATCAGAAGAAGTAAATGTGTAAGGACTTATCTGAAAGATTACTGAAGTAGGGCAGGAAAGCAGTCTGCACATATGTGAAAGCAAAAAGGGAGGAGGATAATTTATCATAGCAACTATTAGTAATGGGATGAAATAATAAGTAACAACAATAAATTTTAAAAGGGCAACTTCAGGTTGAATGTAGGGAGAAATTTCTGACAGTGGAATTTGGGTTAGTTTGCAGAGAAGTTTCCCAGGGGTAAAAGTAAAAGCTGCATTCAAGTCATTTAAAATCAAATTGGACAACTCAGTAGAAAATGCACCCTGCTATAAGGAACAATCTTCCATTGCCTGGGGAGTAAACTGGATGACTTAATAGGACATTTCACGCTCAAGTCTTTATGACTGTGATATTTTTAATATGCATGGTCAACTATTTCAGGAAAGTATACATTTCTTCTGCTGTCAGGCCTGATGATACAAACACTTGCATGCAAATATAACTCTCAAGAAGGCAGGGAGTTCTGCTGACAGTGCTGCACAGCTGCTGTGCAAAAGCACAAGCCTGAGCTCTTCTAATTTCTGCATGATCAGTCTTAGATCTTGCAGTTGTCAATATCAAGATGGTATATACAGGTAACCACATTATTTATGGGTAGGTGATGGAGTGTACAAACAAAAGGTGGAGATCAGAAGCTCCAGTGAAGATGTGTTATTATTGCTATTATTACCATTTTATTATTATCCCTATTGCTACTGCTACTTATAAGTGACTGGTACTGTGGAGTTCAACTCCATTTCTTAACCGTTCACCTTTTTCATCTCCTGCTTTCACTTCTATGCAGAGTGTTCATTAGGCACTGTATGACTGCTTTTCATACTCTGTTTTTTAATATTTGACATTTTTAATATATCCTAAAATGTCTGCTGAATGAGAAAAGAGGCAAGCTGAAGTGAAAACATGATCCTCCCTCGGATGAAGAAGAGATGTCAAAGGCTATGGATTTAAATGGATGTGAGAGTAACCCCATATTTTTCCCCCAGTCATAATAATGTAATGTTGAACTCACTTCACCATTCATTAGTAGAGACAAGCTCACAGGCATTCAGATAGGTATACTCCCCAAAACACCATGGATTTTACATGTGGGGTTTTTATGTGTTTGTTTCCTTCTCTTCCCCTCAATGATGGGCTTTGTGTGGGGCTAGCAGCCTGGTGGTGCCGCAGTCCAATGCTCGAGCCTCAGGACTCTCCAGCAAGAGGTCAAGCAGCAGCAGCTCCAGTGAATCCGAGACCAGCTCAGAGTCTGATTCAGAGAGCGAAAGCAGCTCCAGCGAGAGTGACGGCAGCAAGCCCTCGCATTACTCCAGCCCAGAGGTAAGGGCTTCTGCTCTTTATGATTTAAGGGTGGCAATCCATTATTACACCCACACAGACTTTTTTCCAGGCAAACCAACAGAAGGAGGCTGCAGGGAGCTGCATAAAAAAAAAGGGAAAGACCCCAGGGGTCATCCCCTGGCATGCTGTGAAATGCATGTAGCAAGGGATCCTGGGGCAGAGTAAAGCATTTGGGGAAAAAAAATGAGAAAGAAACAACCCTGTGGTATTTTCGTCAAATTGGAGATGAGTGGGGCGCCTTGCAAGGCTCACAGCTTGCTTGAAGTTTTATGCAACTCTGCCTCCATAGCAATGGCTTCCTTAGTGCGTAAGTCCTGATGTGGGCTCACAGCACTGCAGGGGAACTAAAGGCTTCTCTACACAGGAAAGCTATTATAAAATCAGTTTGAGGGTGGATTTTTAAAGCAAAACTGTTGTTCTTTGCTCACACACTTCCCTCACCTCACTCTCTAAGTGAATTATTTTTTGCTACTGCTGCCTTTGTATGATTTATTTTAATCCACCTCCAAAATGGACTAAGTTGAATTACTCATTGTGCAAAACATTAAGCCCGAACTTGTCATCTGGAAAGCTAGTACTGAAAATTTCCACATGTAGACAAGGCCTAGCCAAATTGCAATTAAACTGCCAGTGCTATGTCACCTTCTGCTTTCACCTTAGCAGAGTGCTCAACAGACGCTACAAGGCTGCTTTCTTTGCTCTGCTTTTCTACCAGGTTTGATGTTTTCACATGTTTCACTCAATACATGCCTTTAGTATAAACCATGAACTCCACAGCCACATCACACACATTAATGTATGTAAAAATATTCAGAAATCTAACAGCAAGATTGTAAATACACACAAAATACACTCCATGTACTTCCCTGCTCCACATAAAATATCCAGTCACCAGATTCCTTCCCCAAAGATGGTGCCTTACCTATTCTCCTATAACCAGCAAGTCTTTTCTCAGCTTTTGCTCAGTGTTTAGGATCATGTTTCCTATGAGGTAAAATGCAGCACTCACAGAAACATCCTTAATATATTTTTCTCAGGTTCTGTCACTTTTGTTCCTTATTTAACACTTATCTTCCTTTCTCCCTTTCCTTCACAGTAGTTTCAGGTCCATTTCCAGTTAATTTTACTCTCATTTTGTTCCTTTCCTAAATCTCTATTTCTGGTTCTCTCTCTTTTCATCTCTATTCTCTTCCTTCCAGTCTCTCTCTTTCCCTGTTGCCGTCCCTGTGCTACCCCTTATCTTATTTTCCATCCTAAGCTCTCTCATCCAACTCGTGAAGACCTTGTTCTCTCTGACTAGTTCCCTACTGAAAGCAGTGCAGAGATCTCACACTCAGTCGCTCCTCTCCCTGTGGGTTCTCAGAAGGTAGAAGAAAAGGGACAGAGATGAAAGAGAAGGAACCATTGTTGGGGTAAGGAAATATGAGATAAAAGGAGGAGAAGCATAGTACCCAAAGGAAGGGAGGAGTGTTTACTCTCGAGGCAGATACCCATGCTACTTGGGCCTGAGAGCAACCCTTCCTCAGGGAATGCGGGAGGTTAATTAACTGAGGCATCTTGTGGATTTCATGAAGTCAGTCAGGGGCCTGAGAGTCATGGAAACATGGAGGAAGTGCCTCCTCTTAAGCATTTTATACATATCCTCTCGAGATCTGTGGAACTACTTTCGCACAGAGCCTGAGTTATCAGTGATCATTGTCACGCAACGGCTGCACTGCTCAGCAGAGGGCTTGTCTCTTTGCATTATATTTGTGTGGTTTGCCTTCTAGGACATGCTGTTTGAGAGATGCTTCTACAAAAATGTAAATGACTCAACAATTGTGATGGCTGCAGTTGTTTTCATAGATTGTGCCTTGATGGGATATGGGAGAGGCCACACATGGATAGGATCAGCATGTCCCAGGGAAGTAGTTACCTGTGCTTTGCCTAAGGTCCAGTGCTCTCCCAGACCCATTGTATGACTGATGGTACCAGTTCAAAATATGTATGAGATGCTACTGACTGGAAGTCTATCTGCTTTGCAATAATGCTTGCATTATTGCATCCAGAGAAGTCATCTTTCTAAAGTATGTGCCATGTGTTCCCCTGGTAAATGGAGAGAGACAGATCCTTTGAAGCTCTTTAAAGGGAGGCCTAGTCCACCTAAATTTAAGCAGTGGACTCAATTCCAGTTGTAGTCTTAAAACAAATTTATTCTGTTGGATAAGATAGAAAAAGCAAATAGATCTTTGCTTTTGCTTTAGCACCAACTGATAAATTCAGGTACAGTGAACTTTAGTACTCAAGCACAATACTGGGCGGGAAATCCATTTTTCTGAGTTGGGAGGAATTTAATCTGAAAATCTTCAAACTATTATATGGCCTTCATTCTTTTCCCCCCCCATAATCTGAAATATTATATGCGTAAATTCAAAAGATTTTTGTTTCTAGGACAGTGTGTCTTCTGCATTTCAGATTATCTAGAAACTGAATTGTTTCATTTCTTCTGTATATTTTTCCTCATCTCATTTCAAGATCTTTGAGTTGTTCTAAGGTACCTAAACACAGTTGCCTAAAGTGTAAAGGCAGCTGATTGTAAAGCATACATATAAAATAGATTAGATGAATTGCACCCTAAAAGTGTCTGTTGCTTTCCATTGACTATTTAGAGTCTGTAGTGACTAGCTCAGCTGTCTACACTTTATGTCTGCAGTAAACTAAGAATAATGGCTCAGCTAGAACAGGAGACAACATTCAGACTGGTTTCAGTGATGTGGACAAATTAAGGTGCCTCAGACATTAATGTGGGTAGTTACAGGTTTGTGGACTGCCAAACCTGAAATTATGAACAAGGAACTGAGGCTTCTATCTCCTGTTTCTTTGCTGAAGTCATGAATTCTTTGCATGACCTTAATTAATGTCATAAATGGCAACTCTGCAAAACAATGACGTCTTGTCCTTGCAATTATTTTGCTGGTAGGAAAAAAGCTTGGGTGTCAAGTCCACAGAAAGAGCTACATTTCAAAAGCTAAGAATTTGGTTTGTTTGTTCTTTAAATTATCCTGGAAACCTTTAATAAGGCTGAGCCTGGTTAGACAATGGGGAATTCCCACTATGCAGGGAAGACTAGAGAGGAATGGATACAAAGCAAAGAAGTCAGCTCAAAGGACAAGGCATCAGTGACTAATCAACAGTAACCAGGCAAGGAGAGTCTTGTCCTGGGCTCCGCCAGCCCCATTCAGCAGAAGCAGTGTCCCTTACAGTATCTATTGTTATGACTAGATCACAACCATGACTTTTTTTTTATCTAACCAGGTCAGGGTTGAAGTGATTTGTAGGGTAATGCTCTTCCTCGCCCTGCTTTCATCAGTAGAGAGCCACCTCCTGAGCACAGTGCATCAAATCCTTCAAGTGCCTGGACATTAGTACCAGTAGCTGATAGGCCACTGCCTGTGAATCCCTGCTGTTCCCTCAGGTGCTATGCAGAATTGGTTCTCTTCTGTTTATCTTGGAAAACAGAAAGAATGCAAGTATCTAACAGAGTAGGTAACTGGTGAGCACGCTCATGTCACCTCACCAACCTTTCTTCACTGGCAGATTACATTAGGGAAGCAGGGGAAGAGTTGTGGTTTTAGGGCTGCAGTGTGGCTGGGTATGTTTTCTCTACCTGTCTTGCTTTCCAAAAAGTTTTTGCTTTCCATCTTAAGTAGAACCGTGATTCAATTTCCTGACTGGTACACTCAAAAGAAAAAGGAATTCTCTACACCAACTGTAAACGTAGTATTTACCTTTGCAAATAGGATTAATGGGCCTTAGCTGCTCTGTGGACTATTTTTGACCAAGATTACAAACTAAATTCTCACTTCCCTCCAGGAAGCTTTTTGTGGCAGGAGCCATCTCTTACCACAGATGTGTGCTACGTCTGACACGTAGGAAATACCAGTTGTAGTTTGATTAAGTGCTAGCAACAGTACTAGTAGAAGTACCAACAAAGTAATAATCATCACAATCAATATCATCACCACCTTTGCCTCAATTACAATGAAAAGGCACTTCCGTTGTATGGAGACTGCCCTCAACCCAATCTTTGGTAGCGTAGTAGCACAAGCAAGTTATCATAAGGGTAAATTAGCGCGTGGATTTACAACAGGTTGAATATATTGCAGGGATGGCTGTGGCTGATAGCTCAGTCCTACCCCACAGTGGGCTAAGTACACACACATATTGTAGGCTATCTAATCTCTCAATGAAAGTGGTATCATGCGTCAAGTTTTAGCCACACCATCAGTCCTGTATTTTAATAACAAGCCTAGAGTGACCCCATTACACGTACAATGTTTAGCAGCCCTTCACCCCCTAAAGTGTTTCTGAATAATATTTTGACAAAGGTTTCATTTGGATGCATGCCACTTCTGCCTCTAGTGGCACTTGTAGCCTTGAAGAGATCTGAGATATATAGACATGCTGTGTGGGAGTCATCCCACCTAAATTTGGACGTTTATACTGTAGATAAATGCATCTGCTCATCACCTCAGCCATCTCTTTACTGTTGGTGGAGAGGAATACATAATTTTAGGGCTCATCTGGCCTATTTCAGACGTCTATTTCAAGAAGGAATATTTCACACCCTAGAAGAGTAGTCCACTAACTGCAGAAGGAATTCGTTGACTAACTGAGATATAGGTGTCTATGTTGTACAGATGAATCCACCCACAGATTTTAAGGAAATGTATTGCATCCTTCTGTTTCTTGATGAAGCCTGGCACATGTGTCTGTGGTGCATTGGTCCCTGGAACTATCTTTGGTGAAGTTTCCTGGTTTGAGTTTTCATGCCAAACTCATATTTCATTGCAAGTCAGCTTCACCACAGACTGTTACTCCTGTTGCTGCTGCCTATCAGCAGAGCACCAGCTTTACTCCAGTTAAAAGCTGTCCATTTGTCTTGAAGGCCTCAAGGCCAGCATATTTCCGTGACACAAAAAACAAAGTGACAGAGACCATTGTGCTACCTGATCACTTTGGATATATATTCATATATATATTTCCATACTTATATGCTGCTGAAACTGTCCTGCTTGGAGCAAACCAACTTTTCTTCCATAGAATGGTAGGTGACCTGCTCAGGAAGGCAGTGTGGATAGGAGAATTAAGGATTTTCTTTTTCTCCCAGAAATACTCACAGTTAGGTATATGAAGCAGACTGTCGAAAACTTTCAAGCAAATTATCCCAATCTGTTTTTTGACCACGCCTGCTTCTCATTCCTGGCTGTCATGATTTTGTTGTCTTGCAAGTTACCTTGGGTTTTTAAGTGATTTCAAAGTACAAAACTTTTCAGTTAGAGCAAGCTATTACATTAATTACTTCAAAAAGTGAATTGACATCGCTCATACACACTGGCAAATATTCCAAAACTGTATCACAGCCTAGAAACAGTGAGAGAAGTTTTTAAATTCTGACTTTTTAAAAATTTGGATTCTTTGAATTTACCTTACAGGCTGTAGTCTCTTTGCTCTTAGCAGATGCATCTTAAAGGGTGTCTTTAGCAGACGCATCTTAAGGTTTTTTTCAACAGCCACGAGGATTTGATTTTTTCTTTAAATTCCTGAATGGGAATCTAAGTCCATGATTCTGAAAGCTGAGGTTTTAAGAAAAAATAAGAAGTGGCCTGAAACTCTAGGCAGAGTTAGTAAAGCTGACAACATTGCTGACCATTTTATTCGACTTCATAGTTAGATAAAGTCTAACTAACTACATTGGGACTGTAGTTATGCTGCCTAAATAGCAGGCATATCACTGTAGGAAAGTCCCACATTGCCAATTTATGACACTGAAGCAGTTAATCACTGTTTTCTGGTGGTTTACTGTAATCCATTGAAATCTATAATTTGTGAACCACAGTTTTCAAGAATTACAAGGTACATAAGGAGACAGAATGGTTGTAACAGAAAATCTGAAAATTTTTGGTTTTTTTAACTTCCAGGCTGCCCTCATTCTGCCCTGTACTTATGGGCAGAGCTATATTTTTCCCCACATGCTTCTGATGTATGTCCTTTTCTTAAATACACCTAAACTGTGGGAAGACTTCCATATATAGTGAACACCTTATTATATATCTAGTAAATTCAGTATTTGCACAATGAATGTCACCAAACAAATGTATCTGTATTTTCAGCAGCAATCAACAACAGTCTGCTTAATTTAGATAACAAGTTAAGGGCTATAAAGATATATCTTCATCCAAGAGAAATATTGCACATTAATTTTCAAGATTTGCAGCTAAGGAAAGAAATTCCACATGTAAGATATTAGAGAGTATGCTTAAGTAAAAAATAAACTTAAGGCAATCCAGCAAACTTCCCATAGGTATTGAATGGCTCAAGAAGGAATATATTAGACATTATTGTCACAAGGAATGTTCATATCATATAATTTCCAATGTCTGACTTCTTTACTTATTTTAAGAGTCTTTGGTCCACGTTGAGTGAATGCGACCCTCAGTGGGGGATTCTGGAGACACACTTGCCTATGCAGGAAACATGTGTCACCCTCAGGCACCTTCTTTAAATAAGGAGTATTTAAGTAAGAGACTCTTCGAAGTTAGAGACTGTAGTTATTCTCTCTCGAGCAAACTTTCTTGCAGAGCACTTATGATGTTCATGTTAGACTCATTACATTCTTTGTGGCTATTCATGTGCAATAGCCTAGTGGATCAAATTTTGATTCTAGTTAAGGAAATCAGAAGACTTTTCACACTAGCTTCTGCATAGTTAGGTTATGACTGGCCATCTGCTCCATCATTTATTTCTTTCGGATTTTTTTTCATCTTTCCTCTTCATTTTATTACATTCAAATTACTGATTGCAAGAAGCACTAGCAAACACTTGCACATTGTTCTGAAATAACATTGTCTGAGCTGTGGTTACATTTGAAATCATAATTATCCCACTTCTTCACTGTCCAAACACAATTATATTCTAGATGGTCTCTTATAACTTGATCATGTTGTGACAGGAACAAAGTGAAAAACTAGCAGACTCAAAATACTCACAAAATGAGCACTTGACAATATCTTGACACAACAAATGTTTGTGGCATCTCACAGGATTATAACATCAATCCCAGATAGATTATACAAAACACCTGATTAGCCCTCCAGCTTCCCACTACCTGCTTGTATGCTTTTTTAAATACCTTTTGTGTTTAATGGTACAAGACACAAAATACATATCCTTAGGATTCCTACTGGTCTCCTCCCCTGGCCTCAGCTATACCCCTACCTTATTTTCCTCCCCTCCTATCACCTTTCTATTCTTCAGAGCATTTCCCTGTAAAGCCAATGCAGTAACGCTACATGAATCATCCTTAGAAATTATGAATGACAGAAACCATCCTCCTACCCAATCTCATTCAAAAACCAAAAGTATCCCCACTCGCATGGCATGTCCCACATCTCCCATCCTGCTACACAAGACCTGGGTCATAGGCTTGCTTTGGCTTGGGGGTGTCTCCATGAGCAGAGGAAAATTTCAGCAGTACCAGAATGGGTCTCTGAGGGAGCCTCAGGGTGAGTGCAGCAGGGTCTCAGCACTGAACTTGTTTAGGGATCTGAACAGGCTGGACTACTGGGCTGAGACCAACAGCATGAGGTTTAACAAGGCCAAATGCCGGGTCCTGCACCTGGGACACAACAACCCTATGCAGAGCTACAGACTAGGAGAAGAGTGGCTGGAAAGCTGCCCGGAGGAGGACCTGAGGGTGTTGGTTGACAGCGACTGAACATGAACCAGCAGTGTGCCCAGGTGGCCAAGAAGGCCAATGGCATCTTGGCTTGGATCAGAAACGGTGTGACCAGCAGGTCCAGGGAGGTTATTCTTCCTCTGTACTTGGCACTGGTGAGACTGCTCCTTGAATCCTGTGTTCAGTTCTGGACCCCTCAGCACAAGAAGGATATTGAGGCTCTGGAGCGAGGCCAGAGAAGAGCAAGGAAACTGGTGAAGGGGCTGGAGAACAGGCCCTGTGAGAAATGGCTGAGAGAACTGGGGTTGTTTAGCCTGGAGAAGAGGAGGCTGAGGGGAGACCTCATTTCTCTTCACAACTACCTAAAAGGAAGTTGTAGAGAGGAGGGAGCTGGCCTCTTCTCCCAAGTGACAGGTAACAGGATGAGAGGGAATGACCTCAAGCTCCACCAGGGGAGGTTTAGGCTGAACATTAGGAAAAAAAATTTCATGGAAAGGATCCTTGGGCACTGGAACAGGCTGCCCAGGGAGATGGTTGAGTCACCTTCCCTGGAGGTGTTTAAGGGATAGGTGGACACGGTCCTGAGGGACATGGTTTAGTGTTTGATAGGACTGGTTGGACTCAATGATCCAGTGGGTCTTTTCCAACTTGGTGATTCTATGATTCTGTGATTCTATGATTCTATATTGCCATCTATTTCCCTTTCAGCCTGAGCCACCCTCATCCAACAAGTGGCAGCTGGACAAGTGGTTGAATAAAGTCACCCCACACAAAGCACCCATCCTGACCCACCATGACGGGCCGGCACTGGAGGCTCATCCCTACTATGGACTCGTGAAGGCAGAGCAGCAGGAAAGTGAGAAGACCCCAGTTGCCAGCCCAGTTGAGCACCACAGTGGAGAGAACCACACCACTGCCACCACCACTGCTGGGGACAGACCACGACCCAGGACCGCCAACAAAGCACCAGGCAGCAAAGGTGGCCGGCAAAAGTCACCCCCTGCAGCTGACAGCGGGCCCCCAAGGCGGGCAGCAGGGAAGAAGGCACCGCGGCGGGTGGACAGGACCTCTGCTGGGGACAGCCCCCACTGCCACGGGACGGAGGAGCCCCCCGGGAGCCACAGCTTTCCAGAAAGTACTGCTGGCGAGGTAACGAGGGCACGGCCCAGCAGCAGCAACAGCAGCAGTGGTGGATGCAGAGCAGGGCATCGCCGGGAGCCCCGCTCAGCCACAGCCAGCGAGAAACGTCGGGCCAGGGGGCCAAGCAAAACGGCACCCAAATCCAAGGAGTTCATTGAGACTGAATCTTCATCCTCATCATCCTCCTCTGACTCGGGTTCTGAGTCGGAGCGGGAGGAGCGCCCGCTGCCCAAGGCGCAGGCAGCGGCCGGTGCTGAGCCGCGCACCAAGGACACGGGGACCAGCACCGCCAGCAAACCCCACGGCGGCTGCAGTGCCTTTGGCTCTGTTAATGCCAGGACTAGTAGTGAAATAGCAAAGGAGCTGGAGGAACAGTTTTACACCCTGGTTCCTTTCGGTAGGAATGAGCTCCTCTCTCCTCTGAAAGACAGTGATGAGGTAAAGTCACTGTGGGTCAACATTGACTTGGCTCTTTTGTCCAGGATTCCAGAGCGTTTGCCTGAAGAGCCACTGGCCATGAGCGCCGGAGCAAACGAGGTGGCCAGCCTCCTGCAGGGTAGTAGTGCTGACCCCCCAGCAGAGAAGGGTTTACCGAAATCTAGAAGGAAACGCAAGGTGAGCTTCTTGGGGAACTGATTGGGGTGGATAGGGGAGGCTCTGGCATGTGGGAGGCAAGCATCACTTGTGCTCAGTATTGGTGTCTCCTCTGGGCAAACACTTAAGAGCTGGGATTTGTCCCCAGTTACCATGTAGGAATCAGCCAAGCTCCAAAGAAGATGCCATCCAAGCAGGTGATCAAACCCTGGCTGCAAGGGATCACAGACCCTTGGAGACAGTGTTCACTGCTGGTACACTTTCCACAATGGTGCTGCTTTTTTAGTGGATAGTTTTCTCTCCCAAGACTTCTCTGAAAACCTGAGCATTCAGAGGCGATGTTTAGGTCAGCAAAGGAAATATAACTGGCTCTCTTGTCATGGTCTGTGTGGTATCACTAAGAGTGTGGAAAAAAAGAGAGGCAGCATCTTTTTTTTCCTTCAGATTGTCAACAAAAGGCAATCCCATTATTCCTGGTAAGAAGCCCCCGTTTCATGGGGGATGCACTCACAGAGTCCTGGGACCTGCCTGGCCCTGCAACCTGCCTCCCTTGCAGCACTGTGGACCTCTTACCTCAGGGCTCCCCCACAACTGTAAGAAGTAAAAGAGTAGTCCATTAGCTGCCTTTTTCCCAGTAGCACTATCACAGCAGCCAGTCAGGTGCAGCCCTCTGGTCACACCCACCTCTCTGCTCTGCACCACCCTTACACTTTCTGAGCCACCAGTGGTGCCCGGGGAGAAAAGCCTTTCCACTCCATGGCCACAGCTGTCCACTGAGGACACTTTGTTTGTACCAATCTGACCCCAGAAGTCACTCTGAATTGGAATCACTATCTGTCCAATTTCTGGACAGTTTTACTGTGCAGTCATCAGTTGCCCTCAGAGCTACCATGTGTGTGCAGATAGATCTGTATATTTTTGGAGATTGTTTATCTCAAGTAGTCTTTTGTTTTCTAACTTGATTCATTCTTAGTTCTTTTTTTACTGTCTGAAAGGTGGTAGCCCTGTTCTGGCCGCTGGTAGAGCCATAATGGAGAGCCTTGATAAGCTTTGAGGCTTGCTTGTCTACATTTTCTTTGTAGCAGAAAGCAATTGTATAGTACAAAATGATTGGAAACAGGTAGAGAAAGAATGGAAGAAGCAAAATGTTTGTGTTTTAAGCCATAGGAGATGGGAGACCTTATCACTCTCTACAACTACGTAAAAGGAGATTGTAGCAAGGTGGGGGCTCATCTCCTCTCTCTGGTGTCTAATGACAGGACAGGGGGAAATGACCTCAAGATGGACATTAGATTGGATATTAGGAGGAATTTCTTTACTGAAAGTCTTGTCAAGCATTGGAATAAGTTGCCCAGGGAGATGGTTGAGTCAGCATCCCTGGAGGTCTTTTAATGACAAATAGATGTCATCTGAGGGACACGGTCTAGTAGTGGACTTATCGATTGTAGCAAGGTGGGGGCTCATCTCCTCTCTCTGGTGTCTAATGACAGGACAGGGGGAAATGACCTCAAGATGGACATTAGATTGGATATTAGGAGGAATTTCTTTACTGAAAGTCTTGTCAAGCATTGGAATAAGTTGCCCAGGGAGATGGTTGAGTCAGCATCCCTGGAGGTCTTTTAATGACAAATAGATGTCATCTGAGGGACACGGTCTAGTAGTGGACTTATCATCACTGGATCAATGGTTGGACTCTATGATCTTAAAAGTCTGTTCCAACCAAAACCATTCTATAATTCTATGAGATGCCAGTGTGATAGTGTTAGGCTCTACACACAGAAGGAAACAGGAGGACATGATGGAAGAGCAAAATAAATGCAGGCTAGAAATGCTTAATCTGACTTTCTGTGTCATATATTATCTTCTACTATTCTGTCTTAAAGCACTGCTGTTGGTGGTAGGTTTAATGATATAATAAATACAAAGTATGCCTGGAGTGCCAATTTGCCCCTCAGCCTGGAATAAGACCCTCAGTGGGACAGCTGCTATGCAAAATCATAATATGTGATTTCCCCTTCCCAAAAGACTTTATGGATAAGGCTAATAAGAGTGGATTACCAGGCANACACTTTCCACAATGGTGCTGCTTTTTTAGTGGATAGTTTTCTCTCCCAAGACTTCTCTGAAAACCTGAGCATTCAGAGGCGATGTTTAGGTCAGCAAAGGAAATATAACTGGCTCTCTTGTCATGGTCTGTGTGGTATCACTAAGAGTGTGGAAAAAAAGAGAGGCAGCATCTTTTTTTTCCTTCAGATTGTCAACAAAAGGCAATCCCATTATTCCTGGTAAGAAGCCCCCGTTTCATGGGGGATGCACTCACAGAGTCCTGGGACCTGCCTGGCCCTGCAACCTGCCTCCCTTGCAGCACTGTGGACCTCTTACCTCAGGGCTCCCCCACAACTGTAAGAAGTAAAAGAGTAGTCCATTAGCTGCCTTTTTCCCAGTAGCACTATCACAGCAGCCAGTCAGGTGCAGCCCTCTGGTCACACCCACCTCTCTGCTCTGCACCACCCTTACACTTTCTGAGCCACCAGTGGTGCCCGGGGAGAAAAGCCTTTCCACTCCATGGCCACAGCTGTCCACTGAGGACACTTTGTTTGTACCAATCTGACCCCAGAAGTCACTCTGAATTGGAATCACTATCTGTCCAATTTCTGGACAGTTTTACTGTGCAGTCATCAGTTGCCCTCAGAGCTACCATGTGTGTGCAGATAGATCTGTATATTTTTGGAGATTGTTTATCTCAAGTAGTCTTTTGTTTTCTAACTTGATTCATTCTTAGTTCTTTTTTTACTGTCTGAAAGGTGGTAGCCCTGTTCTGGCCGCTGGTAGAGCCATAATGGAGAGCCTTGATAAGCTTTGAGGCTTGCTTGTCTACATTTTCTTTGTAGCAGAAAGCAATTGTATAGTACAAAATGATTGGAAACAGGTAGAGAAAGAATGGAAGAAGCAAAATGTTTGTGTTTTAAGCCATAGGAGATGGGAGACCTTATCACTCTCTACAACTACGTAAAAGGAGATTGTAGCAAGGTGGGGGCTCATCTCCTCTCTCTGGTGTCTAATGACAGGACAGGGGGAAATGACCTCAAGATGGACATTAGATTGGATATTAGGAGGAATTTCTTTACTGAAAGTCTTGTCAAGCATTGGAATAAGTTGCCCAGGGAGATGGTTGAGTCAGCATCCCTGGAGGTCTTTAAATGACAAATAGATGTCATCTGAGGGACACGGTCTAGTAGTGGACTTATCATCACTGGATCAATGGTTGGACTCTATGATCTTAAAAGTCTGTTCCAACCAAAACCATTCTATAATTCTATGAGATGCCAGTGTGATAGTGNGGAGATTGTAGCAAGGTGGGGGCTCATCTCCTCTCTCTGGTGTCTAATGACAGGAC
Source organism: Piaya cayana (assembly GCA_013389865.1). Lineage (NCBI taxonomy): Eukaryota > Metazoa > Chordata > Aves > Cuculiformes > Coccyzidae > Piaya > Piaya cayana. Next base: position 479,270 of record WAAB01017473.1, on the reverse strand, counting down.
AGGGGGAAATGACCTCAAGATGGACATTAGATTGGATATTAGGAGGAATTTCTTTACTGAAAGTCTTGTCAAGCATTGGAATAAGTTGCCCAGGGAGATGGTTGAGTCAGCATCCCTGGAGGTCTTTTAATGACAAATAGATGTCATCTGAGGGACACGGTCTAGTAGTGGACTTATCATCACTGGATCAATGGTTGGACTCTATGATCTTAAAAGTCTGTTCCAACCAAAACCATTCTATAATTCTATGAGATGCCAGTGTGATAGTGTTAGGCTCTACACACAGAAGGAAACAGGAGGACATGATGGAAGAGCAAAATAAATGCAGGCTAGAAATGCTTAATCTGACTTTCTGTGTCATATATTATCTTCTACTATTCTGTCTTAAAGCACTGCTGTTGGTGGTAGGTTTAATGATATAATAAATACAAAGTATGCCTGGAGTGCCAATTTGCCCCTCAGCCTGGAATAAGACCCTCAGTGGGACAGCTGCTATGCAAAATCATAATATGTGATTTCCCCTTCCCAAAAGACTTTATGGATAAGGCTAATAAGAGTGGATTACCAGGCATAACTACAAAATTAGAAAGAGATCCTTATCACTTCCACCTCTGTCATAAGAGGATGAGCAAAGTAGAGACAGAGGAGGATGGTTAAGCACTGGGGTGTGAAATGATCTTCACTCCTAAGGAGTGTAAGCTACAACCTCAATCCTGTTTTAGCAGTCACAGTAGCGTAGATAACAGAAAATGTTGCTACCATGCAGCAAGGCAGTAAATACAGCAGAATCAATAGATCACAAGTAAAACTTAGCCACAACACTGGAAATTGGAGGAGCATTAGAAGTGGAAGCAGATGTGGTCTTTGCAAGAGATTCATAAAGCAGAGCCTTTGGGAGCTGATGATACGACCTAAGGAACATAACAGGACATTAAATAGTGACAAGAAACATTGACTGTGTTCATACTAGTAATCAAGATAGGGCAGGGTGCGGCCCCAAGCAGTGGCACAGTCACCTGCTTTGTTTAACTGTTAACATGCTTGCTAACATGATTGTGGCCTGGATCAACTTCAGTTCTTCCAGACAGTGTCTGGCCCTCACTTGAGACCAGACTAAGATCCCTTCCCAAAGGGCAATATGAATGTGGCATGCCTTTATTTGAAGGAGGAGCAAGATGAGTGTATGAGTGTGAGCTGTGCCATAGGAGTCTGTTGTATTTACAAGTTTAAACGTAGTCACTGATGCCGAGAAAAGAGAGGGAGAGACAAAAGAGGTATGAGGTTGGGGCCTAGGCAGGAAAAGAGTGCACAGGAGATGGGCAGAGATGGCAATATAAACTAAAAATATCCAAAAGTGCAAGTGGAGAAGTGGTTGAAACAATTCTGGTTGTATTGTACTCTTTTGTTTACACACTACCTGTTTAGTTAGGGCTTTTTAAAGATGGGGACCGATCTTCTCCGATCTATGTTAAGTGTATGCTCAAAAAAAAAAAAAAATCATCATTAATACCAAAATGCCAGGAAATACCAGATCCTGACTTGCTGAAATACTTTTGGATCTGTAATAAATCCAAAACCTACAAGACTATTATTTTTCTCTTCATTCAGTGTGAAAATGAGGAACAGTGCAAAGACATCAAGAAGACTCACTTAGAGCGAGAGAACTCTTCACAATTAGCTGCCTCTGCCCACAGCATCACAACAGCAAATCACTGCAATATGAATGAAAATAGGTAAGCATTTTCCTTCTTATTTACCACTGAGTCATACAACTAGTTGCAGTTTAATGCTGTGCTATGGTTTCCTCTAATAGGATTTTTTTTTAATTATTACTTTTTATGTTGAGAAATTACACACTGTGTTCTCCATTCTTCTGGTTTAATGAACAAGTTAGCAGCTCTTGACACATTTATATACTTCAGTTTTGCCCTATTGCACAAAGAAGTGAGAGGCTTATGGAATAAGAAAAGCAGTGCAATCATTTGAGACATATTCCCAAAAACTGTTTTGTACGTACCAACTCCCATAGGCAACCATCCTTTCTTTCCTTACAGTGTTATGAGTTTCAAACTTCAAGTTTGACTGTATAAATACAATTATCTACAAACTCTATGGAAAAGATTGAGGAAAATATTCATAGCAATGCCTGCAGTACTCGGTTCCAGAAGATATTTGAGTGTCACAGTTTAGCCCTGGCCCAGCCCAATTTGGCAGTTAAAAAGCAAGCAGTTGTGGTCCATATTCCCTCCCCTCAAGCTCCTAGGATACAAGAGAGCCCCTACTACCACTTTCAGAAAATGAAGTTACTTAGATGAGACTAGCTGAAGTTAGAAAACTGATTCTACTTTAGCTCAAAACAGAAACACTTGTGTTTGCAAGCAATCTATTCTGTGTAATTAGTAGGTATTTTAAGACAAGGAAATCAGACTTTTAAAACAGTGAGATTTTTGAAGGATGCAGGATATGAAACAAATGATGAATATTTAGCTTTTGTTGGCATGGTTTATGCACACCGACCCCTATCAATGCCAGATCCATCATACTGAGATTCTCTGGAGGCTTCCAGCAGTCAAACTTAGACATGCATCTTTTTGGAGTTCAGCTGCATGCTGCGTAGTACATGCCGGTCATGAGTATTTGAAAAAAAAAATCATTTTCTTCTAATATCAGGGTATCTCTTGGGGTGGAACTGCTAACCCTAGAGAACAAATGTATTTATTGCAGTAAGCTTTTCCGTTGTACACATCGCTGATGAGTTTGAAGAATTCTTGTCATGAATACTGGAAAAAATCATGGAGAAAACTAATATATATAGTGCTTATTCAAAAATATGCATTCAATTTCTTTGCCCTGACATGTCACATATGTTTCATAAAGTGAAAACAATACACAGAGCAGTTCATTTTACTGGGGGTGATTGCATGCAGGCATGCCATTCCTGTTACCACAGTGTTATATGTTTTACGTTGCATTCATTTTCAGATAATAGCAAGGCTGTCATAGCTTGCTATGTCACAGGGTTAATTCTGTGCTTCCTGGAAGAAGGACAATAATTTTTGGTTTGTTTGCCATTACAGTCAGTACTCCTGGTAGCAACTGTATGTTAAAAGAAACAAAGAAGAAGGCTTTAAGTATATCTTTGCCTCCTAATTCTTCTCTGCTCTGCCCTGCTTCCAAGATGTTTCTGTGGTTTATGCTGCTGTAGGACATGATCTAAAATGCTGAGGGTGGGCTGCTGAGGCTGTAGCTGAACTGACAGTGCATACATCAGGGCCTCCTGCCCATCCAGCAACTGCTCATGTGGTTACGTCCTCCCCTCCAGTTCTGCCACCAGCTTCGTTACTCTTCTCTGGACACACTCCAGAGCCTCAATGTCCTTCTTGTAGCAAAGGACCTGAACCTGCACACAGGATTTGAGATCCAGTCTCACTAGTGCTGCACACAGGGACAAAATCACTTGCCTGCTCCTGCTGGCCACGCTGTTTTGATCCAAGCCAGGATGCTGTTGACCTTCTTGGCCACCTGGGCACACTACTGGCTCATGCTCAGCCAGCTGTCAGCCAGCACCTTCAGGTCCTTCTCTTTTCAGCTACTCTTCCCCAGGCCTGTAGGGCTGCACGGGGTTCCACAGTGGGACAAGATGGGTCGATAGGGTTGTTGAGCCTGGAGAAGAGGAGGCTGAAGGGAGACCTCATTGCTCTCTACAACTACCTGAAAGGAGGTTGTAGAGAGGAGGGTTCTGGCCTCTTCTCCCAAGTGACAGGGGACAGGACAAGAAGGAATGGCCTCAAGTTCCACCAGGGGAGTTTCAGGCTGGACATTAGGAAAAGAGTTTTTCATGGAAAGGGTCATTGGGCACTGGAACAGGCTGCCCAGGGAGATGGTTGATTCACCTTCCCTGGAGGTGTTTAAGGCACGGGTGGATGAGGCGCTGAGGGGCATGGTTTAGTGTTTGATAGGAATGGTTGGGCTCAATGATCCAGTAGGGTCTTTTCCAACTGGTGATTCAATGATTCAGTCTGAAGCACAGTCTAAGTAAGGCCCAGTTTGACAAGAAAAGCCTCAGCATCAAAAAATGTCAAATTCCCAAGTATATTTTAGCTGATGTTGGGTGCCACAATCTGCCTAGGTGAGGCCTGTGCAATGTGCCAAAGGATGTGTGGAAGGTCTGTAGCACAACTGGAAATTGCAACTGTTCCTCACGAGCTCTGGGCCAAACATTTGAGGTGTAGGTACACTTCCAAAGATCTATGGTACCTCTTGGATGCATCAGGCTTGCACTTTGACAGTGATTTATAAACATGGCTAGTCAAGGCGTGGATTTATGTTTGAAAAGAGGAAAAGAAATGACAGCATCAGCCTTCACATTGAAAATAGTAGAGAATCTTATTTTTCTTAGCAAGAAAAGAAAGGCACAGTTGTTCATCTCACACATCTCGATTCCTGGTTTTGTAAACAGTTTTGGTCATTAAAGCAAAACAGTTCACGTTGTGTGTTAAGGGTACTACTCTGCAGCAAACAAGAAATGTTTGAATTATGATTCATGGCTTTTTTCACAGCTAGTTTTTAAAGACTTGCCAGATAAATGGACAAGTCTATGATAAGAGCACATTTAATTACCTCTATTCCCCGAAATGATGTGCAGAAATAAAGTCAAGTTTGTACCTTATTCTTTTTTGCGATTCCATTAAGTGTATACTGTCTGATACAGTAACTATAAAAAGAAGTGAGAATTGTCCATAAAGAATAATAGGCTGAATAAAGGGGAATGTGGCAGGGAAGAGTATTGTGTTAGTCTATCTGACGTTAATCACAGTTTTAGTCTTAATGCAAACCGTCACCTTAAAAAAGCCTTGTATTTTGTGTGAGTTGCTTTCAGATTTTCAACTAAATATTTTCTTCAAATTAGTGCATCTGACATTTATTTCAGGGCATATTTTTATGGTCTGTCTGACTTCTCCTCATCTAAAGCTTCTCGCAAATAAATGAAAGTTGAAAATACTGACTGTGTTGCAGCTCACATTTCTCTGTCTACTGTTTGCATATGTTTCCTTTTGTCTGCAGTATCAACCTGGCTTTCTTTGTCTTCAAAATCTGTATTAGATTAGTAGAAACAGTGCTACTAAAGGCTGGGCATTGAGCACAAAGACAAGTCAGTCATCTTTAAACACATTTCCTGTTTTAGTTCACATATGGTTTTGTTGCCATGGTTTATAAATTGTCACCTGTAATGGTGAAATAAGACTCCATAACCTGAACTTACACTTCAGAACCTAATCTTCGTATCCAGCTATCCCTTAAGAAATGGTGAGCAAGTGGTCATTTATCTCTGTATTTTTTTTCAAGTACTATGATACAGACTTTATATTAACTCCAGAATTACAATTTGCCTCGAAGGGAAAGAGAAGAAACACGATACAAATTTGTAAATGAGCTCTTGCTCCCAGTACTGTAAGCTTGTTTCCAGATACCAATAGGCTTTATCCTGCCAGCAGGTTTTAAATTCAAAGTTTTGGTAATATATAAAACATTTACCTTTCTCAAAGCCAGCTTTGTGACACTCCATTACTGTAATTTCCATTTCCAGCTTGGCAATACCAATAAATAAAAATGAGAAAATGCTTCGGTCACCCGTCTCTCCCCTCTCTGATGCATCAAAACACAAATACTCCAACGATGATTTAACTTCCTCCAGCAGATCTAATGGCAGCAGTCTATTACCTTCCATCTCCTCCAGCAAAAAACATAAGGCTGAAATCCAGTCACAGCCACCTCCTGGAGACTTCAATGTAAGTTTATGTTATTCACAATATAAAGCCTAGCTGTACATTTTTCACTTTGTATTGCAACCTATGATAGTTTTGCAGATTGTTATGCAAAAAAGTTGTAATAATGAATGTTGTATTCTAAGTTCAGCTTTTCTGATTCAGAGTTTAGCAAAGCAAAGAAGAAAGTGAAGAGGGCAGGCTGTAAAGCAGGCAAACACCAAAGGCTATATAAGCAAAAGGTAAAAGCTAATGGCCTGAGACAAATGGCTTTAAGCCTCCAGAGTATCTCTTGGGCACGATGCAAGCTCCCTGCATCAAAACATGTGGTACATAAAGTCTCTACAGTATAAGGCCTCAGCCAGGGCCTAACCCTGAGTATGTCTGCCGACAAGTTCTCCTGTATGTCTTACAACCAACTTTCTTAGATGTTTCTGCTTACTGTTGGCAGCAGTGAACATCTCAGTGCCAGCCTCACGTTAAACCAAATGTCATCACGCTGAATGTGTCCAGAGCACCCTTCCAGATAAGTCTGTATTACAACACTGGGTGGTAGCCACTGCATTCAGAGCACAGAGCAAGATGAGTAGATGCTGCTCCCATTTGTGAATGAGCTCTGTGATAAGCATGCTGGAGTAAAGACCCTGTCAGCACTTCTGGTTGAGGGAACTCGCATCTCTCTCTCACCTTTAAAAATAGCACCCACCCTCCAACCGACAGAACACTGTGTATAGAAGATCAAGGGCAGAATATTGTCACACCCTCCACTTGAACCTGTTCTGCTTTGTGTGAAATACCTAGAAGAAGCAAATTGAGTGCTGTCACACTGATGTCCGCTGCTGGAGCATCTAGTCAAGCTGTCGTGGCACTCTTCTGTTGCTAGAAAGGCCCATGCTCCTCTCCTTGCAACAAAAGCCTTTTATGTATTTTATCCTTTGATAAACAAGAGGCTTCAAAAACCTAAGTACTTCCTAAGTAACTTGCAGAAAAACAAACTATCTGAGTTGTAGCAGTTGTGGGGATAAGTGGCCTCACAGTATATGGTAAGTATCTACGCACATACTTAAATATATTTATTGTGTGAGAGCAGAGGGGAATTAGTAACTATAATCTTGATTCTGGATACTTTTCAAAGAAACAAGTTATCATAAATTGTGTGTTTCCAGAATATCTCACAGATGGTAAAATGAAATAAAGTTAATTACATAAAAATATTACAATAAAAAAGACATTTTTAAATACCTTAGTCATTATACGTTTTTTCATTGATTAAATGCAAATTTTTAAACATGTTAACTTATAATAACATAAGTTTCTGGGTGTATAAGTCATTAAGAATTATAATGATATGGTTCTCCACTGGATATCTTGAAAAGAATTTAAATTCCTTCATGGGTAAATGTGCTGAAAATCAAAAGTAGAAGGTGATTGCTTTATGACCCACACACTCTGAAAATGCATTTCACTGAGATTTTCTGCTAGCCTAGCAATGCACCATTTGGTCAACATTTTAACAACCTTTGCAATAAAGTTCTTACGTATTTGGTTATTCATCTGAAAATTTTAGCCTACTGAACTGATCTGGATATGCCATATAAGAGATGAGAGCACATAAACTATAAATGTTAAAGTTATCTTTGTTTTGCCTTATCTTCCTAACTGGAATGCCCAAGTGGTCCTTCAAATTTCTGCCAGAGACTGCAAGCCAGGGAGTGGCTTTTTATCCATTTGAGTCTTTTGTCCACTTACCTATTACATTTCCATCCGTGACCTGACAGAAAAGGAACAGGCTTTTCTGGCAGTAGCTACCAAGCAAAACCAACCCAACACTCTCTGCTTTGCACACGTAGCGGGTCACTTGATGGGACAAAGGGCTCATGAGATCACATGAAGAACAGGACTGCAGCTGAGGGAAAGCATGAGGCCCTGCCAAAAGACACATGCTTCTGCTGTGGCACAGAGCAGTGATCCTTCAAGTTGATCAGGGACAGAGAAGATTAAAACCTGGACCTTGGGCTACAAATTCATACGGCACAGGCATGTCAGCAGTGCTGCATGAAACAAGTCAAACGAGCAAGACTTCCTTTCCCAAACTATGGAACAATGCTAGTTTGGAAGATGAAGACTAGAGACATAACTTGATTTTCTAAATGACAACAGATCTAATTTTAAAAAATTTCACTTGCTGTGTTTTAGAGTGTTTTAATAGTTACTAATAGTTCAACTCCATTTCTTATGCGCATCACATTGAAAACTCAAGTTCTTTATGAAGTGCTCTGAGCAATATCTGCGAATTGGTGGCTAACAGTGACAGGACAGTTATACATAATCCCTGCTGAAACAGTAGAAAAACTAACTGCCAATTTACAGTCCCCTGCAAAGATGCTGTGTTGTTTTTTAGTTGCTTTTTTGAAATTAGTAGCCAAGTCCTCACTGTCTTCTCTGCTGTTTGTTGTCTAGAAAGCAATTCACGTAAATTCAGAAAACATTCTTCTCTGCAATAAGCCACAGTCCCAAACAGAGCCTTGGTCACCTCTGTCCAGCACACCCAGGGACTGCAGAAGGACAAAGCTTATCTTTGATGATATGTAAGTACAGATGACTTTTAAATTTAAAAAAAAAAAAAAGAATGCTATTTCTTTCATTAAAAGACAGAAAATAAATTTTATCGAACAGGAGGTGAAACATGGTCCTGAAGTGTTACAGGAATTCTGTGCACTGAGCAGTGAATGAGACATGGTGTATAAATTCTTCAGTTTTCCATCAGAAGATAACTCTCTAATGATCAGCGAGCGGTGAGGAGTAGCTGTTCCCTGGAGGACAGGGAGCTAGAAACCAAGGGGCAGGACACAGCTAGCAGGGCAGGGGCTGTGCCAGCCAGGGGTCCAGTTTCTCAGTACCCAAGCAAGGTGAGTGGAGTGGGCACAGGGGTGGCAGGCAGGTTCGACCACGAGCCTCGATTCTCACGCTAGTCCTTGGTAATGAGGCAGGTCCAAGGTCAAACCAGGAAGTCAGGTCAGGGTCAGGTCTGCTGAGGGTCAGACATGTCCCAGAAACTGCCAGATGTGGATAGTGACAAGGCAGCTCTGAGGAAGATAGTCCAGGGAGATAGTCCTCAGGTCATGGTACATATCGAAGAGGGGCATGGCCAGGTACAAGCTGTCAAACAGCTGAAGACAGACACATTTAGAATGAGTTGGACAGGGAGTGAAGGCTGAGACCTAAGCTTAAATGTATTTTTTTAACCCATGAGCAGGTGGGTTATCCCACAAGAGGCAGGTCAGAGCCATTAAGACATTAGTACCCTTGAGGCTCCAGCGTTAATTATGCATACATCAGACTGTTAATATATACAGAATCACAGCAAGTCAAAGTGACAGGGGCACCCTTCTTATGCAGCCTTTAGAGCAAGGGGAAAGGACATACGGGGGTTTTGCATCCCTGAGTGCTGACAGATGCTGCCGTCAGTGCTACTGCTGCTGAGGAAAAGGTACCACAAGGGCAGGGTGAGTAGGAAGCAGTAGTGGTTGGCATGAGTACCTGGAGGGATACATAGCCCTCTCCACCTTCACCACTCTCCTCCTCTGAAAATAATTTCAGTTCATAATTGCCTTTCTTTTCTTTTTGGTAAATTAGAATTACTCGTTTGTTTCCCAAGGTCTTTCAGGATGTGGTATTATTTAGATATGGCATAAAGGTGAAACTGAAGGTTGAATTTCTAGTATCTAGAAAATCCACATTCTTTTTGACTGGTAGTTTTCTGGTCTGAAAACTGATTTTTTTGGCTAGTGTAGAGGAGGTTCTGTTCAAGCTATGCCTCAGAGTGCCATGAGCAAATACAGCTCCGTAAGCTTTGACCTTTGCACACGTTTCATGTGCCCACACTTTAACCTACAGCATTTCTAACTCTTATACCAAGGGAAACCCTGGGATAACACTTTCCTCAGGAACTGTTTTCTATCAGAACTGGGATTTTTAATAACTAATAATTATTGTAATACTTGAAAGGTTTGTTCACACTGCCTGGTTTCAGGGACAACTAGAGGGATGGCAGCCTCTCATAAAGAGAATCCAAGTTCTCCACCATAAGTTGTAAATAATTTCCATTAACTTCAAAAAGGATGTAACTGTTTTATGTGTCAAGAGAAGAAGGCTAATGAGATTAATGTCTGTGTGTATTCAAGGCGGTCATAGGGAGATGTAAGTTGAATAAATGTGATCACTTTTGCTGCCCCTTTTGGAGAAAACTCTCCCCTGTGTATATATCCTCGTTTTCCCTCCTTCACCTTTCATGTTTTTAACTCTTCCAATACATTTGTTCAACAATCATCATTGAGGAAATCTGAAACTGTTTAGAAGTACTACCTAGTTCTTCACCTCCTAAAACACATAATTCACTTGCAACTGTTCAATTTTTCTGCAGTTAAACATTTGCATAATAAAACTGTTCAATAAAACTCCCCTTTTCAGAGAGAGATATGAATAAACTGTTCATGTATAGTGCCTTCCATGTAGAATGTCCCCAAGCAACTTGCAGCCCATTAAAGAAAAGCAATCTAAAAAGCCAAATAAGATAAAACACAGAATCAAGTATGTCCTAATTTGCCCTCAAAACCGAGAAACAATTGTATCTCTGTTGTGCTAACTAGAGGAGGGAGATTTTCATGTACTATGACTGTCATCCACAACCTATATCTAGGAAACATCACCAGAATACCAGCTATACTAGTCCTTGACTCTGAAATTGCTGTGTGGAGAAGTCAGTGAAATGTGGCAGATTAGACTGGCTGCAAATGTTAAATGTCAACAAATTTTACTCACATGTTAGAAGGATCAAATTAAACATGGCAGCCAGTGTCTTTCAAATTCATATAGTGCCACAGCACAGGATTTGAAGAAATGCAATACAGTAGGTCTAAAATTACATAGTAATCCTAATGGCAGCATTTTGTCAAAAATTATGCCTATGAAGTATTTCATCTCGTAATCCATGAGGTTCTGAATTACTGTAATCCAGCCATGCATTTAAGGTCTTCATTTTAATCAGACTCTATAGTTTTTAAAAGACTAAATCCCTTATATTGATTAAAAAAAAAACAACTAATTTTTTTGACCAATCAGTGTCTCTTTGCTTTATTCTTAATTTATTTTCTCCAGATCATTGACAGCAGCTGTCACTAGCTATAAATTGGAACACAAGTAGGTCAATAAAAAGTACATCTTGCTCGGCAGAGAGCTGTATACACGTACATCACAATATCACAGTAAATACAGCTTCAAAAGGCAGGTAAAATCCTACTTCCCCTATTTTGCCATTGTTTACTGCTTGTTCTAAACATGCTTCAAGGTACCCAGCATGACACATGTATAAGTGACACCAGTACTGTTTCCAGTATTAATTCTTAATGAGATTTCCCAGATTTGGGGCCATTTCTGACTATATGAAGAGAACATTTTCAAGGCTATGTAATAATGCTTCCAGCCAAATGCCGTCCTGCTGTAATTTCACTGAATGATAGAATTCCCAATAACCCCATTTAGCAACAGTCTGTTGTCCTTGAAGTGATAAGCACAGACAGACGCACTGTGGGTGCCCCAGAGCACAGTCCCACACCCTCCTCAAAACACTCTACGTGCAGTATAAAAAAGGCAGAGAATGTTCAGCTTCTCAGTTCTTGTGACTAGGACAGAACTTGCTCCTCAAGATTATTTTCTCACTTGCGTTGTAGGTTACATTTTCAAATTTGGTGTGTGGTTTCCTTCACTTACATTTATTTTCCTTTTTTCTAGCCTTATAGGAGCAAGATAATACATCTTCTTCAGCTTTAATTTTAATTCATATTTGGTTGAATGTTTATTCTACTTTTGTGTATTTAGATGGTATGCAAACACACCAGGTTTACATCGTCCAAGGGACATATCGTACTGTGAGGTAGAGTTCCTGTGTGAGTTTTTCAACCAGTAAACCATATCCAGAAAATGTTCAGCCTGTGAAGGTATGCATAGAGCTCATAAAGAACTCAAAAGATAACTTATTGATATATCTCTGTTTTGGCTTGAACTCCAAGTCTTGCATTTTAATTTTCTTCTCCCTTGTTCCTCCACGTCAGAGTGGAAGGGAAAAGGTGCTCTTGGGTTTTGATTCCTATACAACATGTAGATGTCATCTTACTTTGTATTGCTCAAAATGCCTCCAGGACTCATAGCCTTCTGCAGTTTTTAGAGTGACTTCTGTAGTGCTGAGCACATCCTCAAGAGCACAATTAAGGAAAAGAGCTTGAATCCGCTTCTCATCAACAATCTAAAAAATCACTGGTCAGACAGACTGAGTACTATACTAAATTGCTCACTAATTCAAATGCTTACTTTGGACTGCTGCCAATTTCTTAGCTTTGAGAGATTTCATCTGACCATCTCATTCTTCCTCTCCTTCCCTCCTTACTTGTGGCGCTGAATTTTCTCACGTGTACACTGCCCATAAGAAAATAACATTGGACTATTAGACAGCAGAGACTACCTCCCATGATTAGAGAGTTAAGCTGCCCCTTCTCTGCAAGACCATGGAAGTTTCATCTAACCTCCCATGGTGTTTACTGACCTACTGTACCTCTGCTTCTTGACAGGGCCTATTTTCCTCAGTTTTGGTAGCAAACATTGTTTTCTCCTTGAAGAGCAAGCTTGTCTCCTGGTACAATACAGGGTTTGTTTTATTGTGCTGGATCACAGAGCAGTGTGGGTTTTCATCATCCTCCACACCAAGATGCACAGGTGTGGTGTGTGAGATATTCTAATGCTTCTGTTTGCAGCTTAATTCCTAAGTCAGTGGAACATATATTTGAGGAATGTGCTTCAAGTTCATTTTCCACAATATAATCGCACGGAAGTTTCCCTTTTGGACTAGACAGCTCACTGTAATGGCTCTAGGGTGCAGAACCTGTGATTCTGTAAGGAAACCTGGGAGCTTTCCCTACCATTTCTTCAGCATATAAAGGCTATTTTTCATCTTCTAGCGAAAACAAATTACACCTGCAAATTATTGTAACCACTTTAGCCTAGACATTTCAAACTCATTTTTAGCCTGGGAGTACTCTGTTCATCCCAAGAAGCAACAAGTTAGTGAGCTGGAGAGGGTCTGTGGTAATATAATACACATGAGGAATATGAATTTTAAAAATCCCTATCACATGCATTCCTGGTCTTCTATAGCCTGATTAGCATTTGTTTCAAATCCTACAATAACTGAAGTTTCTTGGACAGGCAGTGCAGGACAAGAAGCCTGGATAGAATCTTGGTTTCAGGCTTGCCTGCTCCTTTCAGTGTGGATACTCCATTCATTGACTCAGGTTTCACGTGAACTGTCACTCAACAGTTTCACGTACACCTTGACTTCTCACTCATCAGAACTGGGAACATCAGAGCTGGCTGCCAAGTAGTCTCTCTCCTAGAAAGATCTTTCTGCCTTTGTTTTTCAGCTACCTCTTGAGATTTTAAGCTGTGATGCCATGTTATTTTAAAACTATTTTTAAAAATGGACTACTGTCATCCTGCCCTCTCTCTGAGATCTGACTGTAAAGGTTTTCACCCTACTTGGGACTGAAATGAGCTGATTTCAGAATATCTATTTAACATATGTTGAAGGAGACACAATTGCAGTTTATCTACAAAGATGTAGTGTTTTCTCCCTCTGCTTTTAATACAGGAGCTCAAGTCCCCATTGTTAATACTTCCTTTATTCCTCTTTCTTCATTTCTACACTTTACCCTTGCATGTTTTAGTCTAGATATTGTTTTCACGTGGATATCTTTAAGTCATGAATCTGGGTCATGCCCAGGAATTTGTAGTAGATTTTAACTCTTTCTCATAGTCTCTTGTGTTTTGCTGCATTGACATGGTTAGTGTGGAGGATTTTGCATGTTTGCCAAAACAGTAATCCCCACTCATTTTATCCTTCTCCATTTCATTTAAATTAGGTGGCAGGGCTTTAATTTTGTCTGCTACTTTTTGCAACAGTAACTCCCTGTCTAGGTATCAGTACTATTCATCTGATCTAAGCTATTGACCTTGTTACTCTAAGCCCAACAAGGTGGTAGTTGTGTGATTGAGCAGAATTTTCCTACATTCAGGCTGAATCCAATCAGGTTGTTTGTTCCTGTCTTTCTGAAGTGCCTGTAGCACTTTAAGTGGGTCACAAATGCTCTCTCTGCCCTCTCCACTTGTATGCTCCTCTGCTGAACTTTCCAGACCTGCTGTATCTGCTGTAGTAATCATGAAACTCCTGTAGCAGCGTACCCACCTTGCACATTGCTATGGGCTCTCCCCAACTCTGTGTGCCACTTCTACCATGCTCCAGACACAGCAGTGTCATGTCCCATAAACCATCATCTATTTTAAGTCATAGAATGAGCAGGAGGCCATGATACATCAGGGGGCAACACAGTTTTTTGCAGTAATACCTGCTCAGCTCTATAACTTTACCCTTTCGGCTACAGCAATTTCTTCTGATTTGACCCTAGCACTGATCAAATGTTAAAGTCACTCATCCTGCTGTTCTACTCCTTTCCAGCACACCCACTTTTTTTAGTGTCTAGATTACTAAAGTTTTGAAATTGTTCCTATATTTAGAATTATGATTTAAGCTGCTTTTATTGTAAGCAATTGCTGTACACTGAGGAAGCACTACTTTGGTTTTTTATAACACTTGAGCAGTATTATCTCTGAAGGGTATTAAAATATGCACTTGGCTACATTTATGATGTTTAATTGAACTTTTATTAGTTTTTTTTAATGTATCCTCATAAAGCACCGTACCACAGTAAGAAATAATGTACAAGTGGTAGATTATGTAAATGAAGCAGAAAATGCTATACTTTGGTATTTTGTTCATATAAAATATAAAAATTAGATGAAAAATGTGGTTTTGAATACGGTTATAATTAAAATTGTATGTTGGAGTCTAAGCTGCACTGTACTCTGTAAATACCAGCGGCTGAGCTGACTTCCAAGGAGATTATGTTGCAGTAGATGCTGATAAATTACTGTACGAAATAAGGCTTTTATTGATTCACTTTGTTTGATTCTCTTCCCCTTTTTTTTGTACTGCGTGAGTTTACATTTTTGCAATTATCTGCTAAACTGGAGTGAATTAAATTCAGAGGAGGCAGCAAAAGATAAAGGTGGCAGAAATGTGCTGTAATAGCTAAATAGGATGAGAGAGAGAGAAACATACACACAACCAGACATTTCACCTGGGTAATGGTAACACCACCCTTAGGAGCTCAACAGCCTGGAAATTCTGAAAGCCTGCTTCTGGAAGAGGAGTAATTATGATGCCCACAGCCATCTCATCTCATGCTGGGATCCTGCGCAACATAACAAGCGATTGAACTGCCGTCCTTCCTGCTGTTTTTCGGCAGGCTCCCAGAGAAAGTGGTGGCAAGGCAAGTGAGAGAAATTCTGGACAGTGGTGGATTGTTTGATAAATTTCATCTTGGATTCAGCCACAGCCAGGCTACTGAGGCTGCCCTTGTCAAAGTCATAAATGGTGTGAATGCCACTGCTGAAAAGGAAGCCTGGCCTTGTTTGTACTATCAGATCTAACCATGGGAGGGTTATTCTATAAAAGGCTGGATTCCGTTGCAGTGCCTAGGTGACTGACTAGTGTTGACGGAGAATGTGTTGAACTGGTTCCAACCGTACTTGATTGCTTTCCCCAATCAACATAGTATGGTAAATTCTCCTCGAGAGCCGCCAGTTTCACATAATGACACTTGATCCCAGGGAGAATTCACCAGCAGCCTGACTTAGTCGGCACTGATGCTTTATGCTCTTTCTCTTGCCCTTCAGAGAGATATATGAGATGCATTAGAGTAGTGTATTAGAACTCCTTTTTGGTTTTGTTGAAGAGAACTGTATTTCTTAAAGTACCAACAGTCAGATATTCAGAAACAAAGGACTTTCTTGTGCAATCAAGATTATTAATAGAGATAAAACACTTGTTTGTACCTGTTAATTTGAACTCAGACTTCCTCTTAATTTTTTTATTCTTTTTTTTTAAAAAAAAAGGCATGAGTTCTGTTTGTAAATCTGGAATGACAATTCTGATACCAATAGATACATACAGTTGTAAATAACTTAGAAGAAAATCTGACCCGATAGTCTGAAAACCAAAAGTCACTGAATAACTTTCCAAGAGACTTCAGTTGACATTCATAACCAGCTATATTTTTAGCCTAACAAACAAACTGCAGTGCTTCTTCTAATACTCACATTCACTCCAGTTCAACCAGTAATCTGGTACCGTTTTAATGGTAGAAGTTTTCCTTGTTCCCTGGCTCCTCAGGCTGTAGCACGGCTGTGATCTGCAGAAAGACTGCAACCTTAAACCAAAGGCCTGAAAAGTTTATCCACAGATCTTTCTGAATCTCATCATTGAGAAAGCAGATGTGCTTCTTCTCAAGATGTCACTCAACAGTAACATGTAGTATCTGAAGTCAGCATGCAGTGAGATCACCTGCAAATTATCCAGCCTGACATTACCGTGAATTTCACTAAAAAGACCAAGTCACATAGGAAAGGATGAACCTTAAAGTTTGTAGCAGATAAGGGTTCTCAGTCATTATAAAATCAGAATATGATTTAAAATCTTTTGTGACCTTTACAGATATTAAATGTGCAGTATGCAAAAGAATGATCCTAAGTAATGAATTTATGCATCCTCTTTCTCATGAGTCTTCATATGTCCATGAGCTGAAGTAACCTGTTATCTTCAAGGAGCCTATAGAAGAAAAGTGGCTTTTCTGGGTTTATTTTTTTGCTTAATAGCATGATAATATTAATGAGTATACTGGATTACAAAGACAAATGGTATTCATGTGCAGTGGAGACCTAAAAAACCCCTAAATTTTTAAACTTCCTTTTTTCATTAAAATATCAGAAAATATTTAAATCTAAGCACATTCTTATTTTCTTACTGAAATGTTATAAGAAATGTATGCAATGTACATAAACATACATTAAATCTATAGAACATTTCAGCTTTCCATTATCACCCAACATGCACATTAGCAATCTGAATAGAAAGTGATAAGGGTGGTAATAATGGATTGAAGAATAGTATTTCATAGGTGGCATAAAGGGATCAGAAATTGACATGGCATATTTTTTAACACCATTGAGCAAGCACTGTTTAAGAAACTAGAAGAAAACATATCCTATACTTTTTTTTCCCAATTAATCTTAATTTACACTCTCCTGGGTGGAGAACTGGTTGGCTGGCCGGGCCCAGAGAGTGGTGGTAAATGGAGTTAAATCCAGCTGGAGGCCAGTCACAAGTGGGGTCCCCCAGGGTTCAGTGCTGGGTCCAGCCCTGTTCAATGTCTTCATCAATGAC